>CAWWDO010000002.1:110000-295000 GCA_963942445.1 Argyra leucocephala
TATTATTATTATTATTATTATTATTATTATTATTATTATTATTATTATTATTATTATTATTATTATTATTATTATTATTATTATTATTATTATTATTATTATTATTATTATTATTATTATTATTATTATTATTATTATTATTATTATTATTATTATTATTATTATTATTATTATTATTATTATTATTATTATTATTATTATTATTATTATTATTATTATTATTATTATTATTATTATTATTATTATTATTATTATTATTATTATTATTATTATTATTATTATTATTATTATTATTATTATTATTATTATTATTATTATTATTATTATTATTATTATTATTATTATTATTATACTATTATTATTATTATTATTATTATTATTATTATTATTATTATTATTATTATTATTATTATTATTATTATTATTATTATTATTATTATTATTATTATTATTATTATTATTATTATTATTATTATTATTATTATTATTATTATTATTATTATTATTATTATTATTATTATTATTATTATTATTATTATTATTATTATTATTATTATTATTATTATTATTATTATTATTATTATTATTATTATTATTATTATTATTATTATTATTATTATTATTATTATTATTATTATTATTATTATTATTATTATTATTATTATTATTATTATTATTATTATTATTATTATTATTATTATTATTATTATTATTATTATTATTATTATTATTATTATTATTATTATTATTATTATTATTATTATTATTATTATTATTATTATTATTATTATTATTATTATTATTATTATTCAACAGGGCCGGATTAAGGTGTCATACGTACCGTGCCGATAATCAGCTAGGCTGGGGGCCCTGTATAAAAACTAGCCCAGTCGCAAACGGTGTCCTCAGATATCTGGCAGCCTCTGAGTGTAAAAGCCTTACCCCCGTATGGGAGCTCTGCGGGGGCGGACCGATTTTCTCGCCTTACTCGTGGGAACAAAATATGAATGAAAGAAAAAAAAACCATACTGAGACGATGAAGAAGATGGAGAAGGATGAAGGTACTTCAAGAAGGGGATTTGAGGAGAGCCCATCAAATAGTCCTTTTAGACGGTGCCCGGTATTACTGCGTACACCTCCAACTGCAGCTCGCTCAAATTCCTCACCACCGGCGGTGGTAAGGGAAAATGAGCACGAAGGCAGCATGGAGGCTAATGTCGGAGAAATATTCCAGAAGACTGATGGTGTTCTGGCCAAAATGAGAGCTGCAACTCTCAGGCAAACGAACGTCAGCTCGGAAATAAAAGATGGCATGGCGGTGCTCCAGGATGCCCTGGACACGTTAAAAAGCTTGTGGAGCCGGAAAACATGCACAAAAAGAATGGACAGCGGAACTCAAACGGAGATCCCAAGAAAAATGAGAGACTGTGCTGTCCAGACAGGCGAAAAGAGGGCATTTGATACCACGAAAGCCCAAAAAACGATGACTGTGATGCTGCCAGAAATAGTCACAAGTGGAATGCTGAAAAGAGGAGCTACTAGCCCGGCGGAAAAAGCGGCCATGCCTAAAAAGAAGAAAGAGAAGGAAATTACTCCTCCACTTTCCGCCAACGTACAGCAGTGGACAGAAGTAAAGAGGAAAAAGAGGAGGGCCAGGCGAAGAACAAAAAATCTTACAGCCGAAGAGCCTAAGACAAAAGTACCTGAAGCTTCCCAAGATAAAGTAGCGGTAAATGCCAAAAAATTAAGAACCAAAGGACGTCGGCCCGCCGTTACCATCAAGCCAGCGGAGGGTAAATCATATGCGGATGTCCTAAGAAGCATCAAGGCGAAAGTTAAACCGGAGGAAACAGGTGCGGAAATAAAGGCAATCCGGCAAACACGGGATGGCAAGGTTCTTCTTGAAATCACCGGCCAGAAAAGCTTGGGAAGTTTCACAAAGGCCCTAGAAGATGCAGTGGGCACTCTAGGTAGCGTGAAGAGCATCGTACAGATGAGGTCCGTAGCAGTGAACGATTTGGACTGCCTTACTGAGCGGACTGAAGTGGAGCAGGCACTGAGGAGGGATCTCGGAGATGTCGCAGTAATGAGGGTTGGTCTTACAGCGCCAAATTCGAGGTCACAACTGACAGCCATCGTTGAACTTCCTGAGCAAGCTGCCGAAAAGCTGCTGAAGCAGGGAAGGCTCAAAGTAGGATGGGTTTCTTGCAGGGTTACGTCACGGACCGATGTCAAACGCTGCTACAGGTGTCTAAATTACGGTCACGTGGCTGGTTCTTGCAGGGGACCTGACCGAAGCAAAGCCTGCTACCGCTGCGGAAAGGAGGGTCATGTTGCTAAGGCCTGTAAAGAAAAGGCACACTGCATACTCTGTGCCGAAGCGGGTGTGCAACAGGAAAGTCTAGGCCACACTCTAGGCACAGGGTTATGCAAGGTGTTCAGAGACGCTCTGAGAAAGGCCAAAGAGACTGGAAAATGATCAGCGTCCTCCAGGCAAACTTAAATCGTAGCCGAGTGGCAGATGACCTCCTGCATCAGCTTGCTCGGGAGAAGAGTTCCGACATACTGCTCATTAGTGAGCAGTATATGGACAGAACCACTTCTTGGTTCTCGGACGAGCTTGGTACGGCGGCCATTTGGATACCTGATGCAGCGAAAATCCCGGTACGAGAGCATGGGCGCGGGCGTGGGTTCGTCTGGGTTAAATACGCGGATATCACATTTATAAGCGTCTATCTGACACCCAACGAAGTCATAGCGGATTTCCGAGCGAAATTGGCGAACCTTGAGGATACGGTTTTGAACACGACGGGTCGCGTAGTGATTGGTGGCGATTTCAACGCTAAGGCAACCGAGTGGGGAATGCCCTACCCTGACTCAAGGGGAAGCGAGGTGTTAGGGTTGGCATCCAGAACCGGTTTACTTGTGCTGAATGTCGGCTCGACATCTACTTTTCGTCGACCGGGGTATTCAGAAACCATTCCCGACGTATCCTTTGCCTGTGAGCGCTTGGCCGCTTTGGTCGAAGGCTGGCATGTGATCGAGGACTACACGGGCAGTGACCATCAGTACATTGTATTCGTGGTCCGTGAGAGGCGGCAACTCCAAAGAACAATAAATAGCAGACCACAGCGCTGGAACATGGGGAGAATTGACGAAGCGGTATTTGCAGCGATCATCCGGGGAGGTGTCCAAATGCAGGTCGAGGGGCAGCCTGCAACCCCTCACCAGGCAGGGCCGTTGGTGGATGCCACTCTACGTCAAATCACCCTAGCCTGCGACCGCTCAATGCCTCGGAGGCGAATTCCTCATGGAAAACAGCCAATGTACTGGTGGACAGCCGAGATAGCTGACCTCCGGAGAGATTGTCTCCGACTGCGGAGAAAGGCTCAGAGAGCTAGAACGGAGGAGGAGGTTAGGATCAGGTCCTCGGACCACAAGGAGAAAAAGCGCCAGTTGCGACGTGCAATCAATCACAGCAAGGCGAGATGCTGGGAAGCACTGAGAGAGGATATAAACTCAGATCCATGGGGCTTAGGTTACAAAATTGTAACCCAGAAAATTGGGGCACTGAAAACCCCTCCGCCCATGGACATGCGGACCACAACGCGCCTAGTTAAAGCCCTCTTTCCAGTGCATCTCCAGCGAGCTGCTAGAGTATACAACCGGGATGGCGCTTCCCCGTTTACAATGGAGGAGCTGGAAGTGGCCATCCAATCTCTCAAGGTCAAGAAGGCCCCAGGTCCAGACGGTATCCAAGGAGAGATATTAAAGCTGGTTTTTCGGTATAATCCGAATATTCTGTTGAGTATGTACAATGCCTGTCTCTCAGCGGGAATTTTCCCCAAGTGTTGGAAGACAGCTAGGCTGGTACTAATCAGCAAGGAGAAAGGAGACCCGGAGCTGCCTTCCTCATACCGTCCGCTCTGCATGCTGGACACTGCGGGAAAGGTTCTTGAGAAGTTACTCAAGCCAAGGCTGTTGTCTGCCATCGAGGCAGCTGGAGGTTTGTCTCCGCGTCAGTACGGTTTCAGGGCTGGTCGTTCCACAGCAGATGCCATTGTGGAAGTCACATCTGCGATGAGCAGGGCCGAGGACCACAACCATTTCTCACGTCGTATAGTCCTCCTTGTGACTTTAGACGTGAAAAATGCGTTTAATTCGGCCAGATGGAGCGACATGCTCCAAGCTCTAGAGCAGGAATTTCGTGTTCCGGAATATCTGCTAGGAATGATCAGCGACTACCTTGACGACCGTACAGTACTCTTCGATACGACTGAAGGACAAGGGAGTATCACTGTCTCTGGAGGTGCAGCACAAGGTTCAATCCTCGGTCCCGACCTTTGGAATGCCGCATACGACAGTCTGTTGCGATTAAACATGCCGGATGAGTCAATGCTGGTCGGATATGCGGACGACGTTGCCGTGCTGATAGCAGCGCGAAACGTGGAGCTCGCCCAATTGAAGCTCAATCAGACCATGCGGTCCATCCTTTCTTGGATGGACAGCCGCGGACTGTCGTTGGCATTGAGCAAGACGGAGGTCGTAGTGCTGACAAAAAGGAGGATGAACCTTGAGCTCCAGATGCGCATCGGCGAAGAAGAGGTGCAGACAAGACGGGCGGTAAAATATCTCGGCATCATAATTGACAGCAGGCTAAATTACTTTGAGCAGATCAAGAAGACTGCTGACAGGGCCGCAAATGGTGTCATGGCGCTGGCTCGATTGATGGCCAACATAGGTGGACCAAGATCGAGTCGGAGGCGGCTACTGATGTCCGCGGTCCAATCAGTCTTGCTGTATGGTGCCGAGATATGGGGTCATGCTATCGCAAAGGAGTGCTATCGGATAAGGCTGGGTCGGGTCCAAAGGCTGGCGGCGTTGCGAGTGGCGTCTGCTTACAGAACTGTCTCGGAGCCAGCTGTCCTGGTTATCGCTGGCGTCATTCCAATTGCCCTACTCGCAAGGGAGCGTCAGGCGATATACCGGAGAAAGGCCGAAGGAAATATAGAGTCAGTGCAGAAGGAAGAGCGGAATCGCACGCTTCGGCAATGGCAGGAGAACTGGGAACTGGAGGAACGAGGGATATGGACGAGGCGGCTCATCGGGGAGGTTACCCCATGGGTAGAAAGACGACATGGAGAGGTAGATTACTACTTCACTCAGCTGCTGAGTGGACATGGATACTTTCGGGCCTATCTGCACAAGATGGGGAAGGCACGTTCAGCGGAGTGCATATATTGCCACATGCACGATGATGCTGAGCACACTTTTTTCATCTGTGAAAGGTGGGCTCGAGAGCGTGTGCAGCTAAGGGAAGTTGTACCGCGGTTCTCTCCGGACACAGTGGTGGGCCACATTTTACAGGGTAGGGGAGCGTGGGACAGTTTGTCACTCTTTGCGCAGAAAATACTGCGGAAAAAGAAGGTGGACCTAGACACCACAGAGGTCCAACCTACAGACTTTGGCTAGGCAGCAGCCTTCAAGGCGATGGCATTGGACCTAGCCCGAGG
Organism: Argyra leucocephala; assembly: GCA_963942445.1. NCBI lineage: Eukaryota > Metazoa > Arthropoda > Insecta > Diptera > Dolichopodidae > Argyra > Argyra leucocephala. The sequence goes on from CAWWDO010000002.1 coordinate 115,514, forward strand.
TAATGTGACAAACGGTTCCAGGCTAGTGTCCGTGGAGAGCGGGAGGTTTTTTAGTCGGTATGCCCAATATGGGAGACTCCGACATTTGTTGGACGCACGTGCGCCCTTCATCCATAAAGGATTTTCCCTTCTAAAAAAAAAAAAAAAAAATTATTATTATTATTATTATTATTATTATTATTATTATTATTATTATTATTATTATTATTATTATTATTATTATTATTATTATTATTATTATTATTATTATTATTATTATTATTATTATTATTATTATTATTATTATTATTATTATTATTATTATTATTATTATAATATTATTATTATTATTATTATTATTATTATTATTATTATTATTATTATTATTATTATTATTATTATTATTATTATTATTATTATTATTATTATTATTATTATTATTATTATTATTATTATTATTATTATTATTATTATTATTATTATTATTATTATTATTATTATTATTATTATTATTATTATTATTATTATTATTATTATTATTATTATTATTATTATTATTATTATTATTATTATTATTATTATTATTATTATTATTATTATTATTATTATTATTATTATTATTATTATTATTATTATTATTATTATTATTATTATTATTATTATTATTATTATTATTATTATTATTATTATTATTATTATTATTATTATTATTATTATTATTATTATTATTATTATTATTATTATTATTATTATTATTATTATTATTATTATTATTATTATTATTATTATTATTATTATTATTATTATTATTATTATTATTATTATTATTATTATTATTATTATTATAATTATTATTATTATTATTATTATTATTATTATTATTATTATTATTATTATTATTATTATTATTATTATTATTATTATTATTATTATTATTATTATTATTATTATTATTATTATTATTATTATTATTATTATTAGCACATTCAGGAGACCCGGGTACACCGAAACTATACCCGATATATCCCTAGCAACAGAAGAACTTGCTAACAACATAGAAAACTGGATGGTTCTAGAGGATTATACTGGCAGCGATCATCAGTATATACAATTCGAAATATGCACGAGAAGGAGAGAAAGAAATCGCAACAACCAGCGAGAAGGTACATGGAACGTCAATAAGCTGGATAAAGAAAAAATGGCCGGTGTAATAAGGAGAAATCTAGAAAGAGTAATGCAAGTGCCACAGAACGAAACAGGCAGAGAACGAGCAGAAGCAGTGGTGAAAGTTACTATGGACACCATCGCAAGAGCTTGTGAAGAATCAATGCCCAAGAAGTTTGGAAATAGAAACAGATGCCCTGTATACTGGTGGACAGAAGAAATAGCGGAATTGAGAAGAAAATGTTTGCGTCTCCGCCGCATAGCACAGCGACAGAGAAATGGAGCAGCAGAAACAAGCAAACTAGAGGAATATAGAATAGCGAGAAAAACGCTCCGAATTATAATAAAGAAGAGTAAAATGAAAAACTGGAAAAGTTTGTGTGAAGAAGTAAACAATGATCCCTGGGGACTTGGATACAAAATTGTAATGAAAAGAATCAGAGCACCAGCATCAGAAAATCAGCTAGAAGCGGACGTTATGGAAAATATTGTAAACACACTTTTCCCTACACACCCTAGAAGAAATGTATTGCAGAGGCACGAAGAACCAGGAGAAGCCCCAATTTTTACACAAATAGAACTAGAAGATGCAGTAAAATGTATGAAAAACAAGAAAGCCCCCGGACCTGATAGAATACCAGCAGAGGTCATCAAATTAGTAGCTTCGAATAATCCACAAATGATGCTGAATATGTATAATTGCTGCCTAAAAGAAGGAGTATTCAGCAAAAGGTGGAAAGAAGCAAGACTGGTTTTAATTGACAAAGCTAAAGGAGTAAGAGGAGCAGCATCGTCATACAGGCCACTATGTATGTTAGATACGGCCGGGAAACTCTTCGAAAGGTTAATAAAAACAAGACTGCAAGCAGCAATTCATACAGCTGGTGGATTAGCGAACACACAGTTCGGGTTCAGAAAGGGAAGGTCGACCGTTGACGCTATCAAGGTGGTAACAGAAACTGCGGAAGCCACACGAATGGAAACACATCACTCGAGGAAAATAGTTCTACTTGTTACCTTGGATGTCAAAAATGCCTTTAATTCGGCAAGATGGACTGACATCATAGACGCATTACAAAATAAGTTTACTATACCTACGTACCTTCTGAAAGTTCTAATAGATTACTTAAGCGAGCGAAGATTGATATACAACACGGTAGATGGAAAGAGGATAAAGGATCTTACGGCAGGAGTAGCACAAGGATCAATACTAGGACCAGAACTATGGAATGTTCTGTACAACAGTCTATTATGTATGGAAATGCCTGAAAATATACAGCTAGTAGGTTATGCTGATGATATAGCAGCTATTATAACGGCACGGGATATAGCAGAATCACAGATTAGGCTGAATCAAGTTATGAGAAGAGTGTATAGTTGGATGAGGGAACATAGATTAGAATTAGCAACGGCAAAAACAGAAATCGTTATGTTAACTAAGAAAAGAATACCAACTATAATTCCAATGCAAGTAGGTCCAGAAACAATAATGACCAAAGAATCAGCAAATTACTTAGGAGTTACTATTGATACAAGGCTAACATTTTGGCAACAAATCCAAAAAGTAGCAGATAAAGCAGCAGAAGCTACAATCAAGCTAAGCAAACTTATGGCAAACATTGGAGGACCCAAACCAGAAAAAAGACGAATCATTATGAAAACCGCAGAATCAATCCTTCTATACGGAGCTGAAATCTGGGCACATGCGATGGACAAGAGGTATTGTAAAAAACGCATAGCAGCGGTGCAACGAAGAGGGGCTCTCCGAGTCGCGTGCTCCTATCGAACAGTTTCACATTCGGCGGTCATGGTAATCGCGGGCGTGATTCCGATTGATTTGCTAGCGCAAGAACGAAGAAATATATTAAGGGATCAAGCAACGAGCCGAGATGTCATTGTAGCAGAGGAAAGAAGGTACACGATGACAAGATGGCAAGAACACTGGAGTAATGATCAGCACGGGCGATGGACGGCTAGATTAATCCCACAAGTAGAAGTCTGGTTTAACCGACACCATGGAGAAGTAAATTTTTACATCACTCAGTTCCTATCAGGCCACGGATATTTTCGATCCTACCTCTACAAGATGGGCAAAGTAAACAATCCAGGATGCAGTCACTGCAGCGCAACACATGACACAGCGCATCACACTTTTTTCGAATGTGATTTAGCAGAAACAGAAAGAGAATCTTTAATAGTAGCAGTAGGAGAATTAACATCAGAAAATATAATTTCTGTAATGCTTGAAAACCAAGAAAAATGGAATGCAATAGCTAAATACATAGAATTAATACTACGCAGGAAGAAAGAGCTCAGATATTTAGAGGACCTAGAAGAAGAATCATAAAAGAAAATTAAAAAAAAGGAACAAGCACGGCCCAACTTGAAGTAATGCGAAAGCGGTTCCGGGTTGGTTTCACCGTGGGAAAAGGAGGTGGTGTATTTGGTGAGTAGACCGAACAAGATCATGGGAGTCTCACATACCCTTGAAGTGCGGACCCTTCAAGATACCTATAAAAGGTTTTCACCACCGACCTACGAAAAAAAAAAAAAAAAAAAAAAAAAAAAAAAAATTATTATTATTATTATTATTATTATTATTATTATTATTATTATTATTATTATTATTATTATTATTATTATTATTATTATTATTATTATTATTATTATTATTATTATTATTATTATTATTATTATTATTATTATTATTATTATTATTATTATTATTATTATTATTATTATTATTATTATTATTATTATTATTATTATTATTATTATTATTATTATTATTATTATTATTATTATTATTATTATTATTATTATTATTATTATTATTATTATTATTATTATTATTATTATTATTATTATTATTATTATTATTATTATTATTATTATTATTATTATTATTATTATTATTATTATTATTATTATTATTATTATTATTATTATTATTATTATTATTATTATTATTATTATTATCATTATTATTATTATTATTACCAGAGACTATAATAGAGACGTCGAATTGGAGCAAAAATAGGACAGATGTCGCTAACAGTATCGAAATAAAATAATGAAATGATAAAAATTATGATTCTTATAAAATTAAAATTTTCAAAATTCAAAGCAAGCTAAGAATGGAATTAAAAACAAAATGCGAAAAATAATTTTTTTCTTCGCAGCTGCGTTATTATGCATACTAAAGCAATTTATACATACATATAAATAATATATATTCATATAATTTGATTTTGTATGGTTGAGTTACAATCAATTTGAATTAAGAATGTTTTTTGATTTTGAATCCAAATAAAATTAATTTTTGTACAGATTTAAGAAATTTTGTTGTAAGGTATTTATTCTCCCATTACGTTTATAACATTCGGTGTTTCGTATATTAAAAAGTTTATAATTTTTTAATTTAAAAAAAAATACTTTTGACCAAAAATACTTGGGAGCGTGTGATAACCTGTGTTTCATTTGCCTGTAATATCATTAGCCTGTTTTCTTGCGATTTGCCTGAATTTTAATTTGTTTGCATTTCATTTGACTGGATATATAGTAATACAGGATTCATGTAGCAAGTTTTTATCAATCAACGGGCATCAGAACTACATCTTCTAAAGGTGACTGGTTGAAAGTGCCAAATCAAGAAATTGAGCAGCCTCCAGCAAAAATAGGTCCGGGTACCGTCTCACAAAGCACTTGAAAAAATTTTTTTTTTGTTTTTCTTCAACATGTCTTTTGTACAATGGGTCATAAGCACGATACAAACAAGAGGACCGGCGCCCTAAATGTCGGGACTGAAGACTTTGATTTTTTTTGGTCATGAGTACAATGGCTCTTAAATGCGATGAAGACAGTAGGTGCGGGGTCCCAGGAATTGGGGCCGAAACCCTATATCATGTGTTTAAATTGTATTTTTCTGAAAAAAGGTTATTAATAATTATTATAAATAATTTTAAAACTTTTTTTTCGATAGGACCGAATGTGCGGAAGTTTGGATAAAAGACCATATATTTGTACTGATGACAAATAAACAAAAAAATCAAGGTTTTCGGTCCTGAAATTGGGGATCCCGGACCTCTTCTTTTTCTGAAATATATGTACTTTTATAACTTGAAAAAAAAAGGAAAATTTAATTCATCTACACTAAAAACGTATTCTAACTTTAGAAATAAATTAAGAAAATTAATGTACCCTGGTTACCTTATTATATTCAATCAATATAATATATTTTTTTTTTTTTAATATTCATTAACATTGCAATCTGAACTATCATTCAAATTAAACACGCATATTCATTCATATACACAAGATTTTATAAGAATAATGAATAATATAATAATAGCCAATAATATGTATAAGTAGTATAAGTGGTATAAGTGGTGTAAATGCAGGCAAATCGCAAGAAAACAGGCTAATGATACTACGAGCAAATGAAACACAGGTTATGACACGCTCCCAAGTATTTTTGGTCAAAAGCATTTTTTTTTTTTTAATTAAAAAATTATAAACTTTTTAATATACGAAAAACCGAATGTTATAAACGTAATGGGAGAATCAAAAATTAATTTTATTTGGATTCAAAATCAAAAAACATTCTTAATTCAAATTGATTGTAACTCAACCACACAAAATCAACTTATATGCATATATATTATTTATATGTATATATAAATTGCTTTAGTATGCAAAATAACGCAGCTGCGAAGAAAAAAATTATTTTTCGTATTTTGTTTTTAATTCCATTCTTTGCTTCCTTTGGATTTTGAAAATTTTAATTTTATAAGAATCATAATTTTTATCATTTCATTATTTCATTTCGATACTGTTAGCGACATCTGTGCTATTTTTGCTCCAATTCGACGTCTCTATTATAGTCTCTGATAATAGTAATGTAATTTTATTAATTATTATTATCCTTTATGCGACAAGTAATGATATATAATAAATAATAATGTAAATAATATAAAATAAAAAATTTGAGCTGTGGTGTATCGATGAATTTTTTACAGTAAATTAAATATTTACCCAAGTATCGAGGAATCTCAAAGGGCTAGATTCGTTTTAAACGATAAAATGATAACCATTGCAAAAAAAAATCATATTCTAATGAAAATATTGTTAATTTACACGGTACAGAATTTTTTGAGAAATTAGCATATTTATTTTATTTTTGGCACATTCATTATTTCTTGAATTTAAAGAAATTTGCTGAACCTGCAAATTTCTTACAAATGTTCTTTATCAAACTCTGTATGTATATGTATGTGATGTGAAGCCTTGTCTCAAGCCTTGTAATATAAGAATTTTATGTATGTAAAATGCAGGCTATTTTTTTTCTTAAACGCATTGCATAATTGTTACGTTACAAATAATTTGAATTCAAATTGCAATATTTGCAAAAATTATTTTTTAATGAATTCCATGTATTTTTTATATGAAGGTACAAATTCACTTGTTCGCCATCTTGGAATATAATATTAACTTAAACGGTGACAGACCGACAAATGGACGGACGAATTTATACTACATATTATATACTATCCGTTTACGAAATCATTTTTTCATTGCATAATTATCATTACGTTACAAATAATTTCAATTCAAATTTTTTTGCTATATTTGCAAAAAAAAATTTTTTTTTTAATGAATTTGAATAAATTTAAATTGATATTGTCATTCAACACTTCTTTAAAAAAAATGTTTAAGTATAAAAGTTTTAATATTTCACAACACCATTTCATGCCAGGTTAAATGTTATGCCGGTTCTGGTTATGCCGCAAAATCCCATTAATTTTTAAATAAGGGTACAAATTCACTTTTTCACCATCTTAGAATATAATAATAACTTACATAGTTTTATATAATATTAACGCTTATAGACCGACAAATGGACGGACGAATTTATACTTTACATTTTGTACTTTATAATTTATAATGTTTCCGTTTTAATTTTTTTTTTCTAACATATGTATTTTAAATTTTTAAATTAAAGTTTTTAACGGATAATTTTAATTTAAAAAAATAAAAACTTTGATTAATTACTGAAAAGTTTTAATTAAAAACAATAATTGCCTATTTTCGCTTTACCCAATGCATCAACCTTAAAAACTATATATATAAGGTTTATACACATTTTTTAAAAAATAAATAAACTTTCATTAATTATGCAAAAAAAGTTTTAATTAAGAACAATAATTTCCTATGTTCGCTTTATCCAATGCACCAACCTTCAAAACTTTGATTAATTAACGGGAAAATTGTCAATTAAAAAAAATAATTTCCTATTTGCGCTTTACTCAATGCACAAACCTTAAAAATGTTTTTCTAAGTAGAGATATAGCTTTTCATAATATAATTTCCTTTTTTTTTTGCTTTATCCAATACACCAACCTTTACGACTTATTTTACTTACGAATTTATACCATAATTATATAATAAAATGTCATTATTAAATTTTTTTGCAATTAATGCTTTAGAATTAAGTGCACCAGCATCACCGGTATTATTACAACATGGTAGTAGTAATAATAAACCAAAAGGTTGGGTTCAATTATCAGGACATCCGGAAAGTATTGTACCAACAGCAACTCGTATTGTTCGTAAATGTATATCTACTTTAGATGATAATGAATTACTATAATTAACTAAATACTTAGTTTTTTTTATGTTTAACCATAAAGGAAGTATAATATAGAGAAACTATGCGGAACAAAAAATTTTTTTTCAATATTTCTTAAATTTTACTTCACCGTAGAACCCCAGAGATAAAATATATTTTATATGCCAAAATACCCCAGAGCGTAAATTATAATATCTCTTATAAATTATAATCTTTCTCTTGATTTTGTATATCGCATACGGATTCAATGATCTTGATAACAATATTGCAATTCCTTAATCCTTCATTATAATTTATGCATGTGTGTCGTGTGATATGTGTGCAAAAAAAAGAAAATAAGTAGTAAGGAAGGAGCAATAGAAAAAATGTAATATGTTTCGTTTATATTCACACATACAATGATTTAATTTTTATTTTTATGTGTTTGGGCAAAACAAAAGAACACCTGCAACAATGCCGTGTGTAAATTGTTTTTGTAATTTGTAATTTTTAGATTTTGTTTTTGGACTGAATTTGTATTCTTTATTAATTTAAATTTTAAAATAAATTGAAAAATTATTTTTGTACTATTTCGTTGAAGGGTCATTTCATAGGTATCATAGGTAACTTAGATATGTCTTGAAAAATAAAAAAAAAAATATATGGGTATGAATTGAATTTGTGGCTGTAAAATTAAAATTCTTAAAATAAAAATTTCACAAATGTGTATGTACATATATATTTTGCAATAGGTAGATATATGAATATTTTAAATAAAAGCGGGATTGAAGTTTAATAAAAAACTAATAAATATTTTAAATGCACATGTAATCCTCCTCCATCACGTCCAGAAATTTGTGAATTACCCTCTTATAACACGCTTCGTACCTCTAGCCACACGGTTACATATTTTTATTTATGTACATGCAACAAGGTGAAGGTTTTGAGGATGTGACTATTCAGGATTTTCAATATTTATTAGTGACGAAAGCGATCTGGTAGAATTAGCATTAGAAACAGTAAATGAAGTTCTTTATGCGAACAGTAAAACTGATTGTTTATAAATAAAAATAATCATAACTAAACAAATACAAAAGAAAAGGATTCGCCTAAGCATAATATAAATAACAAATATTTTATTTCCTTTGTACCTCGTACAGTATCGTACAATAATGTTGAACATTTCAAAAGATGAAAATTTATAAAATATTTAACTTTGTTTTGTTGTTTTTTCTTTTGTTCGTCAAAATAAAAAATAACACTAATGGAAGCGTCTAAACTGTTTTTATAATTTCTAATTTTTTGATTTTGTTCTTGGATTGAATTGGAGTTTTATTTCAATTTCAAATAAAATGTAAAATTCTATTTAAATTACTTTTTTATGCGTTGAAAAATAACATTTCATAGGCACCACTTAGATAGGTTTTGAAAAAAAAAAATGTACCTGTTTTAGAATTTGTGGCTCTAAAATTAAAATTCTTTAAATAAAATTTTACAAATGTACAAATAATATGTACCTACCTATGTTGTAAAATATATTTTAAACAAAGAGAAAAGGCAGAATTGAAGTGTAATAAAATAATAAACACTTTGAATGTAATAAAAATAAATAACTTGAATATAAAAATGAAAATGAAAAATTCAATAAACAAAAATAATTTCTTAAATTTATTATAATATTACTAGTATTAACAATATTATAATATTAGAAAAAATAAATAATTTATTAATTTATGTTTTCAATTACTTCAATGTGCTTAACTTTTTTGTGCCACACTGCAGTACAGTAAGTAAGGAATTTTGCACACTATCGTAATTCATATATATGCATGTATTCCTTGATTTCTTAGTGTATAATGCATAGTAGAGGTAGAGTGTAGGTTATTAAGTTTATCTTATCATAATATATTAACAATGAACGTGAACATTATTTTTGAATATTCTATTTCTATATTAAAATTTTTTAATTCTCCTTTCTTTATAAATTTCCAATTTAAAGTAAGTTGTTTGTGTTTGCATTAAAAATGTAACATATTGGTTCCATGACAAAATTACATGTGGACAAAATTTCATAAAGACAAAATTTCATATTTAAAACAATTAAATGTTTAAAATTTTATTAATCATTATAAAATGTGGAAGAAATTGTCAAAATCTGTAGTTGATTAATAATTCCTTTCAAAATATGATTTTGTTTTATATTTTTATAAGAATTGTTTTATATAAGAATTAGGTGGTTATGCTGAAGTCCGTCGAAATTACAAATTAAAAAAGCGCTTCAAATATAAAGAAATTAATATTCAAATATAAAATTATTTGAAATAAAAAAAAATCTTCCAAAACATTTAATATTGATTTCTGCACAGACTTTGGAGTCGAATTTCAGAATACTGATATTTTTCGTGTTCCGGTCGGAAATTTTGGGGATATTCCGCTTCGGACTTCAGCATAACCACTTAGTATTCTTATTTTTTTTAAGAAAAAAAAAGTACCTTCATTACAAAACCAAATAATTTCAAATTCTTTATAAAAACTTAAATTGGGATTTAATTTTTTTAAATATGTAATTGTGTCTTTGAAATTTTGTCCCGACACCATGCATTTCATATTATGGTATACTCTACATCTACCCAACAAGTGTGTATTTGATACGACATACACAACCTTACCTCATTGCCGCTACTACACTATATGTATGTTATATAAAAGCAAAAACAAAAAAAAAAACAAAAATTAAAATCATTTTAAAGATTCTCTCTCTCAAAGCTAGAATCTATACAGTTGAACCTGCATAAAAGAAAAAATTTTAGTTCAATATTTTGTATGAGTTTCTGTTAACGAAGACATTAAAATGACGTATTACAAAATTTTAGAGTGAGTTTATCTAGGTCCTACTGTGTATGGGGTATTTTCAAAAATTTTTTAAGCGAAAAAAAATCGTCACAAAATTTGTTCCGCATAGTTTCTCTATATTATACTTCCTTTATGGTTTAACTAATTTTGACTGGACGACTATTTAACACTTTTTATATATATATAATGATTTCCGATTTTGTATATATTTCATATATCGGATGACTATTAATATTCTATTATTATAAGGATTTTCGATTTTGTATATCGGACGACTATTATGATGATTTCCAATCGATTTTTTAAAATTATTAAAAAGTAAAATGTAATGCTAAAATTTAAACTGTAAGCTTAAAAAATAACTGATATGGTCAATGACCAAAAATCCTTGAAAAAAGGACAACATAAAAAATTACCATCATTAAGTTATCGATTGAAAATTACCGATTAAATAAAAATGTTACGGTGCAACTACCTTATCATAGTTTTGACATAGGAATTTCTGTTGATTATTTTTGACAGTTTTAAATTATTTGTGATGACTATTTATCTATTATAATTTATAGTTATGTCTACATATATCGGAATTTAAGATGTTTTAACGTTTTAACCATTTAACTAAGTAAATTTACGTTTCAATTTTTATTTTGATGATTATTTAGTAATTAAAAGTATTATGCCAAGTAACATTCATTATTCAGTAGAAGGTGAAGCTTCTGAATCAGATGATAATGAACAAAACAACATTGCACAGCATAATTCGCCTAAAATTTATGGAATAGCAGTAGATGGTAAAGCATCGGAATCAGATAGTGAAGACAATTCAAATCAAAAATCATTTGAAGAAAAACTCAATAATAATATCAGATGAAATAAGATGAATCCTTGGGAAACATGATGTTTGGTGTTAGTCAGGTACGTATCCATTGTTTTGTTGACCTGTTGTTCTTTTGTGCTTTTTTAGGTCAGCTACAGGATTCAACAATCTCTAATATTGTTCATGTGTTTTACTGGTTTTACTTTATTTCGTTTAAGACATCACACACTGGTATTCTGTATAAAAAGCTCGTAAAGGTTGGTGTATTGGATAAAGCACAAAAAAAAAGGAAATTATATATGAAAAGCTATATCTCTACTTAGAAAAACATTTTTAAGGTTTGTGCATTGAGTAAAGCGCAAATAGGAAATTATTTTTTTTAATTGACAATTTTCCCGTTAATTAATCAAAGTTTTGAAGGTTGGTGCATTGGATAAAGCGAACATAGCAAATTATTGTTTTTAATTAAAACTTTTTTTGCATAATTAATGAAAGTTTATTTATTTTTTAAAAAATGTGTATAAACCTTATATATATAGTTTTTAAGGTTGATGCATTGGGTAAAGCGAAAATAGGCAATTATTGTTTTTAATTAAAACTTTTCAGTAATTAATCAAAGTTTTTATTTTTTTAAATTAAAATTATCCGTTAAAAACTTTAATTTAAAAATTTAAAATACATATGTTAGAAAAAAAAAAATTAAAACGGAAACATTATAAATTATAAAGTACAAAATGTAAAGTATAATTTCGTCCGTCCATTTGTCGGTCTATAAGCGTTAATATTATATAAAACTATGTAAGTTATTATTATATTCTAAGATGGTGAAAAAGTGAATTTGTACCCTTATTTAAAAATTAATGGGATTTTGCGGCATAACCAGAACCGGCATAACATTTAACCTGGCATGAAATGGTGTTGTGAAATATTAAAACTTTTATACTTAAACATTTTTTTTAAAGAAGTGTTGAATGACAATATCAATTTAAATTTTAATTATTTGCAATTCATTAAAAAAAAAATTTTTTTTTGCAAATGTAGCAAAAAAATTTGAATTGAATATATTTGTAACGTAATGATAATTATGCAATGAAAAAATGATTTCGTAAACGGATAGTATATAATATGTAGTATAAATTCGTCCGTCCATTTGTCGGTCTGTCACCGTTTAAGTTAATATTATATTCCAAGATGGCGAACAAGTGAATTTGTACCTTCATATAAAAAATACATGGGATTTTGCGCTAAAACCGGCATAACTTTTAACCTGGTATTAGATGGTGTTGTGAAATTGTGAAATGGCATTAAATGGTGCTATAAATCTTATACTTAAATAAAGAATTAAGGCACGTTGTGCAATATTTAAAGTTAAAGAATTAATCATGACTTTGCAGGAAATTTTTTTTTTTTTAAAAAAGTGTCGAATTACAATTTTAATTTAAATTTTAAATTATTAGTAATATTATTTGTAATTCATTAAAAAATAATTTTTGCAAATATTGCAATTTGAATTCAAATTATTTGTAACGTGACAATTATGCAATGCGTTTAAGAAAAAAAAAATAGCCTGCATTTTACATACATAAAATTCTTATATTATAAAGCTTGAGACAAGGCTTCGGAGAAAGAATTATAACTTATACTGTGGAGAACAAAAATGAAGATATTTTAGTCCACAAACTATTTTTTCAAATATTCAAGAAGACATATTTAAGCTCTTAAGAAAAGAGTTCATGGACCATCAAGGTATTAAATTTAGCATGGAGTTATATGGAGAATATGCACAAACTGGATGAGGATAACGAACTTGAAAATATATTTTGCGTAAAAAGTTTCAATTCAAAAATGGAAGCAAACTTGGTGGAGTTTAATAAAATTGTTATACATTGAAATCAATGTGAATGAATATAGACCTTTGAAAGGCTCGCAATACATTAAACTACCAAAAGAAATTGAAACGAAAAAGTCATGTATTAATATTAAAAAATGAGGATGTATACTGCTTTAAATGGTGTATAATAGCGGCTTTGCAGAAAACCAGAATATCAAATGAATGCAATCCACATAAATATGGAATAAATGATGTAACTTCATCATGAATGCGTTTACATAACGCTAAGGTTCAACGCTTAGAATTTGCGAACCTTGACTTTCCACTTAATCATAGTGACATAAATGTATTCGAAGAAATAAATCCAGATATTAGTATAAATGTATTTGGTTGTGAAAAGATTGGAAAGTCCAATAAAATAGTAGGACCATATTACCACACTCGAGAAGAAAAACACCATCATATTAGCTTGTTATTAATAGAAGTTCAAAATAAATCCCACTACGTATGGATTAGAAACCTCTCGAGATTGATAAGATCCCAACTTTCACGGCATAGATCAACAAAATATTTTTGTTCGATATGTTTATGCAGTTTTAATTTGCAAAAGAATCTATTAATTCACAAAAATGAATGTGGAAAAATAATTGTTATATTACCTCAAGAAAGAAATAAACTTGTAAACTTTAACAACTATAACAAAAAAATGAAGTTACCATTTGTTATTTATGCTGACGCTGAAAGTATACTAGAACCGATATCAACATGTGAACCTAATCCAGAGGACTCATCAACAACAGATGTGAAAAAGCACGTTCCAATAGCTTTTTTATTTTATATTAGCTGTTCATTCGATGAAACTTTAAGTAAATACAAAGTTTCACAGGTATGTAAAATTATACCTAAACTAAACTTTATATAGAAAACTAAATTTATTCTCTATCTATTTCATTGCAGGACTTGATTGCGGAAAAGAATTTGTAAAAATTTTTGAAAACGAATGCAAAATTCTTTTTCAAAACTATTTAAAAAAGAATACACCAAGGAACACACTATCGATGCAGGAGAAAATTTTACACAACACGCATCCATGCTGCCATATATGCGAAGAAAAATTTCGTGGCGGAGAACTTCGTATCAGAGATCATTGTGATATAACTGGTAAGTACAGAGGACCAGCCCACAATAAATGTAATTTAACATACCGTACACCAAATTACTTTCCAATATTTTTCACAATTTTTCCAATTATGACTCACATTTAATTTTTAAAAAATTAAATTGTACTAAAGGTCACATTTCGGTTTTACCTTTAAACCACGAAAAGTACATTTCGGTGACCAAAACTATTTATTTAAACAAAACCAATATTTTTCAGTTGCGTTTTCTAGATTCCTTTAGATTTATGCAATCCAGCCTTGATTCGTTGGTTGCAGGGTTAGGAAAAGATGATTTAAAAATAGTCAAAAAACATTTTAGTAATGAAAATCAATTTAACTTATTAACTCGGAAAGGTGTATTTCCATATGAGTACATAACTTCTATAGACAAACTTGATGAAACAGAATTGCCTTCTCAAAATAATTTTAAAAATCAATTCAATAATAATGTTTGTTCTGATGCAGGTTACACTCATGCAAAAAATGTTTGGGAATCCTTTTATTGTAAAAATTTGAAAGATTATTTGTGTTTATATTTAAAAACCGATGTCCTGCTACTTGCAGATGTTTTCGAGAACTTTAGAAAAATCTGTTTAAACATATATAATTTGGAACCTGCGCATTATCTAACAGCTCCAGGACTCTCATGGGAAGCTATGCTTAAGTATACAAAAATTAATTTGGAATTATTAGTAGATATTAATATGTATAATTTTTTTAAAAAAGGGATTCGCGGAGGTATCAGCCAATGTTCGAAAAGATATTCTAAAGCCAATAATAAATATATGGGGGAAGAATATAATGATTTGAAGGAATCAGAATATATAGTATATTTAGATGACAATAATTTATATGGGTGGGCAATATCCAACTTTTTACCTTATGGAGGCTTTAAATGGGTAGAAAATCCAACAAACATCAATGTTAATGAAATTGATAATGAGGGAGAAATTGGATATGTATTGGAAGTCGATCTAGACTATCCACAAAATTTACATGATTGGCACAATGATTTACCATTTTGTTGTGATAATAAAATACCCCCGAACAGTAAATTAAATAAATTATTATTAGATTTAAATGATAAAAAAATTATATAATTCATTATAAAAATTTAAAACAATGTTTAAGGAATGGGTTAATTTTAAAGCAAATTCATAGAGCAATAGCGTTTAATCAAGCCGATTGGCTGAAAAGGTATATTGATTTAAGCACATATCACCGAACATTGGCAAAAAATACTTTTGAGAAGAACTTTTTTAAATTAATGAACAATTCGGTATATGGAAAAACAATGGAAAACGTAGATAAAAGGAGAACTGTTAAAATAGCTGATTGTTGGGAAAGTAGAAGGAAACATATTGGGATGAGATCCATGATTTCGAAACCTAACTTCATGAGCTTATCATTATTCGACGATAATCTTGCAGCTGTTGAATTCAGTAAAAGGCTAGTAAAATATGATAAACCAATTTATTTAGGTTTCTCTGTTTTAGAACTCTCAAAACTTCACATGTATAATTTTCATTATGACTACATGAAAGTGAAATATAATTCAAAAATTAGTTTAAATTATATGGATACTGATAGTTTTATTTATAGTATACAAACTAATGATTTTTTATACATCTGACTATGAAGTTAATAATCCATATGGATTACCCCTTATGAATAAAAATATGTTAGGATTATTTAAAGATGAGTGTTATGGAAAAATTGTGAAAGAATTTATTGGACTTAGATCGAAAATGTATTTGATAGATGTATTAAAAGGAAAAACTATAAAAAAAGAAAAGGTGTTAAAAGTAATGTTGTTAGAAATTTGTTTGTAGAAGATTATAAGAAATGTTTATTTGATAGTGCGATTTTGAAAGGAAATATGAATGTTTTTTAATCTAAATTACACACAATTTATACTAAAGCTATAAAAAAAATAGTTTTAAGTTCATTAGATAATAAGAGATGTTCTTTAGAAAATAAGATAAATACATTAGCTTGGGGACATTATAAAATAATAAATTAAATAATTAATAAACAAGTAGCTTTAAGATTTAGAAACTAAAATTTTATTATTGTTTTACTGTTACTCTTACATTATTTTTTAATTTTAAGTTAATTTTTACTATTCTTTGAATGTATAACATGTGTTATGTTTCTGTAAAATAAAAAAAAAATTTAAAAAATATCTGTTTTATTTATCCATGAATTATGTGAATTATCAAATCCCAACCATTTCAAGTAGGCTTGGCCCCCTTTTCTTTTCAAAACTTTTTCTACAAGGTATGCATTTGAATATTTGACAGGAATAATTTCCTCTTCATAAAACCCTCCAAGTATTAGATTATTTTTATAGTCCTCTAAAATATATGTTACTGGATTTGTTATATTAACCTTTATAATTTTAAAAATCTCAGTTGACCAATTTGGTTCATAGCCTTTACTAAAAGTTCCTTTGTGCTTGCTAATTCGTATAAAATCATCTTTTTTAAATTTTTCTGTTTTAAATATTTTAGGTCTATTGTAGACCGTTTTCAACAAAAATTTCTCATTTTCTGCTGTTCTTTTGAGTAATTTTGGTAAAATATTGATCCATTTATAGTTGTCTTGCAAACTAAATTGCTTCCACATTAAATTTTTCAAAGTTCTATTAAATCTCTCGCATATTGAAGCTTTTGAATTAGAATAACTATGATAATGATTGATCCCTTTTTGTTGCATTAATTGTTGAAACTTTTGGTTGAAAAACTCTTTACCTTGATCAGAATGAATGTTCTTAGGAATTTTTGAAGCTTCTTAGAAATTTTTTTTTGTATGAACTTTTTTTCATTACTTTAATTACATCATCAGAAGTTTTTGATTTTATGGAAGTAGGTTGATCATATGCATATTTAGAAAATATATCAATTACAGTTAACATGTATTTATTTCCTTGATTTATTTTATGATAGGTAACATTTCAACTAAATCAATCTGCCACGTATCATTTATTCCCTTTTGAAATACTCTTCTACGAAGTAATTTCTTTTTCACAGTCCTATGTATTTCGTTAACAATTTGTTCTCTCTCAGCTTGGTTTTTGCGAGTAAGCGACATCTTTCTCTTATTGTAATGAAATGAAATTTGATTCAAGAATGGCCTCAATCAAGAGTTTTTAGTATAATAATATTGTGAATTATAATTTGTTCTTGAATTATTAACTTTTTCTTTTCCTTCTTTTGATTTGTAATTTTTTTTTTATTTATTTGGGTATATTGAATTTTAAATACTTTATTGTTACCCCACAATAAAATTTTGTAAATTTTAAATTGTAAACTTTTATTGAAGTGGCGCTTAACACTATTTTCTAAATAAAAAGTGTCACTAACTATTCTCTTATTTGTAAAGTAAATTTATATAAAAACCGCTATATATTTGTAATATGTTAAGTACTTTGTAAATTTGAGAATAAAGAATTTTAAAACTAAAACTAAAAACTTATATAAGGCTGTAGCATAGATTTATATTATTAGTTTAAATAACACACTCAATATGGCTTATTCCCGTAATTCAACTTACATTGTTGATTTTCAATACCTTTTTGGAAATGATAAACAAATATTTATAAAAGAATTATGTTTCATGAGGGTCGATACAGTCAAACCAAAACAAATATTTTTCAAATCACCATATTCACATGATGAATTAAATGAAAAATATAAAAATCAGTCCGATTATTGCTTTAAAAATATAAATGGACTAAAATGGACAGATGGTGTAACTGATTATCTTATGTTTGCATCAATTTTAAGGAAACTTGATGGGAACACGATAATTGTTGTAGGGAGAGAAAAGAAATTGTTTTTGGAGAAATTTATTTCTTCAGAGGTCATTGATATCAACAATAATTTTAGCTTGAGGCGAACTGACAATTACGAAACTTATTGTAATATTCATCAATTGATTACAAATGGTCGATGTGCTGTAAATAATGTATTTAAAATATTTTTATTTTTATTAAAAAATAATTTTGTAATAAATAACAACTTATATTTTGTATAAATAGCAAGATATGATACAATAAATTGAACGCATATATTAATTTTAATTTAAATAGTGTTTTTATTTTCGTTAAAATTTACATCCAAATTTAAAACATTTGTTTGTATTTCTTTTTGTAAAAATATAGGAATTTCATAAAAAAAAAGTGAATAATTACATTATACTGGATACAAATCCATAGGAATGTAAAAATCATTCTGACCCAATTTAGTGACTTCTTTTATTAAACATTTATGTATATATTTCAAAACATAGTCTTTTCACCTTTGCATTGTTATTATAACACATAACTGCTTGAATAAATTCTATAACATTAAAAAACTTATCCATCTCTTGAGATGATAACCATATTCTTTTTTTAATTTTCTTGTTTCCAAATGTTAATAGAGTTCTTCCACCTTTGTTTACTTTGAATGGTGATGAGAAATTCTTTCCATTTTCATTACAATTTACCAAAGTTCTGTAAAATTGCTGCCACTCTTCATAAGTGATCTCCAATGAATTTTTTCTAAAATAATGAAACTTAACATTCGGTTCAAATTGATTTAAATCATAGCAAGTGGAATGATTAGAATCCAAAAAATAAGTACACGTTAGTAGTAACTCTTCTGATAAATTTTTCCCAAAATTGGATTTTAAAATTTTTGGGGAAATTTTTTTATTTATTCTACTCATAATTTTGATATCTTTACCCAGCGTTATTTTGAAAGAAACTGAATAAACTTTTCCTAAAAAGTAGTTTAATTACCTATATTTAAGTATTTATACGTTTTTTATAAATTTGATATAATTAAAGTTTATAGTAAATATCTTCTTTCAATATCTTGTAAGTTAAATATATTATTAAATAGCTTTTGTATTATTATATCATTTTTTTTAAAGTTTGTTTTATCAAACATTTTCAAAAACCTTTTTATATTGATATTTCTTGCACGATACCATAAAAAAACGCAACAATAATGACCACAAAATGATGAAAGAACATCTTGTAACCGCTTATTATTACGCAAAAAATTGTATTCCATTGAATTACGTTGCAAAAAGTTATTATTTCCTTGTTAATAGGTGGTAAGCCATATGAATCAAAATATTCTATGCATCCGTTTTGAGGTAAACATAAAGCTTACCAATGTTTACCTGGATTGTCAGAAGCATCTGTTTATGTGTTAGGATGATTTCAATTTTAAATCTGTTCATTGTTCAAGTTCAGTTGATGATAAAATATTAATATTATTAGAATGTTAACTATTTATATGTTTGTATGTTTACTTGCATAATTACAATTTTTACCAATTTGTAAGCAAATTCTCCATAAACAATACATGTTATTGTTGTTGGAAGTTGTTGTGAAAATTTAGCTTCAATTCTTAATGATCCTTGATTTATCAAGCTCTGGCAAATATAACTCCCCAATCCATCAGGGGAAAGATCAAAAGCAAGAAAAAGGAAGCCTTTGCTGAACATTGACTTTGTTACTTGATGTCCTTTGTCTGCATGATGTATTCCAGTTCCACCGAACAACGTGTGATATGCCCTTGTATAACAAGAGTTCTTTTCTGTAAAATTTGTTTCTATAGCTAAATTTGGTACTTGAACACCATTAATATATAACATAAATTGCTTTAAATTAAAATGTCTAAAGTTAAAGGGAATCTTCGAGCGTTTTCCTGTAAATCCATCATTTTCAGTCATACAAAAGATTATTGCATTTGGTAGCTGTCCAGTAAAGACATTATGTAAGGTTATATTAGAAGTATTAGCAGAAATTGTAAAAGTCTTAACCTCAATGCGTTTGTAATGATACTTTACATTAGCTTTGGCTAATACGGTATTATGTGCCAATAGAATGCTAGGGTTGATTGTTACATGTTTCATAAATAATTAAGCTTCTAAAATTTTTAATTGACTCTCATCATTGTCTTCAGCAAAAAAATAAAATTCTGGCTTTTCTTTACTCGAACATCTACGTTGTTGATTAACAAAACTGGTTGATTAAACATAATATATGCAGTTTTCCTATTAATTCCACTTTGGCACTATTATGAAAATTTTGTTGTCGTTCCAATGCACCACTATTATTAGTTTTAAATATATTATCTTTATCTAACATCCAGCCAGCGCATTCTAAATGTGTTTCACCTGCATTAGTTCCATAATTGAGTAATGTTTCGATATACGCTCTATAATTATAGTTTGAGTCTGATGTTTTTATATTTTTACCATTTAGTTGAAGATTACACTGCTTTATCAGAGAGTGAAGCAAATTATTTACAACACCAGGTTGAACAAGAGGTTTACCATCACTTTACTTATCATCATTCCAAGCTGTTCCATCTTTTTTCAAAATTTGGACTTAAAGTCCATAAATGATAAACATAAATGTCAAAGAAAAGTACAAGCAACATTATTTTTGCGCTCTTTAAAATAAATTCAAAATTAATTTTTAAAAAAAATTTTAATAACTTAATTTGATGTAATCTTTCTTAATTTAAACTTTCTAAAACTTAAATTAATATAATTTAAATAAAATAAGATTTTAAAATAAAATATAATATAAAGAAAGTAAAAAGTAAAAAAAAATAAAAAAGAAAAACAACAAAAGTAAAAAATACAAAAGGAATAAAAAATAAAAAATAAAAAACATTAAAAAAATAGTCAATAAATAATTCAAAAAAACTCTTATATAAAAATTTCTAAATTCTTAAATATGGCTAATCAATGTGGTGTTTGCAAAAAACTATTATCGACCAGATCAAAAGTTGTGAAATGCAAAATCTGTGTTAAACTCTTCCATATTGGATGTGCTAAGATTTCTGACGATACCTATGAGCTTGTAAATCGGGAAACATAAGCTGGAAATGTTCTAATTGTCCCACGCAATTGAATGAATCACTTGCAGTGCTTGTGGAGGATGATGAAGGATCTCCAGGTGAATTAAATAAAATGGAAACGAATGACTTGGTATCGTTTGACTTGAGTAACTGCAACATGGAAAAAATGGCTATATACTTAAAAGCTCTGGGGTCCGCTGTATCAGAAATTCGAAGTTCTCAAATTTTTTTGTCTGATAAACTTGACACAGCACTAAAAGAAAATATAGCCATAAAAAAAGAAAATACAATCCTAAGTAAAAAAATTGATTATATGCAGGATCACACAAGGTCATTGGAAGAAAAGTTGAATAGGTTGGAGGGAATTCTAGATGAACCAACACAGCTAAAAAGGAAAAACGATATTGTTGTAGCTGGCCTACCACCAGGTTTGAAAAACTTCCAACTTGACAATATTTTTAACAAATTGGGTGCTGATGTATCCAGCAAAAATCTAATAAGTATAACACCATTAATAAACAAAAAAGAAGGAACATCTGAAAGCTGCTTATATATAGTAAAATTAAGTTCTGATAAAATCAAAAATGACATTATGTCTAAAAAAAAAAGCTTTGGACCTTTATTCACAGCTGAGTTCAATCTAACTTTCGAAGGTAACAATAATGAAATATTTTTTCGCCATCATTTATCTTCGCTTCAAAGTAAGCTTTATTTCGAGGCAAAATCAATCAAAATTTCAAAAAAAATGGAATACTTATGGGTCAAAAACAACACAATCTTTTTACGACAAAATAAAAACAGCAAAATTTTTAGTATCTCTAATTTTAATGATATTAAAAAAATTAAACAAATATTTAATATTTAAAACTTTTTACTTTTTTTATTTAAAAATTCTTGTAACTTTCTTCACAATTTCACTTATTATTTTTAGTTGTTTCACTTACTACTTTGTTTCCATTTTTGTTTTTGTTGCAATTACTTTGGCTATACAAACATTTTTTTATATTCACTATTGCATTTACAAGTATACCTATACTAATATTATAGTTAAGATGAAGTGGCATATGTGCAGCCATATGTACATGTGTATATGTGTCCATATATTCAAGTATTCATATGTCCATATGCCTGCACATATTAAATATTCTTATGTAACTTTAATATTATACAATGATATTTTTTTGATTATGGCACTTTTAAATAATTTTAAACATTTATTAAAACACTTATTTTTCTTACACATTTATACAATATATCTGCTAAAAATTATTAGATTTCGTTTAACAACAAAAATTACTACTAAAAATATCATATTAAAAACACTACTTATATATTTATTAATTTATTATTCTTTTCTTAAATTTACTTTCTATTATACACATTATCAATATAATTTACACGTCGCGAACGGATTTAATACTAAAATCATATTATCATTCCATATCATTCTAATCATAACGAAATTATTGTATTTTTCTTCTAAGCATGTGGTTTTCTTCTTATTTCTCTCCCTCTTTTTTCTTATTATTTTTCCTCTTCGTTATAAATTTCTCAACTAACACCATAAACCCTTCTTTGGATATGAATGTTGTGCATATGTCAGGGGCATGCAACCTAACATCATTTACAAATAATAAAACTAACTTGAATATTATGTACATCAACATTCAAAGTCTTCGGAACAAACTATACGACTTAGAATCTCTAATTTATTCTTATGATTTTGACATCCATATAATTGTTCTGACTGAAATATGGCTTATCAAAAAGGAAAATGCATTTTTCAATATAAATGGATATGTTCCTTATTTTTCAAATAGGCAAGAACCATATAGTGGGATTGCGATATACATTATTGAAAATATTGACTCTAATTTTATAATTGAAGAAGAATTTAATAAAACAAATATTTTAATTACTAAATTAACTAACCATAACATAAACATTATTGGGATATATAGATCACACGAAACGCGTGTACCAGATTTTATTGATAAGCTGGATGAAATTACTACAACCTATAAAAATTCTGTTATTTTAGGTGATATGAATCTAAACTTACTTGACACCAAAAAGGAGCAAGTCTTAACATATACAAACACTTTGCTTGGTAATGGGTTCTTAATATACAATAAAATAACTCCTGAATATGCTACTAGAATTAGCAACTCAACTAGAACTGTTATTGATCACCTTGTTACCGACTTGGTTAAATTCAAATATAATTTTATGATAATGGGTACCCCTCTTTCAGATCATGAAATGTTTCTCATTAATATGAATCTCAAACCGTTAACCATAGAAAAAACCGAAAAGAAAACAGTTTTGGATTACGACCAAATAAAATTAGATAGCTTTTGGTCTAATCTTGATTCTTATGACGAGTTTGATCCTTTTGTTGCCGATTTACAGCAGATTATCATAAAGTATACTAAAACGATCGAGGTAAGAATGGGGAAATTAAAAAAGAAATGGATGACGAAAGAAATTTTGAATAAAATAAAGATTAGAGACTCTTATTACAAGTATTCTTGTAAATACAAAAATAATATACGGATTCTTGACTTATATAAAAAAATGAGACTTGAAGTTAGCCAAATGATTCTTGAAGCTAAAGAAACCTATTTTTCAAATGACATCCACTCCGAAATTTCAAATTCTAAAAACTTGTGAAAATTTTATAAAAGAATAATTCATAACACTGATTCCTGTACTTTTAACACAATTATTAAGTCCTTAGACTTTGATAATGAAACTATCAGTGATGAAAGCAACATAGCTAACAAAATGAACTCCTTCTTTGTGAATGTAACTGACGAAATAAATATCTCTCCTTTCCAAATAGATTTTACATATATAAATAGTACAAGAAGAACTATCTTCAACAATTTCTGTCTAGATTTAACAAATGAAGAAGAAATCAAACAAATAATTGATGAACTAAAGTCGTCAGCTGCAACGGGCCATGACAATATCTCCTCTAAATTCATTAAAAAATTCTCATCTCAATTATCACCATTATTAGTAAAATTAGTAAATAATGCAATTCAAAATTCTGTTTTTCCTAAAAGTCTCAAAATAGCAATAGTAACCCCTATATACAAATCAGGTTCAACTACAAATCCAACAAACTACCGACCGATTTCTGTACTAAGCGCTTTGTCAAAAATATTTGAAATAATCATCAAACGCCGCCTTAATTTATTTTTTACAAATAACAGCATTTTACATGAAGAACAATATGGTTTTGAAAATAATTCTAACACTACATCAGCATGTCTCAGTTTAACAAATTTTATATCCAATAACATCGACAATGGGAAATTTGTTGCATGTATATTTTTGGATCTACAAAAAGCATTTGACTGCGTTGACCATGATATACTGTTATTAAAATTGATTAATCTTGGTTTTAGTCCATCCAATATAAGCTTTTTTAAATCATATTTCAATGATAAGCTACAAAGAGTCAAAATAGGAAATTCTCTTAGTAGTTACCTTACTATTAAAAAAGGGGTACCACAGGGATCCATCCTAGGACCAGACCTTTTTAAGCTTTACATTGATGATATATCCCGACTAAAGCTGAAAGGCTCAATTCAACTGTATGCTGATGATGCAGTAATACGATATTCAGCAACAAGCGAAATCGAATTGAGGAGGGATATTGAAAACGATCTAAATAATATTGAAATATGGATTACTAAACACAAATTAAGCCTAAATGTAAAAAAAACCAAAATTATTTTATTTGGAAATAAATTATATAACTCAGAAAATTTCTTTTATAAATCTAAATTAATAGAAACTGTAGATAGCTTTAATTATCTAGGGTTAATTATCGATAAAAAGTTGAAATGGACTGACCACGTGCATCATATTATTAGCAAAATATCACCCTATCTTTTCATATTGTGTAGATTACGGAACTTTATCTCAACCAAAGCATTATACGCAATATATTCGTCTTTTATAGTGTCACACATTGTATATCTCAATCCCGTATGGAACGGTGCGAGCCAGCAAACCTTAAGTCAGCTGGATGTCGTTCATAAGAAATCAATAAAAATTATTCCCTTCTACCCACGTATGTATCCAACAAATTTATTATATTCTGATAAATATTTAAGTTTCACTAATATTTGTAAACGAGAAATATATCTAGTAGCGTTTAAAATAATTAATAATAAAATCAAACATAATTTCATTTTGAGTAGAATGATAGACATCCATACACACAACACAAGAAACAAATCCAATTTCTACCTGTCCTTGTTTAAATCAAATCAACAGAAAAACAACTGTCTGTATAATTGTTTGAAATTGTTTAATGACCTGCCGGTACAACTTAAAGAAATTGATTCTTTTAGAGTTTTTAAAACCGGAATACAAAAATTTATATTAAATATTAGTTGACAATAAAAATAAAAAAACAAAAATAAATAAATGGAAAAAAGTAAAAATAAATTATATATAAACAAAAATAATTGAATATAAGAATATTTTGTATTATTACAACAACAATAATAAAAAATTAAAAATGTTTGATAGTAGTAATTGCAGTAAAAATGTTAAAATTAATTTCATAAGTAGTTTTAAATAGTCTTTATATATAATTTTTATAATAGAATTAGTACTTTTTTGTTTTCTTTTTTTTTTTTTTCCGTTTTATAAATTTAAGCATTGAAGTTTATCTTATTTTTTAAGTTTTCCTATAATGTAATTTATTTTATTTCATATTATTGACAGTTCCATAGCTTTTCTTTGTATATTAACTTTAATTTGCACTTTAATTTTTTTTTAAATTTTAAGATCAGACAGCCTAGGCTAAGATCTACAACTTACAATTTAGTTTTAAGTTAATGAAATTTTATATTAAATTAGTATGATTGAAATAAAGAACAAAAAAAGTCTTAAATATGTTCCAGATAAGTCTCTATAAGTATCCCCATGCCCCAATGACATAAATTCTATAGTTGAGGCTGAATTTAAAGAAGCAACAGGATTTAAAGCAATTTCTTCAGTTTTTAAAATACTTGTTTGTACTGGACGTGGTGTAAAAATAACTAATTCAGATTTCATACACTTCATAATTTTTATTTGAATATCTATATCTACAAAATTATTATCTTTTAATGTTTTTTTTATTTGAATATGTCTACAAAACTATTTTTTTTTGTAATTTTTTTTATTTTTTTATTTCTATATCTCGAAGTTAAGCTAGGCTTCTTGTTGTGTTTTAAATGATTAATTTCAGAGTTTGAACGCCTTTTTATAGCTTGTCGTTTAATTTCCATACCATACATATCAGTAGTATAGCTATGAGAGTTCGAGCGCAGTTTCCCATATAAATTTACATAGGGGTCTAAAACTACTATTTTAGTGTTGCCGTTGTAGTGAAATTTAATTGCGGTACATTCAAAATGAAAAAAAAAAAAAAAAAAAAAAAAAAAAAAAAATAGATTTCATGGTAGAGAAGCACTTTTGAGGAGGTATTATGGGATAGAAATTTGAGGTGGTATGATGGAATAGAAATTTGGTTTGATTAACCTGAAGCTCTACCACCGAAGTTATCTTCCAAAGTTCCAAAGTTTGCCCCGAAAAGCCCCGAAGCTGTCAACCTTGCCGAAGATCTAAACGTTGTGCTCCGAAGTTCCAAAGCTGGCCCCGAAAAGCCCCGAAGCTGTCAACCTTGCCGAAGATCTAAAAGTTGTGCTCCGAAGTACCAAAGCTGGCCCCGAAAAGCCCCGAAGCTGTCAACCTTGCCGAAGATCTAAAAGTTGTGCTCCGAAGTTCCAAAGCTGGCCCCGAAAAGCCCCGAAGCTGTCAACCTTGCCGAAGATCTAAAAGTTGTGCTCCGATGTTCCAAAGCTGGCCCCGAAAAGCCCCGAAGCTGTCAACCTTGCTGAAGATCCAAAAGATGTCCACTGAAGTTCGAAATATACGTTCGAGTTGAAAATTGATCCCCTGCGCCGAAGTTATACCAAGTAAACGTTGAGTACCAAGTAACTGAAGTTATACTAAGTAACAAATAGGATTGGATATGTGACGCCAACACCGCCGCCGCCGAAGTTCCAAAGCTCCTCCGCCGAAGATCCCCCACGAACCACCGAATTTATTGGAAATGAGTATCAACCGAAGTTATTGAATTGGTGCCGAAGTTGTACCAAAATGCCGTTATTAGAAGCATGTATCAGCGATCTTGGATAGTATTATGAAATTATTAAATTATCCTATAGTAGTAGTAAATGCTATGGTTTTGTGATAAGAGAATAAAATTTTTAAAAATTGAAAAAATGAAAACTTGTGGTTTTAACAGTTAGAAATATTCTTATATGAAATAATTATGATAAATTTTTGTTTTGCTGTTTTTATTGTTTTAATGCTGAATAACTAGAGTTTGTAATGTATGTTCACGCAACATAATGAAATTTTTGAGCATAGTACCCTACCAAAATACATTAATTTCTGAACTTGTAATTATTTTCAAGAAAAAAATTGATAATTTATATAGAGTTTGGTAATTTATTTTTTAAGTCAAAATTTGATGTAGTAGACTTTACTACATTAATTTCTGAACTTATAATTATTTTCAAGAAAAATATTGATAATTTATATAGAGTTTAACAATTTATTTTTTAAGTCAAAACTTTGATGTAGTATTCAACATTTTTTCTAAAAATATTCTAAGTCCAAAAATTAGCAAATGGAGTAGATTATAGTATGTATGCAAAGTAAAAGTATGTATGCAAAATGATAATTTATATAGAGTTTGGTAATTTATTTTTTAAGTCAAAATTTTGATGTAGTAGACTTTACTACATTAATTTCTGAACTTATAATTATTTTCAAGAAAAATATTGATAATTTATATAGAGTTTAACAATTTATTTTTAAGTCAAAATTTTGATGTAGTATTCAACATTTTTTCTAAAAATATTCTAAGTCCAAAAATTAGCAAATGGAGTAGATTATAGTTAAAAGTTCGGAATAGGTCTTATCAGCAATTAGTATTTTGTATGCTTGTGAGTATGTGTGTATGTGTTTTTTGAATCTGAAATTTATAATTTGATTGAAATAAAAATTAAAAGTATGGACTAGGTGTTATCAGCAATTAGTATTTTGTATGCTTGTGAGTATGTGTGTATGTGTTTTTTGAATCTGAAATTTATAATTTGATTGAAATAAAAATTAAAAGTACGGACTAGGTGTTATCAGCAGTTAATATTTTGTATTCCTGTGTAAGTGTATGTGTTTTTGAATCTGAAATTTATAATTTTATTGGCATGAAAATTAAAAGTAGGGAATAGGTGTTATTAGCAATTAGTATTTTGTGTGCCTGTGTGTATATGTGTGTGTGTGTTTTTTGAATCTGAAAATTGAATATAGTAAATAGATGTTATCAGCAATAAGTATTTTGTGTGTATGTGTAGTGTAAGTATGATAAGTGTATGATAAGTGTTTTTTAAGTTTTTCATACCAATTTACATAGCGGGTGTAAAACTAATATTTTGGAGTTGCCGTTCTAGAAAATGTAGAAGCAAGACTATTTGGTGAATAGAAATGCCATTGTTGTATGATAAATTGTTATAAGTAATCAGTATATAAAATAATATTGAATAAACGTAGGCGAATGATATGTTTAGATTTCTTGATATATAAAGCCTATATTATATTAGTATAGCCATTGTAGTAAAATTTAGAAGCAAGCCATTTTAGTATAGAGAAATATCATGTTATAATGCTGTATAATAAATTGTTGGAATCTGAAATTCATAATTTTATTGATATAAAAATTAAAAGTAATAAATAGGTGTTATCAGCAATTAGTATTTTGTGTGCGTGTATGTGCTTTTTAGATTAATAATAGATTTTTTAACATTTTACAACCAGAAGTTAAAAATTCGGTGTTGCCAGAGTCACTACATGACCATACGTAACCCTTTTTCACTTAGATGCAAAATATATTTTATTTACGAATCTCTTTCTCTCTCAACCTCACCCCAATTTTTATTAATATTGAAGACATATAGTATGAAAATTGAGAGCAATGAGCAAGTGACATGTTCGCCGAAGTTTTTGAAATCTAATGTTTGGTGAGAGTATTGGAACGAGGTGTCCGGTGAATTAAATTAAATAGAGGTTGTGATAAGCATAGGTATATTCAAAGTCTTAGATTTTGAATAGCGTGTAAAAGATATAGAAATTGTCAAAGTATCTTATAGAATATAATAAATATTTGCAGTTTCAATGATAAGAGTATTAAACAATTTTAAAAGCTCTTATTAACCGCAATAATGTTTTTATGTGAAACAAATCTAAAATTTATAATTTTGAAAAATAAAGTTGTATATTTAGAAAGTGTGATTTGTTCTTAAATTTTAAATAAAGTTTTGTATGACGTCAGGGGACTTCTATACATGAAATTAAGTTCAGATTGAATATGAATGAAGAAAAACTGGAATTTTGCAAGTATTAAATAAATTGTTCAGTATTATAAAATTTGAAAGTTCTTATTAATCACATAATCTTTTTAGCTATATGAAACAATTAAGGTGTCTAAATAATTGTATTTAACTTATGAATAAATAAATAAATTTAAAAATGCGAGTAAGCAGAATTAATGTTTGTTTATAGTATAACATTCTTATACGTATAGTGTTAACATATGGGTTTATTGATCATATGCATAGATCATATGCTCAGTTTAATATATTCTAGAAATGAAATCATGTTTGTAATAAATATTTTAATCAAAGAATATTAATCGTGAAGAAATGTTATTATCAACAAAACAAAACAAAACAAAAAAGCTTGAAATAAATAATGATAAGATTTTATTATGTGAAAACAAAACAAAATAACCGAATTAAAACGTTTTGGAGATATAAACTACCACTATAGAAGAACAATTAAATTATTAAAATATTGTATTATAAGAATTTTAATTTAAAGTTTAAAATAAAGTTAAATAGAGAAGTGATTCACCGTGTTGCGAGTTATCATTTTTGTTTATCTTCTTCTCCCTTTCATATTTTTAATTATTTAAGTTATAAGTTAGTATATTTTACTAAATATTTTATGAATATTATGAACTATTTGCTGATATTAATTTTTAATTCAATTGTCTTTCTCTTGCATATTAAATTCATATTACCATCTATATCTCATAACTTTCAATATTCAATTTGTCTCTCTCTTGCAAATATCCATGTTATTCAAGAGTCAACTCTTTCTCTCACATACCCACTATTGGTATCATTATTAGTATTTATGCAGCTATCCCTTTTACATTCATCACATTCTTTTATATTCTCCCACCACAATTATTAGATTTTATTGATAAATGAAAATGGTATGGAAATGCTGCTTACGAATCAGTTTATAACTTTCACTTAATATAGAAACATCTGAGTAGAAAAATAAATTAAAATCAGCAATAACAACATCATGAGCCCAATTAATTTAGAAGAAATAAGAAATACTACTAAAGCAACATTCGAAAGCGTACAACAAAATAATACGCTAATAGAGAATGGTATCAGGCAATATTCCAAAAGTTTGAAATTATTAACCGATAAATTAAAGGGTGCTGAAACAACTGGACTGAAAACTCATATTATGAGCATAATGCAATTGGTACAGAGCTATCGAACACAATTAAAGGTGTTGAGAATAAAAAAGGGGGGTTATGTTAATCCTCATCCAAATAGGAAAAACTATATGGGTTCTAATGTTAAATGGGAGGATGCAGCATCAGCTTTTAATGGTCGTATTAGAACTGGTTTAATAACAAATATTAAACATAAGGATCCTTCAGCTTTTTTGTTTGATGGAATGAAGTTATTTGGCACACGTATTCGAAATATTCTTAAGAAAGAAATTTCCGTAAAAGTAAACGCAGTATTTTGTGGAGAATTCAAAATAATTAAAGGGGACAATGAAATTCTTGATTATAAATATATGAATACAAAAAATATGCCGATATATAGGGATACAAATTTAGCTGATTGGTTTAAAAAACATATCTCTAATATCATCTTAAAGGATTTGGAAGAATTTCAAGAAAAAAATAGTGGATGGGCTCTATCTTCAATTATTAATTTAACAATTAACATCAATAAATACACTCCCATGCTTGGATCATCATACATTGAACTACCTCCTCAGATTAAGAGAAAAGAAGCTTGCGTAAATGTGAGAAATAATGATGATGCCTGTTTTGCGTGGGCAGTGGTATCCGCTTTATATCCAGCTAATAGGGATCCTCAACGTATTACAAAGTACCCACACTATTCATCAGTTTTGAATTTTAATAATATTTCATTTCCAATGACTATAAAACAAGTACCACGATTTGAGCAGCAGAATGATGTTTCATTAAACATATACATTCTAAATAAAAAAGGTAAAAAATTTAATGTTTATCCCGCATATTTAACGAAAGATAAAAAAGGAAAGCATATAAATCTGCTATTGCTTCAAAACGAATATTATGATGAGGATGATAATGAGCCTGATAATCAATCATTGGATTTTGCAGAAAATGTGGAAACCGTTTTTCTCTGCTCATTACCTATGGAAACATTAACTCAGAAAGAAAATGAAAAATTTAATACAGCATGACATCTGCGAGAAACCATTCAATGAGAGGCAGATTAAAGTACGTGATCATTCCCATCTTACAGGGAAATATCGTGGACCTGCACATGAAGGATGTAATATCAATTTCAAAGATATACATACAATCCCAGTTGTTTTCCATAATCTTAGTGGATATGATTCCCATTTTATCATAAAAAACTTGGCAACAGATTTAGAGGGTCGTATTGATCTTCTTCCAGTTAATAAAGAACGTTACATCTCTTTCACAAAATGTTTGGACAAATATATGATTAAATATCGTTTTATTGACTCACTTCGTTTTATGGGAGCTAGTTTGGATATTTTATCATCATTTTTAACTGATTTGCCTATTTTAAAATCAGAATTTGAATATTTATCGGATAAGCAAATTAAGTTGTTAACTAAAAAGGGTGTTTACCCTTACGATTATTTTAATGATGAAAATAAATTTGCAGAAATGAGTTTACCACCAATCTCTAAGTTTTATAATAAGTTAAATGATACAGAAATTAATCAAGAAGATTATGCGCACGCTCAAAAAATTTGGAGTTAATTTAATATACAAAATTTGGGTGAATATACTGATCTCTATTTGAAGACTGATGTACTACTTTTAGTAGATGTGTTTGAGCAATTTCGAAATAGTTCGCATAAAACTTATGGGTTAGATCCAGCACATTATTATACCCTCCCAGGATATACATGGGATGCGATGCTTAAGCACAGTAATATTTCCTTAGAATTATTGATTGACATCGAAATGGTAATGTTCATTGAACAAGGTATACGCGGTGGCCTTAGCCAATGCTCCAATCGATATTCTAGGGCTAACAATAAATATATGGATGATTTTAACTCAAATCAGCAATCAAAATATTTAATGTATTTTGATATCAACAACCAATATGGATGGGCTATGTCACAGTTTTTGCCTTATGGAGGTTTCAAGTGGTGTGGAAATATCAAGGAGTTTACAGTTGAAAATATTAATAGTCTATCAGATGATTCTGATATTGGGTATATATTGGAGGTGGATTTGGAGTATCCAGAGGAAGTACATGATATTCACAAAGATTTACCATTCTGCCCCCAACATTGTTGTGCACCTAATTCAAAGCAGGAAAAATTGATGGCTACTTTATATAATAAGAATCGTTATGTCATCCATTACAGGAATTTAAAACAAGCTTTAAAATATGGATTGAAACTAAAAAAAATTCATCGAGTTCTCAAATTTAACCAATCACCATGGTTGAAATCATATATTGACTTAAATACATTACTTAGAGCTTCCGCAAAAAATGAGTTTGAAAAAAATTTATTTAAATTAATGAATAATGCTGTGTTCGGTAAGACTATGGAAAATGTACGCAAACATAGTATTGTGAAATTAGTAACAAGTTGGTTGGGTAGATATGGAGCGGAAGCACTTATTTCTAAACCTGAGTTTAAAGCAGCTGCAATTTTTAATGAAAACCTTGTTGCCATAGAATTAAACAAAATTGAAATTTATTTCAATAAACCTATATATGTGGGTATGTGCATTTTAGATTTAGCAAAAACAACTATATATGACTTCCACTATGGGTATATGCTATCAAAATTTGGTGAAAACTGTGGTGTGTGTTACATAGATACCGATTCACTCATTTATGAGATTATTGAGTCGTATATATATGAAACTATAAAAAATGATTGCCATACTCATTTTGATACTAGCGATTACCCAATTAATAATCAATGGAAGATTCCTCTAGTAAATAAGAAGGTCTTGGGAGTGATGAAAGATGAGAATAATAGTCGAATTATGACGGAATTCATCGGTTTGAGATCGAAAATGTATGCAGTTCGAATAAAAGGTGAAGATTGTATAAAAAAATCTAAAGGGATAAAAATAAATATAGTGAAAAATAGATTGACTTTTGATGATTATATTGAATGTATAATAATATAAATAAAACAATATCCCAAAATTTAATACAATCGCGAAAACATGTTGTGAGCAGTATTAACCAGTTAAAAATCGCACTCAGCTCAAATGATGATAAACGAAAATTATTGAAAAATACACATAAAACTCAACCATGGGGTCATTATCGTATTATGGATGAAATTTAAATAATAAAATAAAATTCATAAAATTTATAATTTAAATTGTAGAAGAAAATAAATTAATAAAAAGAAAAAGAAAACTAATTTTTATTAATAATTTATTTAGGGTATTTTTACAGCTCATATAGGATATTTCATGAAGTATACAGATCAACGTTAATTATAAAATTTCTTCTAATTCTGTTGAGTGGTTTGAGCTATACTCGTTTATTGAACCAAACAGGCAGACAGACACCACTCTGAAAGCGTATCAGAGAAGTGCATATTTTCAAAAATTCCAGGTTCAAAATTTTGTTACAAAAATAATACCGACCTAGTTCTACATTTCATGTATCCCTTATATTTCGATATTTCCCTTTACAAAGTTTCATCATCGATGTTCACCATTAAATTGTATTTTTGAAAATTTACTAGAGCGCATACATACTCTTTATGTTATAATTACATATATATATATATATATATATAGGTTGAAAATACATAGTTATTAAATTTGATAAGTAACCGCTCAATGTTAATGTTAATTACAGGAGTTCTACTTATTATTAAATTTAGATAATTCTATTGGATCTGGTACTCATTGGGTATCATATTATAAAAATGATGACAACATTCAATATTTTTATAGTTTTGGAAATTTACAATCACTTATTGAAGTTATTAAATATTTGGGTGTTAAGCTCACATATAATTATAATACATATCAGAAATTTAATACATACAATTGTGGTCATTTATGTTTAATATTCTTATCACTTTTTAATTTGTTCTGTGTTATATTTTTATTTATTCTAATATTTGTTAATATTAAATTTTCATAATATTATTACACAAACAAATTAAAATTAAAAAAGAAAAAACAAAAACAAAAAGCTTTTTAATTTAATTTAAGCATATTCTGAAATTATGGTAAAACTAACCTACGTTAATATCAAATTGTTGAAAATAAAGTTCAAGGCCCCTTTTCACTATTTAGATAAGAGTAATTAAATTTATTTTAGGTTTTAGTGTTTTGCCGTCGGCAATTTGTTTTCTTATTCTGTAATATGTATGCATTTAATAATGAGGATTTTTAAATAATAATAAAGTATGGATGCAATCCCCGAATCATTTCATTATTAAAGTGCAAGCCATGTCATTAACATTGACCTTAAGTGGTAATTCATCTAATTTAATAAGTGAGTATTTCTTTTTACTGAAAAAATAATAGATTTATTGTTATTATTGATGATAATAATTATATTATTCTACCATACCAAAAGTGTGAAAACTACCGATATAAATTTATTATTGGTAGAAGATGATGAATGTTTCCACTATGTTTGGATCAAAGATATATCAAAATTTTTAAGCTCACAAATCACTCAACATAATAAATTTATATGGGTAGTTTTCACACTTTTGGTATGGTAGAATAATATAATTATTATCATCAATAATAACAATAAATCTATTATTTTCTTCAAAACTGAAAAAATAATTTATTTAATTTTATCTAACAATGTAAATAGTCTTGAATTTCATTTTAGTCAGCTGATATTAATGTAGGTCAGTTTTATTATAAATTAAATTTAAAATTATAAATTAATTTCTAACATGACCATATATGGTAATAAATGTTATATTAAAATCTATTTTTAGGTGACATGACCATATATAGTAATAAATTAGTTGCTAATTGTAGATACGGAAGGGCGATATATTAAAATCTATTTTTTTTAATTTAAATTAAATCTAATCTTCAGTTTGGGACTAGCTACCAACCATTAAAACATATAATTAAAACGAGTATGTCGACTCCTTTGTAACCTCAATCGTGATAATTGTTGTCCATCAGCTTCTGAACTCTAGCATAGTCTCCTTGTAAATATTCTCCTATATCATTTTTACTTCTCTCCTCCTCCTCCTCCTCCTCCCCTACTCCTCCTCCTCCTCCCCTACTCCTCCTCCTCCCCTACTCCTCCTCCTCCTCTCTTCCTCTCCTACTCCTCCTCCTCCTCTCCTCCTCTTCTTCTCCTCTCTTACTTCTAGCGTTCTTCCTAATTAATTTATAAAACCATCAGATGTAATAATAAGAATAGCATTTTCTAAGTATACGTCTACAGTGAAGGTTGTTAAATAGACTATCAAAATGATAGCTTGTTCTCTTTGTGATAAAAAATTTACCCGAAGGGATAATCTAACTCGTCATAACAAACACAAACATGAATTCGGTGGGGATAATGAAATGTATTTAAATACATATAAAGACAATAAAACCTCAAATTTGTTTTCAAATATTAAAAATAAGGATTATGACTCTCATGATTTAACATCCATTAATGAAATTCAAAGAGTTGGAAAAGAAATTAAAAACAAGTACATGAAGAAAAACAAGATAAAAATAATTAAAAACAAGAACAAATCGGGTGCTTTTTTAAAAAATACTGGCAGAAATGAAAAATTAATGAAAGATTTAATTAAAATAAAAAGAATTTTAAGAAGAAAATACCAAGCATTAAAATCTAAACGTTTTTTACAACAGGAAACTCTAGAAAAAACTTATGAGCCTGTTGTCAGTTCAATTAAAGAATTAACTAATGTTATGAAATACCAAACCTTTAATAATTTTAAATTGAAACCAGAAATCAAGCCGGAAGTTGATAATGAACAAAAAATTAAGCTGCAAAGTGATAATGAGGATGAGTCATTTGATAACGTTGTTGTAACAACACCAAATATCGAAAAAATAGATTTTGAGAATTTTTCAACACCAACATCTGGTAATGATATAAATACAATGGTTTCATCTAAATTTTCTCCTATATATGGATATAATAGGTCCGAGATTGATAAGAGTTATGGACCTTATTTCGATTCACAAGCAAAAACAATCAAATTAGGAACATCCAATTTCCAAATTGATAAACAAAATCATAATATAATAATTGACAATGAAGTTTTTAAAACAACAGATGGATTAAATGAATTGATATTTAAAAAGAAACCAAATTCAAATATTTATACGGAGAATGATATGAAATTATACAAGAAGATTCTAGAAACAACAAACGCTCACAGAAGAAATTATAGCTCATTAGATCAAATTAAAGGAAATACAGGCTACAAATACAAAAATATTATTAGAAAGCTTTTTGATCATGAATCTAATACGAGAGACAGAAATCAAACAGGTGCGGGCTATTGTCAAAAATTAAAAGCAACATTGTTACCAACATCATCAATTCCATATTCTGAGCCTCCAAAACAATATACTTGTTGGGATGATCCTAATGAGTTAATCGACAGATTGAGAGTTTTACATACATCCCAAATTGCAGGGAATAATAATAATCACCAAAACGAAATTAACTCTATTCTTGAAGAACTTAGAAAGGCAGATATAATTGAATAATTATAATGAAGTTATATGAAAGAATGATAAATAAATTAATAAATCAATAAAAATAAGTATTTTAATTATTATTATTTACATGTAAGATGCGGAGCAATAATAAAATCTATACAGTAGGACTGGTGCCTTCTCTCTCTTTATATTTAACATAACAGATCAGTAACAGTCTGAAATAGATCTAATCCGATTGATTGCTGTTGCTGTTCTACTCGGTTGCTATTCCTGACCTATTCTGTTGTTGTTACTATCCTACTCAGATGCTGTTGCTGGCCTATTCTGTTGCTCTTACAGTATTTTTGTGTTACATATACATAGATTGAAGTCAAATGATTTCATTGAATACATTTTACGTTCACTACAACTCCCCGAAAATAATATAAATTGCATGGTGTATATAAGTGGTACAATATATTCATAAATATAACCCTGAACTTGACCTAATATTAATGTAGGACAGTTTTTAATATAATTTTAGAATATGTTGAAATAAAAAAAAACATCAAAATTTTGACTTAAAAATAAATTGTTAAACTCTATATAAATTATCAATATTTTTCTTGAAAATAATTATAAGTTCAGAAATTAATGTAGTAAAGTCTACTCCATCAAAATTTTGACTTAAAAAATAAATTACCAAACTCTATATAAATTATCATTTTGCATACATACTTTTACTTTGCATACATACTATAATCTACTCCATTTGCTAATTTTTGGACTTAGAATATTTTTAGAAAAAATGTTGAATACTACATCAAAGTTTTGACTTAAAAAATAAATTGTTAAACTCTATATAAATTATCAATATTTTTCTTGAAAATAATTATAAGTTCAGAAATTAATGTAGTAAAGTCTACTACATCAAATTTTGACTTAAAAAATAAATTACCAAACTCTATATAAATTATCAATTTTTTTCTTGAAAATAATTACAAGTTCAGAAATTAATGTATTTTGGTAGGGTACTATGCTCAAAAATTTCATTATGTTGCGTGAACATACATTACAAACTCTAGTTATTCAGCATTAAAACAATAAAAACAGCAAAACAAAAATTTATCATAATTATTTCATATAAGAATATTTCTAACTGTTAAAACCACAAGTTTTCATTTTTTCAATTTTTAAAAATTTTATTCTCTTATCACAAAACCATAACATTTACTACTACTATAGGATAATTTAATAATTTCATAATACTATCCAAGATCGCTGATACATGCTTCTAATAACGGCATTTTGGTACAACTTCGGCACCAATTCAATAACTTCGGTTGATACTCATTTCCAATAAATTCGGTGGTTCGTGGGGGATCTTCGGCGGAGGAACTTTGGAACTTCGGCGGCGGCGGTGTTGGCGTCACATATCCAATCCTATTTGTTACTTAGTATAACTTCAGTTACTTGGTACTCAACGTTTACTTGGTATAACTTCGGCGCAGGGGATCAATTTTCAACTCGAACGTATATTTCGAACTTCAGTGGACATCTTTTGGATCTTCAGCAAGGTTGACAGCTTCGGGGCTTTTCGGGGCCAGCTTTGGAACTTCGGAGCACAACTTTTAGATCTTCGGCAAGGTTGACAGCTTCGGGGCTTTTCGGGGCCAGCTTTGGAACTTCGGA
Organism: Argyra leucocephala; assembly: GCA_963942445.1. NCBI lineage: Eukaryota > Metazoa > Arthropoda > Insecta > Diptera > Dolichopodidae > Argyra > Argyra leucocephala. Next base: position 154,549 of record CAWWDO010000002.1, read on the forward strand.
GCACAACTTTTAGATCTTCGGCAAGGTTGACAGCCTCGGGGCTTTTCGGGGCCAGCTTTGGAACTTCGGAGCACAGCTTTTAGATCTTCGGCAAGGTTGACAGCTTCGGGGCTTTTCGGGGCCAGCTTTGGAACTTCGGAGCACAACTTTTAGATCTTCGGCAAGGTTGACAGCTTCGGGGCTTTTCGGGGCCAACTTTGGAACTTTGGAGGATAACTTCGGTGGTAGAGCTTCAGGTTAATCAAACCAAATTTCTATTCCATCATACCACCTCAAATTTCTATCCCATAATACCTCCTCAAAAGTGCTTCTCTACCATGAAATCTTTTTTTTTTTTTTTTTTTTTTTTTTTTTGTTTTCATTTTGAATGTACCGCAATCAAATTTCACTACAACGGCAACACTAAAATAGTAGTTTTAGACCCCTATGTAAATTTATATGGGAAACTGCGCTCGAACTCTCATAGCTATACTACTCATATCATCTAATTTTTTGAAAACACCTCTCCTTATATTTGTTAAAGCTTCCTTTCCTCGGTCTTGTAGGACTTCTTTTGGGTTTGCTCCCGTGCTTATGTCTGATAATGAATTAATACCAGTTGATAAAGCTTCCCTTTTCAAAATATCTAAACCTGACGAAAATATCGGTTTTAAATATTTCAGCAATCCACCAAAAAACCCTTTTTGATAATGATATACCGTTTGTAATAGAGGTCCTATTTCTTGAATGCTACCCCCACTTTAATTGTGGAAATATTTAATATATGATTGTTGCATAATGAATAAAAAGCAATATTTTTTTTCTACCTATTTATATAATTTTTTATTCATGGATAAAATGTAATACAATTTTTGTTGGATATAGATTTGATATAAAATTAATATTTTCTCCATATTGATCAGAAATTCTTATTGAAATACTTTCAAAAAAAATTTTTTCTATTGGAATATATTGAACATTTTTAAATTCAAAGTTAAAAGGGTTTCTGTATTTCTGTATTTTTAATATTGATAGCTTTCAAAGCTCTTATTTCAACACCTCCATATATCGTAGGGTGAATAATATCTGCGTAAACAATCATCATACCTTGTAGCTGATCATTATACAATGTAAGCACTTGTTTGAATAAATCTATTAAAGTTGTTTTTAAATTTACAACTTTTTTTTTTTTATGAAAAAAGTTTCTGTATTATTTCTGACACTGTGTATGAATGATTTTTTTGCATATATTTTGCAATTGATATTGTTATATACTTTTCTTTTTCTACAATTGATACTGGCTTATACTCAATTTTATAAAAACTTTGATTTGATAATGATTGCAAGATTTCCAAATAAAATGGATCTAAAAGCTCCTTTCTTGTAAATCCAGGTTCAGGCGTAAGATTGTTGATTAAAACTGGTAAAAAATTTGCTCTCCATTCATTGTTTCGATTGATATTATATTTTTTAAGATCAGGGTAAAATGTATAACCCATTCTCTTCTTAACAGTAACGCCTGATTTCGTTAAATGTGAATTTCCATATTAATTGTAATGCAATTTTGAGTTATATATTTATCTATCTGAAGAAAATCATTAACAAAAATTTCTGTTAAGCCAATCTTCCAATTTCCATTTCATAGATCAATATACCTTGGTATTTTATTCGTAAACTACGAAAGAGAATTTTCTGTAAATATTTCTTCTGAAGAATTACTTAACACGGTAATATAAAATTCTTTCATTTTTATTTTACAATAATATTTAATCTTTATTTGTACGGAGTTCAATTTAGAAATCTTTTCGATTCAAGTTGTTTAAAACTGCTATCCGGTGCTTGAAGTTTTTTCCGTTTCTTGCGAATAGGAAAACTTAATTCGGTTTGTTTTGGTTTATTGGTGCTTGAAGTTGTAGATGATGATCGAAGAGTGTAGTTTGTTTTTGGTTTTTCAAATAATGGAACTGATATAACGTCTCCTTCATCCGTTTCAAACATTCGAACTGCGCTTCGTGGCTTTAAACGAGTTGCTGTTGAAGCAACAGATAATGCTCTTTTCTCAATCTTCTCTTCGCTATTATGAAAAACATCATCATTTGAATTCGACTCATCATCATTATTTGAATTCATAATCCTCATCAATTTCTATTCGATCTGATTCATAAATATCTTCATAAGGATCCGTTTGCATTGCACAATCTATCAGTTCTTTTTGTTTTGTTTGTGTGTTTTTGTGCTTTCTTATAATACTCGATGTCTGAGAGCCTATGTCCCTCACATATTTCATTGAATTAGGTATTTCTTTTATTTTATTATTTTTGATAATATCATCAGTAATGATTACCGGATTTACTGGATTTTTTAGCAAATCTTCACTCTTCTTAATATTTAATTTCATCAATTCATTACGGTGTAAATACCATTTTTTCGTATCATTTGAGCTTCTATCCATTAAAATTTTTTCACAGCTTTATCAATTTCACTAAGTTCATTGTCATCTAATAAAGTTTATTCTAATTTTTTATATTGTTCAGGATGTAAAATAATCATTCGTTGTAAACTATTCATCTCTATTCATTAAATTTTTCAATCAATTTTCCGATAATTCCAGAAAGTACTGTTCCAATTAATGTTGGTAAAAACCCTCCAATTTGAATTAATAATTTACGCTTGATGCTTAGCTTCTTCTTTGGACAAGCTAAAAGTCTTAATTTGCTTTTATACTTTTTTAATTTCTGAAGTTGTGTTGATGTTAGTTTATTATTTCCGTTCAACGTGTCTATGATAATTTCAAAACAAATGGTTTTGATAACTTCAGAATCACAATTTTGAAGTATGATTTTTCTTAATTTTTGTTTACTACTTTTTAATACATGTAATATATGTTGGTTTACCTTCAATAGTTTCATTTTTGTCACATAGGTTCTCACTTGCTAATTGTTTTGGGAAACAGTAACATTCTGTTCAGAAAACAGTAACATTCTTAACAGAAAAATCTTTTTTAAAATCTTGCGTTCTAATACGAAATATATCATTGATCTCTTGAGTAAAATCAAGAATAATATGACCATAGGGACCATAGTGAAGTACTATGGTCCCTATAAATACTTTTTGGAATTCTCTAATGTACTCAGGAAAAATTTGTCGTGCTAACGGTAAAATTTGAGACTTATCCCTTGGGTTTCTAAAAATAACCAAATATTTACAATTAATAGAAATATCTCTGCAAAATTTTCCTTGATGAAATATATTTTGTGTAACTAATATAATCGAAATATTACGAAATTTAAATTTACACGCGGAGCCAAAATGTTAATATAAGAATTTTATGTATGGAAAATGCATGCTATTTTTTTTACTTAAACGCATTGCATAATTATCACGTATGAATTTCAAATTGCAATATTTGCAAAAATTATTTTTTAATGAATTACTAATAATATTACTAATAATTTAAAATTTAAATTAAAATTGTAATTCGACACTTTTTAAAAAAAAAAAAAAAATTTCCTGCAAAATCATGATTAATTCTTTAACATTAAATATTTCACAACGTGCCTTAATTCTTTGTTTAAGTATAAAATTTATAGCACCATTTAATGCCATTTCACAATTTCACAACACCATCTAATACCAGGTTAAAAGTTATGCCGGTTTTAGCGCAAAATCCCATGTATTTTTTATAGGCTGGGTGGCGCAGTAGGTAGAGCGCCTGCCTTTTAACCGAAAGGTCCCAGGTTCGATTCCCGATGAAGCAAAACAAAAAAAAATGCTTTATGAATTTTTCGACCTGGTCCAGTACCCTTTGTCATTGGGATATAATAAATGGCAAAAAATAATTGAGAGTATAATCTGGTAACAAATTAAATAAAATGAAACTATTCTATTTAAGAAGCCTTCCTGATAATAGCAGTAGTTTTCCACATTTAATGAGTTGATAAGCCAGTAATTTGTTAAATAAATACTCGAAATATTGTAGATTGTAGTGTAAAATTGCAGTACTGTACTTAATTAAGCACGAAAAGGTGATTCTACCTAAGTACTGTAGAGTGTAAAAAAAAAAATAAAAAAAAAAAAATAAATATGAAGGTACAAATTTACTTTTTCGCCATCTTGGAATATAATATTAACTGAAACGGTGACAGACCGACAAATGGACGGACGAATTTATACTACATATTATATACTTTATACTGTTATTCCGTTTATGAAATCATTTTTTCATTGCATAATTATCATTACGTTACAAATAATTTCAATTAAAATTTTTTTGCTATATTTGCAAAAAAAAAAATTTTTTTTAATGAATTACTAATAGTTTAAATTTAAATTGATATTGTAATTCAACACTTCTTTAAAAAAAAATGTTTAAGTATAAAAGTTTTAATATTTCACAACACCATTTCATGCCAGGTTAAATGTTATGCCGGTTCTGGTTATGCCGCAAAATCCCATTAATTTTTAAATAAGGGTACAAATTCACTTTTTCACTATCTTAGAATATAATATTAACTTATATAGTTTTATATAATATTAACGCTTATAGACCGACAAATAGACGGACGATTTATACTTTACATTTTGTACTTTATAATTTATCATGCTTCTGTTTTAATTTTTTTTCTAACATATGTATTTTAAATTTTTACATTAAAGTTTTTAACGGATAATTTTAATTTAAAAAAATAAAAACTTTGATTAATTACTGAAAAATTTTAATTAAAAACAATAATTGCCTATTTTCGCTTTACCCAATGCATCAACCTTAAAAACTATATATATAAGGTTTATACACATTTTTTAAAAAATAAATAAACTTTCATTAATTAAGCAAAAAAAGTTTTAATTAAAAACAATAATTTCCTATGTTCGCTTTATCCAATGCACCAACCTTAAAAACTTTGTATAAAGTTTATTATAAATTAAAAAAGGAAATAAGCTTTGATTAATAACGGAAAAGTTTTCAATTAAAAATATTAATTTCTTATTATGAATGTTTTTAGTAGGTTAAAGTCCTGCACTAATATGAAAAACGTATCTTTTGTATTGTCTTTCGAGATTTTCACCTTACATAAAAAAAAAAATTCTTTGAATGATTGAAGAATGCTTACTGCATATATTACGTCTCTTATTGATTTTACATTATTTCAAGAAACACCTATCATGTCTAACCACTTTTTGTATTTCTCTGTATTTTTTTGCGGAAACACAAAAAATTTACGATTTGAATATTTTTCTACAGTTTCTCCACAACTTAGAATTATGCACTTTGTTCTTTTCCAACCCATATTTGTTAAAAGTTTTTTTTGTTTTATTTATTAACCAACTATAAGTTATATATGTTTTATAAAAGTATTTATTAAGCAATTTTTACACTACGAACTTGACGTTCTTACACTTTAATAGTAATGACTAATTTACTTAATATATCTAGTATATTTCATGATGTAATAACCAAAAGTAATAAAATTTTTGGTTTGCTATAATACTGCAACCGTTACCTACTGGAATGGACAAGAATGTTTTGAGTGAAATAAGACAAATTACCTTAAATTTAACACCCAGAGAAAAGGAAGTTATTATAGTTTTTGATGAAATGAGCGTTCAAGCTAATTTATCATACAACAAATTTAAAGATCTAATAGAAGGTTTTGTTAATTATGGTCGAAGAAATCGGTCTAACGTATGCGTAAAATCCATTTGCATGTTTATGGTTAGAAGTATATGCGGAAAATTTAAACAACCATTATACTATGTTGCTTGTCCTAGTAATATACTTGCAAAACAACTTGAATCAGAGCTATATAATTGCTTTGACATTTGTAAGAACCTACAAATCGAAGTCTATTTAATAAGTTCGGTATTTAAATATTTCGGTAAATAGTTCCGTATTTACATATAATGAAGCTGATATTCATGCTATGTATGATATCCCACATCTTTTCAAAAGCTTTAGATTAAGTTCAATTTATCCACTAGGGATCGCGAAGTAAGTTGGAAAATAATTGGATATCTATATAATATAGAAAAAATCTTATGTTACCAAAATTTATCCTAAATTGACGAACGCCCATATAAACCCCACAGATTTTCAGAAAATGAGTGTAAAACTTGCAACACAAGTTTTGAGCAGAAGCATTGCTTATGGAATTAAGAGCCTCATACAATTAAATAAATTTCCAGAAAATATTTTAAAATTTGCAGAGCCAACTGCACAATCTATAATGCAGAATGCAAAATGTATAATCTCTTTGATCTGTTAAATGGAAATCCTCTTCTAAAGCGAAATGATGAAAATTTAAATTTCATAAAAGATTAGAAGCAATATTTTTTAGAAATTGTCCCAATCGGGGTTAGAAATGATCCTTTTTGTTTTAAAGGTTTGGTTATTACTATCGAAAGTATTCAAAAAATGATACCCGAATTATTTGCTAGCCGTAATGACTTATTTTTCATTTATATTAATAAATTTAATCAAGACCCAATTGAAAATTTATTTGGGAAAATTCGAGCTCGTAATGTAAATAAAAGCAATCCAACAATTTCCGAATTTGGTTCCATATGTGCCAAAGTTTTATCACTAAATATTCTATTTAAATCGAAGTTTTCCAACTGCGAAGGATGATACTAACTTTCTTTCACTTGACTGGAATGCTGTTTTGCAAAGTACTGAAGAAGATGATATGGGGTTAAGTCTAGATCAAGATAAATCAAAAATTACTCCTGATCTTAATTACAGCTTTGAAAGTGATGATCATGAAAAAGATTTATCTTATTTAGAAAATACAATTTCAGTTGAAGTACCGGATGCAACTGATGTTAAGAACTTATGGATGAACAAGATACTTTGCAGGATATTGCTTTTTTAAAACTGTGAAAAAACTAGGCAGGAATTGTGAAAACTGTTGTAAAGAAATGACCAAAGATAAACAAAATTTTGATATGACAGAAATTTTAATAAAATTAAAAGAATATGAAACCTCAAATGCTTACCCAGTTCTTTCTTGGCCATCTAGAAAGTATTTTGAAATTTGCGGTCTACAAGTAAAGATTTTTGCTGATTATTTTAAAAAATTACCTTTTTCAGAAAATTTGAAAAAAAAATCGTAGATCAGTGTATCCAAATTACAAATAATACTTTTCCTGATTGGTTTGATATAAAACATACGTGTTATGAACATCGAATTTTAACCGTTAACTTTTTAATAGTAGTTTTGTTGTGGAAAAATAGTAAATGGGTTCTGGACAGTAAATACAAACAACCAAAACATAAAATAAAAAAATTACAAAATCTAATGCATGTTTAAATGAAGTTTTCATAGTGAACTAAATTTTTATTATGTAATTTTAATTGTTTGTCCTTTTATTTTTTTCTGAGTTAAATAAATATAAATTTAATACGTATATAAGTAGTATTCATACATTGGCGAATTTATAAATATTTTAATTTTAGGAAAGAAATTATTTATAATGTTCATAATACATAGCATATGCAAATATAAATGAATCCTTACAATCAATTATGGTTACATCACAACCCAAAATATTTACTTTTTCCCATTCTTTACTTTTATTTCTTTTTATTTTCTTTAATTCTAAAATTTTCTATTCAATTTATATTTTAATCTAATTTGTCTGTTAAATTTTTATATAATTCAATTTACACTTCAACAATGTTTTCTAATTATTTTGAATTTATATTTTGAAATTCTTACGTTTTTGTTGATTTAAGTTTCTTATCGGGAGGTGTTTTTAGTGAGTTAAAGTCCTACACTAATATGAAAAACGTATCTTTTGTATTGTCTTTCGAGATTTTCACCTTACATAAAACAAAAAATTTTTTTGGTTTTAACAAGTTTTAATTTTTAATGAATTTATTTCAGTTTTATTATTTGTTTTTAAAGTTTTTTAAATTATTATAAAATTTATAATATTGAAAAAGAAATATTCTTGATAAATTGGCCAGAGCTCGATATTTTCGTATCCTAGATTTGGAAAAAGACTTTCACCAAATCTTAGTAAGAAAAGAAGATAGAAAGAAAACAGCTTTTTCACACCTCTATTCCATTATGAGTTTTGTAGAATGCCTTCGATTGAAAAATGCTCCGACAATTTCAACGCCTATTGAGGACCATTCTGAAAGAAACTTATCTTATCTTATCTTATATACCGGGTGTGCCAGAGCATGCGTATCAGCTTTATACGAGGTGGGGGAGGAGCCGCTATTTTAAAATTTAAAACAAATGTTATTAACTAAATCGAGGATGCTCCATCGATTGGTGATATCTTCAACTTCCAGAAGGGAAGGGTATCTTTTTGTGCAAATTCGGATTCTACGACAAAAAATAAGAAACTTATGTTAAATGCTTTTTTTTTTTGGTTTTCTCAGTATTTCTCCTTAAAATTAATAAAAATAAAACAAAATCCACCATATTTCCCTTTGGTACACTAAAATTAATAATAGAAATTTTTATAAATGACTTTGTTTTCCATGTTATCATATTTTTTATCTCAGTTTTGGGTTCCTGCAAAGTTTATATTAAAAAAAAAAAAACAAATTTACTTTACAAAAGTTTGTTATTTTTTTGGAGTAGAATCGGAATTTGTATTAAAACGTACCCCTTCCCATTTAAAAATCTCGATTTCGACCAGTTTCGCCGATTTTTGGGCTTATAAACTCTTTTTCCGGTCCTTCCCGGAAGATGAAAATATCACCAATCGATAGAGCACCCTCGATTTAGTTAACAATTTTTTTTTATTCTAAAATAACGGCTCCTTCCGCTTTTAAAAAGCTGATACGCATACTATGGAACACCCGGTATAATAAAAGAAAGATGAATATCTGTGATCATTTTCCCCAAGAACTACTGCACCAACTTTGACAAAAATTTATATATAAGCTTTATGGTTTATGAGAATGGTTTATCTCGATTTGGACCCACAAACGGCCCTAAAAGCAAAGTTCAACTTATATGCGTCATCTTATATTAGAAGAATATACGTTTTGTCAACGGTGTTACGAAACAATACGGTTTCACATTTAGTATAGTTCACTTTTAATATCCATACCTTGCAATAGTCCAAAATAGTATTAAACATTTGTTGCACTTTCTGTTGTATGGTACTATGTATTAGCGGAGTACACTTAATATCATCAGCGAAAGCTAGCGTGTACGAATTACCTTTTACATTGCTTAATAAATTTAACAAGTTTGCTATATAAATCGAAAATATCGGTGCATTAACAGTACCCTGTAGCAACCCGTTTTCAAGTATTTGTTGGTATTTCAATTATATGAGTATATTCTAAGTACGTACCTAAAACCTTGTAAATTTCTGTTTGGTCTTTAAGAATATATTTGTTGGTATTTGATTTTTGTAGATTACTAATATTTATGTTGTTTTGACAAAGCAATGCGGTGTTATTATTTTCTATATATAAAGTTATTATTTGTTGTCTCTATTACTACGAAAAATTTTGTTTACTTCGGTAAACATATTATTGTTATTTGGTTTAATTTTTTAGAGATGTCGTTGCCAGTAATTATTAATTTCAATTCTGATTTGTTATTTAATAACAGATTTTATATTATTTAAGAGACTTTTGAGAGTTTGTAAATAATGTAATGAGAAGTTAAGTCTTTGTCTGTTGATTTTGTGAATGTCTTTCCTCAAGCTATTTTTTTTGTTTAGGAGCATCTTCAATTTAGCGGAATAAAATTTATTTAGGTAATTTTATTTTATGTTTTTTGGTACTGTTTCATGCATTGCACTTAGAATTCTTTTATTTAATTGAGTGAGATGACAGTCTATATTTTGGTTATTTATGTTGCTATTGTCTGCAATAACATTAACATTATTATCAATGTTCAAGTATTTTCTATTGTAGTTGATATCGGGTTTTCTTTAAAAAATACTCCAGTTAACTTTCGCAAAATTGAAATTATTAGAACTTGGCGACTCTACACTTAATATATCATCACTTACAATTGTAAATGCTATACATTGTAATACTCATGCATATAACAAACCTACCGCAGAACAAAACAAACAAATTATTACATTGCAACTTTTGTTTTTATTTTTGAACTAATAAATTACAGAACAAAAATATTATGAGTGGAAATATCACTTTTTACTTTTAAGTACTGAGCATCAAATTACTATCTCGTGCCAGTACATTTTTGTTGTTGCAATATTTTAACTTTTTTGATGAATCATTTGTTTTGGGTTTTTTATACATATGAATATCATTGACCCTAAAAAAAGAAAGCAATAATAATTTATGATTTTAGGAATTTAGAATATTTCTTAAAATTAATAATTGTAATATTAGGAATACATTTATATAAAGTGATTTTACATTTTTTTTTATATAGAGTTTAAATGTATTCCATAAGAAGTAATATTAAATATTATATGGACGTTTTTTTTGTATAGAGTTTAAATAGCGTCCATAAGAATCAATGTAAAAATTTAGTATAAATAAGATTGAAAATTTGAAAAAAAGCAGAGTTAATTTTGGTCATCAAGGATGACCACAACCTAAAACAAATGTTTTGTTTTAATTAATTCATAGTTATTGTACAGCTAGGCCTCCATTGTTAAATAACTAGCAACTTTTATAAAAGCGGCAACTCTTGCCTTACTTGACATTAGGTTACACCACACCAGGACTGTAGGTGACTTATAAATATATAAGGTGTGTGTATATAAACAAGAAAACAAAATATTACACGAAACATATTACATGGCGACCCTGCAAAAATCGGACTGATGGAAAAGAAAGAGATTCAAGAGGAACAAGAATTCCATAAAAGGTGGAACAAAGTTATTACCCATTTGGAACAAATACAGGAAGAAATTTTAAAAAACAAAAATTGCGGACCGAAACCGATAACATTAGATGAGTACAGAAGATGAAATAAAAAAGACCAGCCAATATTAAAAAACAACGGTACACAACAGAAGAAGAAGAAAAGATCTGGCAAACAAGTAAGAGAGAGACAGCATAGGGCTGAACTTAGATGAGTCTTGAGTATAACAATCGACGCTAATCTAGCCAAAAAACTAAAGGAAAAGCTAGAAAGATTCAACAAATGGGGAAGCAGCAGTCAAAAGAAGAAATAGTGACCCTCAATAACAATTTTAGTTACCAACAAAATACAACTCAGCATCAACAAGCATTAAACTACATCGTTCTAACCATACTATTAATAATACTACTACTTAAATTAAATTCATACTATAAAAAGTATGTTAAAAAACATGTACATTTTTTTTTTTTACACTCTACAGTAACTTAGGTAGAATCATCTTTTCATGCTTAATTAAGTAGGGTACTGCAATTTTACACTACAATCTACAATATTTCGAGTATTTATAACAAATTACTGGCTTATCAACTCATTAAATGTGGAAAAATACTGCTATTATCAGAAACTAAGCCTTTTTAAATAGAATAGTTTCACTTTTATTTAATTTGTTACCAGATTATACTCTCAATTATTTTTTGCCATTTATGATATCCCAATGACAAAAGATACTGGACCAGGTCGAAAAATCCATAAAGCATTTTTTTTGTTTTGCTTCATCTGGAATCGAACCTGGGACCTTTCGGTTGAAAGGCAGGCGCTCTACCTACTGTGTTACCCAGCGTTTTATAAAAAACAGTATAAAAACATAATATAAAAAATATGATGAATCTCAGGGAACTGAATATGAAGATAAGGGAACTAATGACAGACTTGCAGAAAGACAATTTGTTCGGAATAGATTGCATGAAAATTTTTCTAATATGTAAAAAAAAATAAAATTATAAAAATAAAAATATTGTTGTATTACAAATAAAATAAAAAGAAAAAGAAAAATTTCTCTTTTGTTTAAAAAAAAAATAATAAAAATAAGAATATTGTTTTGTACTTTAAAAACAAACAAGATTTCTTTAAAATATGTCTTATATGTCTAATATCCCTATATCATATGGAATTTAATATTTTGAAAAATATACTAAAGAACTTGAAGAAAAATCCGAGTAGAGAATATTCAAGTCAATATATAAAAGTAAAAACTAGAGAAATTGAGAATATATGGCTTTTGCTAGAAATAAAACTGACTAAAACTCAACTTATAGAAGTCACACCGAAATTTAATGAAATAAAGAAAAGTATATTAAAACTGCTAAAATTAAATAATACAGAAGCAAAGATGGCAAAATTCGACCTTTTAACCGCTAACAAATTGATAACAACATTTGAAGGAGATTATAAGAACCTCCAAAATTTCTTAAACCTGATAGATTTTTATGGACAAACACTAACAGAAATAGAAGAGAAAGAGAAACTGTTAAAATTCTTCTTAGCAACAAAGCTAGCAGAAAAAGTAAAAAATAGACTACAATAACAATAACAATAATAACAACAATAATAATAATAATAACAACTATAACAACAGTAACAACAACAACAGCAACAATAATAATAATGGTAACAATTATAGAAGATCTAATAATCAACAAAGTTGCAATAGAAATCAGAGATCCAACCACTCGGGAAACGGGGACAACCCCGGCCAACAACACCGGGGACATATACCAAAAAGAAATTAATCCATTTAATTGATAATAACAAAAACTCAAATTACATTAAGATATTTAACGATAACAAAAAACCTTTAATGCTATTAATTCACACTGGTGCAGACATTTCAATATTAAAGAGCAATATATTAATTGAAACTGACATCATAGAACACATTTCGGGGAGTAGACTCGAAGATTTGCCTCTAGAAGATACTATCCACGAAGTTACCATACCAAACCGTTCGGATTGGTCTATGGCAAGAAAGATAGTATGGCCTGAGGTCTTAGACTGGGCTCAGTGAGGGTCGCTTTCATCCCTAAACCAGTGAAAACAAACTGTGCACTCCCTACTAGCTTCAGACCTATCAGTCTCTCTTCGTGTTTGTTAAAATGCCTAGAGAAACTGGTGGACAGGTATATTACGGATGTATGTTTGATCAGGGTACCCCTGAACCGTAAACAACATGCCTATGAGGCAGGTAAGTCTACTGACTCAGTTCTTCAATAAGTGGTCTCCCATATAGAGGAGGCTATCGTGAAGAAAGAGATAACACTCGGTGCATTCTTGGACATTGAAGGGGCCTTTGACAAGGCAACTTTTAAGTCACTTCTAAACGGAGCAAGAAAGCACGGAGTAAACAATACAATACTGAGATGGATAGAAAAGATGTTGGAACAACGTCATCTGTTCATTCAGGTAGATGAAACTACTAAAGTTCAGGTGAAGGCGGTTAGAGGATGCCCACAAGGAGGTGTTCTATCGCCTTTACTATGGAACATGTTGGTAGACGAACTCCTAAGTATACTGAACGAGGAAGGATTCAACACACACGGCCTTGCCGATGATGTTAGTATTCTTCTAAGAGGAGGTTATATGAGGCGTCTATGCACACAAATGCAAAATGCCATTGACTTAACCACCGAATGGTGTCAGGCGAATGGATTAACCATAAATCCTAGCAAGACACATTTAGTGGCCTTTACCAATAGAAGGCGACTGAACAACTATGTTCTTCCCTCCATTGGAGTAAATAACCTAGAACTTCGAGATGAAGTAAAATATCTAGGGATCATACTTGATAAGAAGCTCAATTGGGCAAAACATATCGAGACGAAATGTGCTAATGCCGTGAAAGTGCAGAAGGGCCTTTGGCAACAATTGGGGTCTAACACCGAAAATAGCCTTAAGACTATACAAAGTGTGTATCAGGCCCATTATTAGCTATGGGTCCATTGCATGGGTTCCGAGAAAATTCACAGCAAATGCCATAAAAAAACTAGAAGCAGTACACAGACTTGCGTGTCTCTGTGCAACAAGTGCTTTTAGAACCACACCTACAGCGGCTATGCAAATACTTCTTGTAGCCCTTACATTTTTATGTAAGAATGGAGGCCCTCAAAGTTGCAAGAAGGTTGCAAACTCTAGGGAATACTAGAGGATGGATACTTAGAAGAGGAGTTGGCAAAAAGAGTTCTTCATGCCAACAGATGACATCACTACATACGTATCTTTGAAGAAGAGATATGAAGTAGAAATCCCGACAAAAGAGACCTAGCGTGATTGAGAAGAGCAGGCCAGGTCCTCAAATACCTCGGACATTTTCACTGACGGATCCCTTACGGCTCTAAGCGCGGAAGCTGGAGTGTTCTTTAAAAAAGAGCAACTTGAACTCCACTTTCCTCTTGGCAAACACTGCACAGTCTTCCAGGCTAAAGTCTTTGCCATAAACGCAGCAGTGAATATAATAAAAGAGCAAAGATGGTCTAATAAAGTCATTAGAATCTTTAGTGACAGTCAGGCTACCTTAATAGCTCTTGAAAGTAACCTCATCAAATCTAGATTGGTGGGAGAATGTTCGGAAGCCCTAAGCCTCATAGGGCTCCGAAACAAGGTACAACTGATCTAGATACCGGGTCATAGTGGCTTGACTGGAAATGAGAAGGCTGACGAACTAGCCAGATCATCGGCAGGAAACATTTATGGCCCGGAACCAGCAGTTGGTATATCTTTTGGTAATATTAAACTATCAATAGAAAACACACTGAAAAGGGAAGCAAATATTCTTTGGGAGCGTATGGAAGGCCACAGGGTCTCCAAAATATATGCACCAAGAATAAACACCAAAATAACCAACTTCCTGCTAACTCTCAATAGAGGAGACTGTAGGAAGATGGTGGGCATACTTACCGGTCATAACCACATGAATAAACACATGTGTAGACTAGCACCAAGTGACGACCCAACCTGTACACACGTTGTAGGAGAGTGCTTAGCTCTTTCAAGATTGATACTCAGGCTGCTGGAAACGCACTATATAACCTCAGAAAACTTCTGCAGGATAAATCCCCCAAACCTATTGGCCTTTATCAAGAGGGTCGACTAAGGTGAGGGGTGGAGGACGGCATAAAGAGCTAAAAAGCCTACATGCCGGCTCTGACATATTAGGGCCACCTCCGTAGAAGAAAAAAAAAAAAAAGACATCATAGAAGAATATCATTGTCAAATAAATGGCATAGCAAATAAAAACAAAATTTCCATGGGTATAGCAGAAATAAATTTAAACATAGAAGACAAAATCATTAAGCATAAATTTTACATTGTAGAAGAAAATGTTAATATAACAACTGATGGTATTTTAGGCAGAGATTTCCTAACACAATATAGATGTAAAATAGACTACGAAACATGTGTACTTACAATTTCAATAAACGAAGAAGAAAAAGTATTCCCAATGAATATGAACATCAGAACAATAGAAAAAATCACTATACCACCTAGAACTGAAATAATAAAATCCATTGATATGAACATACAAGAAGATAGTTTGGTAATCGCAAAAGAAATAAAAAAAGGAATATTCATAGCAAACTCCATAGTACCAGCCACAGGTATCAAACACATAAAGATTCTGAATAAAGTGATGAGACAGCAATTATAGAGAATATGCAACTTGAAGTACAAGACTTGAGTAACTATCAAATACTAAAGTACTCAAATAAAAATCAAACAGGAAAGTTTGCAAAATTGAAAGCAGAATAACAAGTAGAAAACTTAGATGAAAATGCAAAAAACACAATCTTAAACATTTGCAAGGAATTTTAAAATTTATTCCACATAGAAGGAGAGCGACTTTCTACAAATAATTTCTATGAGCAAAATTGATCTACAACAGATAAAACACCAGTCTATATAGTTATGATTAAAACACGACCTTTCAGTTATTTATTTTTTTTCTAAATATACAATATGATTTTTATACAATCTTATTTAATTTTAATTAATTTACAAACGAAAAATTGTTCAATATTTCGAAAAACTTAGTTTTGATACTTGTATTTTCTTTTTTGTTGGTTACTATTATACTTAATATTATGTCTAGTATTTGTATCGTAAATATAATTGTTATCTTTTCTATAATTATTTAATTTCTTATATTTAGGTTTGTTTTTTATTATATTTCTATTAGAAACGATATTATCATGAAGATCATAATTTATGTCACGAGTTTTATTTTTATTTGCAATTCTATTGGCTGTATCCTTTTCAAAATTTTCTGCCAATATTTTTATGTCCTCACGATCGTAATTTTTGTTAAGAAAATCAATTGGTCGTAATTTATTTGTAGAATGTATAGTATTGTTGTAAAACATTATTGCTTTTACAACCTCACAAAATCACAAGCTTTGTCTACGTCCATTAAACGTATATGTTCATTTAAAGTACCATGTAATCTCTCTATGTCCGAATTACCAGTTTTGTTACCTGGAGTTGTTACATGAAAGTCTATGCTATTTTCTTTTAGGAAAAGTTCCACAGAATTATGGACAATACAACGTTCGTTGTCGAATACTAGTTTTTTCATTTTTCCTAAGAATAATATGCGTTCTTTAAGGGCTTTTAAGATTGAAACCCAAGTTCTGTCACTTAATTTGTGAATGGTTGCATATTTGCTAAATTTATCAATTGTTGTTAGGTATATGATATTTCTCCAAGGAAACCAAATATCTATGTGTACTATCTGGTTAATATTACTAGGTGTTTCTGTAAGTCTCAGAGGAATTTTGACAGGGTGGCGATCAAATTTTGCTAACGTACAGACTTCGCAATTATTTACAAAAGCAGTAATTGTCTTCATCATATCAGGGTAGTAGAACTTTTGTTTCAGTTCTAAAAAAATTTCATTTATTCCCCGGTGATTGTTTTTCAAATGTTCCTCTTTTATTAAGGATAGCATTTGTTCTTTATCTACAATATCCGTAAGTCTTAGATTAGATTTAAATAGCTTTAGCTTGTTGTTGTTGGCAAAATTTGTATCATAAATATTCTGAAATTTTTCTAACAATTCTGAATTTTCGCAATAAATGCACATTATTCCCTTTTCGACAATAATTTTTCCCATGATTTCTTGTAAGTTACTATTCGGTTCAACAGTAACATGATTTTGCACTTTTTTATTCCTAATTATTGTTCTGAATTTTTCTTTGTTTCCTACAGATAAATGAATTTGATTTTTGTAAAGGTTTACCGCCCTTTCAGTAACATGGAGAGAGAAGGTACTATTTTGAGCATTATCGTTTGAATTATTTGAAAATAGATGCGGTAGTATAGGGTCTTCATTATGAAGGACAATATTTTCGCCTTCAACACTACTCTTACACTGTGTATCAACAAACCTACTGAGACCATCTGCAACATTGTTTTCTTTACCTTTCAAATAACTGATTTTAAAATCGAATTCGTCAAGTTTTAGTCTCCATCGTTGTAATTTCATGTTTGGTTCTTTAATGTTATATAACCATAAGAGCGACTTATGATCAGATTGTATAACGAATTTTCTCCCAAACAGGTATATTCGAAAATATTTAACGGCCCATACTATCGCGAGTAACTCCTTCTCGATGGTTGAGTAGTTTAACTCGTGGTTGTTGAGCGTGCGTGAAGCGTATGATATGGGATGACCGTTCTGACTAAGTACAGCTCCAATTGCGGGATTCGAAGCGTCTGTTGTTAGGACGAATTCTTTTTTAAAGTCAGGGCTTTTAAGAATCGGGTCGTTTATGATGAGGGTTTTTAATTTTTTGAAGGCCTCAATATACTCTGGATCTGACCTGTTAATTTTATTATTTTTCTTTAGATATTTAATTAAGGGATAAGCTACTCTCGCGTAATCTTTTATAAACTTACAGTAGTAACCTGTTATACCCAAGAATTGTTTTATACCTTTAACGGTTGTAGGGAGCTTCATTTTCTCAATTGCTTCTACCTTTTTAGGATCTGGCTTAATGCCGTTACTTGTTATAATATGACCTAAATAATTTGCATATTCCGAAGCGAAAGTGCACTTGTCAATTTGAACCTTTAAATTTGTTTCTCTTAGCCGTTGAAATATTTTATGTATAGAATTTAAATGTTCCTCCAGACTCGTTGAAAATATTAGTATGTCATCGAGGTAGACCACGCAAATTTTATTAATGTAATCGCTTAAAACATTGTTTATTAAACGTTGGAAGGTTGCTGGTGCATTTTTCAATCCGAATGGCATGCGAAGGAATTCGTAGTGTCCATTTGCCGTTGAAAACGTAGTCTTAGCACGATCTTCAGGTGCAACCTCTATTTAATGGAACCCTTTTGCTAGGTCGATAGAACTGAAATAGTTACATTTCCCCAATTTATCAAATAGCTCATCTATATTTGGCATTGGAAATTTGTCATCAACAGTTTGTTCGTTCAATTTCCGATAGTCCACTATAATTCTCCACTTTTGTTTACCTGAAAGGTCCCTTTTTTTGGGAACAACCCATTTTGGAGAATTGTATGGACTATCGCTAGTCCTAATGATTTGTTGTTGCAACATTTCGTTTATCTGCCTGTCTACTTTGTCACGATGAATTTCGGGATATCTGTATAACTTGCTGTATATGGGGATGTTATTTTTTGTATGAATTTTATGTTTGATTACATTTGTAAACGAAAGATTGTCTCCTTCCTTAAAAAGAACATCTTTATAAGAAGTTAAGAGATACTTTAAGCGGCTAATTTCTTTTTCACAGAGATGGTTTGGGAAATTTTCAATTCTAATTTCATTACCGTGTTCATTACTAAAAATATTTAGTGAATCATCAATGTAAAGATGTTTGTTATACAGTTCTTCTTCTTCATTTACATAAATTGGTAGAGTTGAATTACGTGTATGAAGTAACCTATTCTTATAATCTATTATAGCATCTAAATTGACAAGGATATTATTGCCGATTAGACCATCAAAATTTTTATGGAATTTGTACTCAACGAAGTCCACAAAGTAATCTGGTGTCTCGTTAAATTCATTAAAAATCGGGAAACTATAACGGGAATTAGTGGAGATACTGCGGTCCAGTACTTTAATGTTTTTGTTTAGTGGGCAAATTTTCCATTTGGGACTACACAGATTGGGATTAATTATGCTGCATTCGGTTCCACTATCGACAATAAATCTAAGATGGCAGTTTTTTGCCTTTAAAACTATATAGGGTAACCGTTTCGGCCCGGCTTCCGAAAATTTCTTTCATTCATAGAAATATCCATAGGTTCGTCATGATGGTTTGAATTTCTTGAATTGTTGTTATAAAATCTTTGATTATTACGTCTTGTATTATCATTAAAATTATAATTTAAGTTTCCATTATAATTATTATAATTGCGATTACTACTTTCACTGTTATTGTAATTACTGTTCTGATAATTACTTGGACTAAATTTACTGTTGCCGTTTCTATTGTTGTTATTATGGTAGTTATTGTTATTATAGTTACTTCTACTTGGACTATTATTAAAATTTCGATTTTTATTATGATTTCTGTTGGAAGAATTATTAGTGTCGTCGGTTGACTTAAAATTGTTAGAATTTCTTGAATTGGATATGGGATTATAGGGTTTTTTAAAAAAATCTTAAGTTTCTATCAGAATTTCCTTAGCTTTGCTAAGGGTAGGTGGATTTCTGGCATTTAATATAAGTTTGGGGTTGTTTGGTAATTTATTAATGAAGATTTTTAGAACCATTTTTTCGTTTCTATCGGTACTGTACCACTCAAAGTTTTCCGGTGATAAAGAATTTTTGATGTTTAGATGAGTCAAGTGTTCTAACATTTTGTTGTAGAAGATTTCAATTGAGCCATTAAATTCAAGAGTTTTGATTTTGTTAATAATGCTCTCAGTGTTGTGCTGTATGGAACAATTTTCTTTAAGTAATTCTTTTATTTCGCCCCAGTTTAAAGGATTATTGTTATTAATTAGCACAATGTTCGCCTCCCCTTTAATTTTTTGTCTAATCTGTAGTTCAACAATGGCTCTTAGATTACTGTCAAAGACCGAGGTAATGTTTATCAAATGGTCTATACTTCTAATGAAGAGTTCTAACTCTTCCGGATTTCCCGTGAAATCCGAAATTATTTGGAAGAGTTCGAACATACTGATGCTTGCCATTTTATCTGAATTGTAATGTTTTTTGATTAAATCGAGTTTATGAAAAATAATTTTTTAAAAAAATATTCGCAAGGTAAGTAATATTTTATAAAAAGATCTTCAGTTGTTATATATTAATCAATTAATAGTTGATCAATTTTATTTATTTTTTTTTGTTTTATTTTTTTATAATACCTAAAAATTATAATTTGCTCATTCATATAAAATGATGTATTTGCATTGTTTAAATTTTTAATTTATATATTTTATATGTACATCATTATTATTACATTTTTTTTTTTGTTTTTTTGTTTTTTTTGTTTTAAATAAATTTTAAACAATTAACATTATTTTTCGATTGCTTTTTTTTTTTTTTATTTTTATTTATTTATTTTTACTTACTGTACAAGAAAAAACAAAAATATAACTATAAAATTATTACCAATTCTTCAGCTTCAGATAGACTTGCATCAATTTTTGTTGATAATTCCTTTCTTGCACCACCTGTATTATAGATATTTATTCTTCCAATATTTGCAGTTATTTCACCAATTAAAGCAGAATATTGTTGTTCATATTGTTCAATAAGGGACGTTTTGGAATGTTTAAATAAATATATAAAATTTAAATTATTTCACATAATAAAAAAACTAAAAATAATTTCGAAATCTCAACTAAAAAAAATAACACACTATTCAATTTCTTGTTTCGAGTTTTTTCTTTTTTTTTTTTTTTTGATTTTGCTATTTTGTTGTTATTTTTGACATTGTTATTTGATTCTTTTGTTTAATCATTATATGTTGATAGCAATGTGTGTATGTAGGTGTTTTATTTGTTATTCTCGATATATTGCAAAGTTAATTATTTAAAATATTTTGAATCGAAATTATAAATAATTGACATTTAATTAAATTTAAAGATTTTTTTTTTTATTAAGAATTTTCTTGAATTTTTGTTTTATTAATTTTTTTTTTATTATTTTGGCTACTGATGAGGATTAGTTTATTTTCCCTTTCTTCTTGTATATTTTACTCTTTCTTTCGCACATTATGCATTAACGGTCGAATTGTTCCTTTTTCTAATTACATACAAATTTAATAATTATGTACACTACACTATAAACTGCATACAAAAACTAAACTTCATATTGATTGAAGCACACCACAGTACCACACCACAAGCGATTATTATTATTTTTTATGATATTCTTTAATATTGTAGGTAGCTACCCATCATAACACTGCATTTTAACTAAACAAAACTTGTAATACATCCATACACACATTGAAATAGAGACATTTCATTTTATTTTTCTTGCGTTTTTATTTCATAAAAATTCTGCAAAAATACACAGCACATACACAATTGTTTAGAAAATGAAAAAAAAATTGATTCTTATTTGAAAAGATTTTCTCTAAAGATAAGAAAATTAGTAAATATTTTTTAATAATGAATTTTTTTTGTCTTTTATTCGTTTACTCAACAGAGAATCCACAATTTTCTTTTTTTTTTTTTTTGAATAAAATTTTATACACTTAATATTTTATAAAACTTTATACACTGTACAGTTTCTAAAAATGTTCAAATTTATGCTAAATTTATAATATTTGACCGGCTTTTAATTTTATTTAATTTTAAGTTTATTTTAATTAAATTTTTTTTCTTTTATTATTTTTTCTTTTCTTTTATTTTTTTTTTTTTTTTTTTTTTTTAGGGTTCTTGAATTAAATAATTGTAATTAACCACGTTTTCGGGAATAATTTTTTCTTCCCACGTGTATTCAATATCCTACCGACTGCGCCAGTTATGATTAAAACACGACCTTTCGGTTCAGATGCCTTTTCAAGAAGAAGTTTAATTTATTTTCTATATTACTAATTACAATTACAATAACTAAAACTACTTACAATATAAAAATGTCTCTTTTGTTATTTCATCGTGTGATATTACCAACGAATTAGAATTAAATGGAAGTGGCTATCCATACAAAAAAGTGTCCAATGTTTTGGGTATATTCCTCTCTTTCTTTGGTATTTCCGATTGTCAAAAAACAGAAATAGACGAATATATTCGCTCAATATATTTTCTCTCTTTTTAATGGAAATTATTTTGATAAATAAACAGGATAGTGCTCTGAATTTAATATGCCTCAATTTGTATGTATTTTGACTTAAATTTTTTTTAAAAATATGATGAGTAAAAATATCTAACAATAATGGATAAATTAATCAAAATTTATTATTAATACATATATGAAAAAAATATGAGAAATACAGCGCTTTCTAGTTTTGAATTTTAAAATATTTATTCTTTTTTTTAGATTTTAAATTCTTTTCTATAAGTTTTTTCAATAGATTGATTATAAAATTTTTTACATATTTGATATTTATTATATAAAATTATATAAACTTATTATTGCCGATTGTCTATCCTATACTTATAAATATGTAAATAATATGTTATTAATATATTTGTATCAAAACATTTTCTTTTTTCCACACCACCATTGAGGTAAAGAAATAGGAGCGTTTTTTTTAAAGTGGTTTCCCCAAGAGGCCTATTCCACAAGTTGAATTAATAATGTTGTTTTTTATTTAATAATTTTTCATTATATTTACAAATTTCAATAATATACTTACCATCGGCTCCTCTGTCATTATCGTATCATACGCTAGATTTATAGGGTCTGTTTCAGATTCATTAACAATTAGCTGAAATATATTTAATAATTTTTGTTAACTTCATTATATTTACAAATTTCAATAATATACTTACCATCGGCTCCTCTGTCATTATCGTATCATACGCTAGATTTATAGGGTCTGTTTCAGATTCATTCCTTGTTTTTACTGCAAAATGGTTAGAGCATATTTTACTATGCTTTTTTAAATTTGGTATCAATTTTGCAGTTTGAATTCCTTCAATCCATCGTTGTTTCAAACCATCGTCTTTTGGGAAACTACAAACATATATATACTTTTTTTAAAATTATATCCAATATATTCAAATATATATATAATCCAATATATTCAAAATAAATATTTAAAATGATATTCAAAAAAAAAATTTCTTTGTCCGGATATTTAAATTATCCTAATACTACACTGTTTTATTTAGAAGTTTTTAAAAATTCAAAAGATGTAAAATATAATACTTACATATGTAAAGACACGTAATTTTCTTTTTCCAAATGAGACTTACAGCCTGGAATGATACAAATCTTCTTTTTACGTTCCATTTTTCCTTAAAATTTGTAATTTTTTAACAATTTATAATAAAAATCAAAAATTTTATTGACTTTTTTTAATATTTATTTGACAATAACAAATTTTATTTTTGCCTACTTCATTGCTAGTGTTCGTACTTTTTGAAAATTTCATATATCCATATATTACACACTACTGCTACATTTTCAATATTTCAGAAACATGAATGATTTTTTTTTTTTCAAATAATTTAACAGCAATACTTTTCTGTGTAATAATAGAATACAGTAATAAAGTAAAAGAAAGTTTAAATTGAAAAAACATTTTTATTTTTATTAAGATTATATTTTGATACCTTTTATTTTATTATTATATTTAATACTCAAAGATTTTACTAATTTTCTACTTAAAAAAACTATATTGGCCTAATACTGAAAAAATTTTTTTTTTGACAATTGGAAACCCAAACAAACCAAACAGAAAGAGAAGTACTAAAAAAATATGGACAAAATGTTTGTATTTTTGCATGGGATAGCCACTTCCATTTAATTCTAATTCGTTGGATATTACGGTACTTTGTTATTGTGTCTGTAATACCACACGAAGAATGTTTCGTAATTTATTTGTAGTCTGGGAGGGTGACGTTATATTTGAATGTGACAATATCAAAAACTACAGGATACCCGAAGTACAACTACAAGAAATAGACAGACAAGTAGAAAAATTAATCAAAGAAGACATTGTTGAACCATCGATAAGTCCATACAACTCACCTTTATTAATAGTACCCAAGAAAACAACCGATGAAGATAAAAAATGGAGACGAGTAATGGATTTTCGGTCTTTGAATAAAAAGATAATAGATAATAGAAGAGCAAAATTCTATATGTAGATGACATCATAGTATTTGGAAGTAATTTAAAAGATCATAATCAAAACTTGGTAAAGGTATTAGAAAGAATACAAAAATATCAAATTAAACCCAAGCAAATATAACTTTTTGAAACCAGAAGTAGTCTACCTAGGACATCTGATTACTTCACAAGGAATAAAAACTGATCCCAAAAAGTACCAAGTAATAAAAAACTATCCAACACCAAAAGATGCAGATGAAGTTAGAGGCTTAGTAGCATTCTGCAACTATTATAGGAGATTCGTTGAAAATTTTGCTCACATAGCAAGACCACTTAATCAATTGCTAAAGAAAAAACACATATTCTGCTGGACGGAAGATTGTGACAAAGCTTTTGAAAAATTAAAGCAAAAGTTAATTCAACCCCCAATCCTAACCTACCCGGACTTCTCGAAGACATTAATCTTAACAACAGATGCATCAAATTACGCATTAGCGCAGTATTACCACAAGATGAAATTGGAAAGAATAAATCCATAGCTTATGCAAGTAAATCATTAAACAAGCATGAATTGAACAAGCCCATAATAGAAAAAGAACTTCTTGCAATTCACTGAGGAACAAATTACTTTAGACCATACCTTTTTGGAAGAAAATTCATAGTATACACATATCATAGATCGTTAGTAAGCTTATTAAAACTAACGAGAATAAGAGTTGATCTGATGGACTATAATTTTGAAATAATATTCAAACAAGGAAAAATGAACACCAACGCAGATGCACTATCAAGAATACAAATTGATTCAAACAAATTAATAGAAATGATACGTAAAAACAACATAAGTGTGTTAACAAGAGCAATGAGCAAAAATAAAAAGGAGGAAACTGAAAATAAAAATGAAACCACAAAAATAAGGAATAATAATACAAAAGCCTCAGCAACGAATTTAGAGACTGGCCATCTTCACATATGGGATTGCACATCAATCACTTGCACATCAGAAAAAACTCATGTTAAGAAACTGGAGTTCCAAAAGAAAAAATTAAATAAAAATTATACGCGCGAAAATGAAAATAGAAGAAATAAAAATAATGATAAAAATGAATTGAAAAATAAATTGAATGAAAATAAAGAATTTGACGTCAACATATATATATATATGATAATAAAATTACTGTACAATATAACGAAGAATCATTATCAGAGGTAAAATTGATTTTGAAGAAGTTATTATTCACAATAAGCAGTAAAAATATAAATAAATTAGCGCTATCTAAAGATAATGAAATATTTAAAATAATAAGCATGCATGAATTTAAGAAATAATTTAATGAAATACAAGAAAATGAAATTTGTACCTCCAAAAGAAATAAAGAATAAAGATGAAATGAAAAATATAATTAAAGAACATCATAACACATTATTAGGCGGACATTGCGGAATAAAGAAATGTATAAACAAACTTAAACAGAAATATGTATGGAAAAATATGAATAAAATGGTAAAAAATTATATCAACAACTGAGACAGGTGTCATAAAACGAAAAAAACAAAATACACAAAAGAACCATATGAGATAACAGACACACGAAACTCTTCATTTGAAACAATCACCATAGATACTGTAGGACCATTAAGACTTTCCAACAACTATAGATATATACTTACCATACAATGTGAATTAAGAAAATTCGTAGTAGCCTACCAAATGGAAGCAAAAGATGCTGTTACTGTAGCGAAAACAATAGTAGAAAAATTCATTCTCAACTATGGATGTTTTAGAAAATTAAAAACAGATAAAGGAACAGAATTTACAAATGAACTACTAAAAAACATTTGTAAGTTGTTAAAAATAGAAAAGGTTACATCCACACCGTTTCATCATGAATCACTTGGGTCCATAGAAAGAAATCATAGAGTTTTGAATGAATACTTTATGTCAACAAATACACAAGATTACTGGGATGAGATCATACCGTATTATACTTATTACTATAATTCTACCCCCCCAGCACGACAAAATGTTCACCATATGAATTAGTATTTCAATCTTGTTCAAGCATTTTGAATACTATGGAAGCTGGTTCTCAAACTTATGCTATTTATACTAACCTAAGTAAGGCTTTTGACTTATTACCTCATAGCGTTATTCATCTAAAGCTCAAAAAACTAGGGTTCCCTGAAACCTTCTGAAAATGGATCAAATCGTTTTTGTCTAAGAGAACTTATAGTGTGATATTTAGATCAAATATATCTGACTCTTTTTGGGCCACCTCAGGTGTACCACAAGGCAGCCATCTAGGTCCATTACTATTCATTATTTCTATTAATGATGTAACTAAAATCATCAAGAATAGTAATGTTGTTATATATGCCGATGATATGAAAATTTATAAAAAAATTTCCTCATCTGATGATTCCACGTTGCTTCAGGTGTTATAACTCGGTGTGGCTATATTATATGTATATGTATTTATAATAAAATGACGTTGTTTTATATTCTATATACGTATTTATTAAGTGACGTTCAGTGCCAGACTGACGTTGTCATCAGTGTGTTACATTATATTATATTTAGAGAGTTGCCAGACAATGTAATATATATTAATATTTTAATACTTAACTGCATACAACATCT
The DNA here is from genome assembly GCA_963942445.1 of Argyra leucocephala. NCBI lineage: Eukaryota > Metazoa > Arthropoda > Insecta > Diptera > Dolichopodidae > Argyra > Argyra leucocephala. Next base: position 181,250 of record CAWWDO010000002.1, read on the forward strand.
CCCTCTTTTTATAGTTTACAATATCATATAATATCATATAAATTTTTGAATTCACATAACAACTTAATTTCACCAACCGGTTTAATTTTATTTCCCCCATAAGTTTCAATTCTAACTTTACTTTTAATGATATTTTTAGCATTTGAAATTTGCTTTAAAAATTTTGAAGGTAAAATATTTGTTTCTGAACCAGTATCTATTTTAAATTTTATACTAGTATTATTAATCTAGCCCTATGCTACCCCGCGGAGTAATAGGAGAAAAAAAAAAAAAAAAAATTATTAATCTTTACATTTTCAAACCACTGTGTATTTAATTTATCAACTTTACCAACATCAATAGTATCAAAATATAAATATCGCCCAACATATTATTAGTAGAAGAACTACAATTATTTACTTTAAAATCACTTACTTGTTTTCCAGTTTTAATTTCATTTGTATTACTCGTATTTTTATTTTTATAACAGGCTAGATAAAAATGATTTGGTTTCTTACAGTACTTACACAATTTACCAAAAAATGTCAAACGGTTCATTTTGTTTTTGTACAGTTTGATAACATTTCATACGTTCATAGACGGAATTTTTTTTTGGATTACAGTATTCTTCAAAAGCCTTTAGTAAATCTGATAACTCTTTACTACTGTCGTTTGCAATATCCCATGTATAATATTTCTCTCGAGCCTCGTCACCAATAAAATTTAATAAAATAGCTTTTTGTACATCCTTTGCTTTTTTATTTTTTTCCGATGCCACCATATAATTTTCAAAATCCCTCTTGAAAAGTGAAAAGTTTACGGCAAGATTACCATCCATTAGAAGTGGTTTTGGTACATTTACGTCCATGATCTCAATTAATTCTTTATTATTAACTATGTTTAATCAAAATTTATCATTAAATGTTTATCAAAATTTATTATTAACTATGTTTATATTTATATTCACTTATTAATTCGACTGCGCCATGTTATAACTCGGTGTGGCTATATTATATGTATGTATATGTATTTATAATAAAATAGAGTTGTTTTATATTCTATATACGTGCTTATTAAGTGACGTTCAGTGCCAGACTGACGTTGTCATCAGTGTGTTACATTATATTATATTTAGAGAGTTGCCAGACAATGTAATATATATTAATATTATAATACTTAACTGTATACAACATCAGGAAGATCTAGACTGTTTTCTTAGTTGGTGTAGCTCCAACAACCTACTCCTAAACATTGACAAATGTGCTCTAATTTCCTATTCCCGTAGTTACTTCCCTTAGTGGTCAAATATACTTTTGATGCTAAACTTATTAAAATAGTTTCCCACTTTAAAGATTTAGGTATCCTTTTCGATGATAAGCATTCATTTAAACCACACTTTAATATCATAATCAACAAGACAAATTCTATGTTAGGGTTCATAAAGAGATGATCTAAAGAGTTTAACGATCCATATACAATTAAATCATTATTTACAACTCTTGTTCGCCCTCACCTTGAATACGTTAGTCCCGTCTGGTCACCACTACTTCACTCATATCAACAGAATAGAGTCAATTCAAAAAAAAATTCTTAGATTTGCCTTACGTAATCTTCCCTGGTCCAACCCAATAATCCTATCTCCTTACCAAGATCGCCTCAAACTACTTCAATTAAATACTTTGCACTCGAGAAGAGTTGTTGCGGATATTTTATTTATAATTCAACTATTGACTGGCGAAATTGGTTCCCAAACTATAAAAGGCATCAATAAACAGATTAATACTAGTACGCGATTTCGTTCAGAAAATGTTTTTAACCTTCCTTTTCACAGAACAAATTATGGTAAGTTTGAACCCATAAATAGAATGTTAATGGCAGTTAACCAACATAAAAATAGTATAGACTTTTCTTTTAGTAAAGCCAGGTTAAAGAAAATCCTATTCCAAATCCTTCCTTAATCCTACTAATCCTATTTATATATGTAGTCACTAATTCACTAATTTACTTAATTGGTTTCTATGAATTTATTGTTTTTCCTCACACTTTTTCTTTTTTTTAATCGAATTTAATTTCATTGAGTTAGCTTTTCATCATTTTTTTTTTTTTGGTTCATATTAATTTATTTCTAAGTTCATATAGTAATTGTTATCAATTCTAATAATTTCATTTTTATCATAATTATAATTTAAAAATTAAAGTTTAATTGAAAATCTAAATAAAAAAGAGGAAAAACCAATTAAAAATTAAATTAAAATATATTATTAATTTAAATTGTTAATTAAACTACAATATTGTAAACCGTTTGAACTAAATGGCTAAACAAATAAATTATGCACCCTACCATGGAAAATATTAGATAATAAAAATAATATTTATAACATAGATAATTATTTAACTGAACTTAAATTAAAATTAGAATATGCTCATAAAAAAGCAAAAGAATATCTTAAAGAAGAAAAAACTAAAAGAAAAGAAAATCAAAAAGACATAAATATGTCAAATTTTAAAATAAATGATTATGTGTATATAAAAGTAGGCAATAAGAAAAAATTAGATAAGCCTTTTAAAGGACCATACAAAATAATTTCACAAAATGGTCCTAATAGTACAGTAATGATAGACAATAAAGAAATAGAAGTACATAATACCAATATCATTAAATCTAGGTATAAGTAATTATGTATACTTAACGGAAAACAAAAGAAATACCACATGTATTCACACATGTTAAATAAATAATTTTTTTTTAAGAAATTGACTTTTTTGTACTTAAATTACAGTTTAAAAAAAAAAAAGAATAAAGAATAAAATAATAAATATCTCTACTCAAATTTCAGTTTAAATTTTAAAGAATATAAACTAAAATTTTTTTTTTAAGGGGAAGGATGTAATACTCATGCATATAACAAACCTACCGCAGAACAAAACAAACAAATTATGACATTGCAACTTTTGTTTTTATTTTTGAACTAATAAATTACAGAACAAAAATATTATGAGTGGAAATATCACTTTTTACTTTTAAGTACTGAGCATCAAATTACTATCTCGTGCCAGTACATTTTTGTTGTTGCAATATTATAACTTTTTTAATGAATCATTTGTTTTAAGTTTGTTGTACATATGAATATCATTGACCCTAAAAAAAGAAAGCAATAATAATTTATGATTTTAGGAATTTAGCATATTTCTTAAAATTAATAATTGTAATATTAGGAATACATTTATGTAAAGTGATTTTACATTTTTTTTTATATAGAGTTTAAATGTACTCCATAAGAAGTAATATTAAATATTATATGGACGTTTTTTTTGTATAGAGTTTAAATGGCGTCTATAAGAATCAATGTAAAAATTTAGTATAAATAAGATTGAAAATTTGAATAAAAGCAGAGTTAATTTTGGTGGATCAAGGATGACCACAACCTAAAACAAATATTTTGTTTTAATTAATTCATAGTTATTGTACAGCTAGGCCTCCATTGTTAAATAACTAGCAACTTTTATAAAAGCGGCAACTCTTGCCTTACTTGACATTAGGTTACACCACACCAGGACTGTAGGTGACTTATAAATATATAAGGTGTGTGTGTATAAACAAGAAAACAAAATATTACACGAAACATATTACAACATATAGCATTATGATAACTAACGTAAGGGATCGTGGTGAGTCTATTGTGAGTTAAGGAGAAGCTTACATTAATTCTGATATCCGCAATCGTCAGATCGATCTATAAATTTGCACGCGGTAGGGTTGGTGCGTCAGTTAAAAGTAAGTTGCTCTTGTATTTTGTTTTGTTATCAAGGAGTCATTTGTGTAATTGTGCACCTCTAGCGTTGTTAATTAAATTGCCAGGAAGTATGTTTGGCATTAAGATCACCAGTTAATATGCAATAATGACCAAGATTTTCTAGCTGCAATATTTCGAATATTTTATTAACTTCTGTTATAAAATAATGTGAATTTCTATTTGATGCATTAATAGAAATAATAAATAATAAATAATGTTTTAGTTGTAATGCAATAATACAAGGTTCGATGCACAAAAAGTCGTCAAAACTTGCATTTTTGACAACTTCATATTGTAAAGATCTTTTTATTCCTATGGCAACACCACCACCATCAAAATCTAAATTACCGTCCCTTCTAATGAAATGGAAGTTGTCAATCGTTAGTTTTGTTTCACTCATACAAATTATGTCAGGCCGATTGTTTTCAAGAAAATGCATAAGCGTTATTTTTTTGTTGTATGAGATAAGAGAATTTACATTAATAGAGATAATTTTGTAATTATTTGCTGTGTTATTCATAGTGGTGGTTAGACTCAACACTCATGTAATCGAACAATACACCAATTCTTTCCGTATTGGTATTAATTTTTTTCTCAACATCGTTAATTTTTTTTTTTGCATTTGTATAATGCTGTTACGTATTTCTAGTAGGATGTTGTTGGTATTATCATTATTAATATTGTTACTTAAACTATTATTATTACTAATACTATTGCTTTTGTTATTGGTAATATTATTTTTAGATTGGCATATGATATATTTGGCTGCGTGTAGTTCATCACCATGTGGTGTCTGCTTTCTATTTTTTTTTTACATTTGTTCTTTAAGATCATTACGTCGTTTTAATCGCCCTTGATATTTGGGACAACCTTTATAAGATGCTGGATGTCCATCTTTATTGCAGAGCGTACAGTGCAACTTATCCTTGGGATCTTCTGCATTTATTTGGCATTCACCAGGTACGTGATTTATTCCGCATTTAACGCATCTGAAGTCCAGTTTGCAGTTTACTGACGAATGTCCAAAACGTTGGCATCGTTTGCGCTGCATCAAAATTGATTTGTGGATACGTTCCCAATAAACTATTTGATGGTTTAGGGTTTTTATTTTTAAAATTTTTAAAATCAGATGCGATGGTGTATGTGGTAAAGCCTTTCATCCAACATACAAATGCTCTGGTCTGGATCAAACCGGTTGCAGTTACTAAACCCTAATACACACATTAAATATATGTGCGATGAGTGCACGGAGTATATAAAAAATGTTGACTTGGTGTTAAAGGAAATACAGGATAGTGTTAAAAAAAATCAAGAAACAGTTAATAGGAACAATAATTTGCTAAAAGAATACAAATTGGAATTTAAGGAAGCACTAAAGGAAAATGAAAAAGAAATAATGGGCTTACTAGAAGTTATAGAGATGAGATACTCAGAAAGATTGGAAAAATTAAAAATATCTCAAGAATTAGAAATAAAAAAAATGAACAATTTTACCGAAAGCTTTAAAGTTCAAAGCGAGAAAGTTTTAACTGACTTAAAAAAATCATGCCAGGAAAATGAAAAGATAAGCCTTGAGTTCAATAGAAGGTCAAATGATAATTGTAATTCATCTTTTGCTGATATCGTGAAAAATGGAAAAAATGTGCCTAGAATAAAAAAGGAACTGCCGCTTATAGTGAAACCTAAAGAGAGACAAAAATGTGACACCACTAAAACAGACTTAAATAATACAGTGGATCCTAAAGATTTAAAAATTAAAAATGTGGAAAATAGAAGAAATAGCATAATTTTAATAGAAAGTGAAAATAAAGGGGAACGAGATAAAGTCAAACAGGCGTTAGAAGATAAAATGAAGAAAAAATATGAAATAAAAATTCCGGTGGATATAAATCCAAGGATAGAGATAGTTCATATGTCATTTAAGTATGAGGAAAATGAACTTTTAAATAAATTAAAGAAACACAACACATATCTGGAAAATAGCGACCTAAAACTTATTAGAGTGAAAGAAATAAGGAAATATGATAAGATTTTATATAATGCTATAATAGAAACGGACAAAGAATCCTTTCCAAAAATTTTAGAAAGAGCAAAAGTTAATATTGGGTGAGAAAAATGTAAAGTGTTCGATGGAATAGTAATACCCCGTTGTTTTAAATGCAAAGGGTATAACCACAGATCATCTGATTGTAAAAATAGAGAAACTTGTTTAAAATGCCACGAGGAACACAAAACAAAGGAATGTAATAAAGAAGAGATAGTAAAATGTATAAACTGCTCTATGGCAAACAAAAAGTTAAATCTTGGACTAGATATCAATCACAAAACCTTCAGTGTCACATGTCCAGTATATTTAAATAAAATTAAAATAAAAGAAGATAATATAGGATATTAGCAATTACAGAATAATGAAAGTTTTAATAATGAAATACTCAATGAAAACGTAATTAGCAATTTAATAATCAATGAAAAAATGTACCTAGACAGAATAGATAATATAAATTTAGTAAACAAAAAGCCATTAAACTTAGATAGTAGTGTTGACATGTCCATAGGCAAGAAGGTAATAATACATAGTAATAGTAATAAATAGTAATGATAATAATAATAATAATATGCAAAAATACTTAAAGAAGACAAAGACATTTAGTTTACTGAAATATGTGTCTAAAATTTGGACAAAAAAAATTATGAATAAAAACGCAAAATATGAAGATAAAAACATAAGTACCGTAGAAACCAAATATAATATAAGTTCAGCAAACAAAAAAATATTGAACTTAGATAGTAGTGATAATATGTGCATTATCATAAAGGAAGAAGATATGCCTAATAGCATTAATAATAATAATAATACAAATAATAACAACAATATTGACAGCAATAAAAAGATTCCAGGTAAAAATTATTCGAATTGGGTTCAAGGAGATACACTAAAACCACAAAATAAACTTGAAGCTTCAAACAATAATACATTAATTGTACCACCAGTAGTGAGACTAACACAGAAAGCAATTTTAGAACATGATAGTGTGTATGTACTCTCACGTCTGAGGGAGACTAGCATAAATAGTAATATTAGAATATTTCTAGCATACCTACATAACCAAGAAGACTATGTATGCATTGAAGGTACAACTAAAACAAATATTAAAGTTCTAATAATTCAAGAAGGCTTACCTATGTGTCCTAATGAATTAAAAAAGATATACTACAGATATCACGAGCGAATTGGAGTTTCGAAGAAAGAGGTAGACAAGGATCTAGAAACCAATCGTACTCATCTAAGTAATAAATATAGACAATATTTGCAAAAAACAAGAGAGATAGACTATAAATTTTTTAATCCAACATATAATGTCAGGAAATACTATAACAAAAACACAAATAGGTAACTTAATTATTCTCTATTTAAATATCTGTAGTCTAAGAAATAAAATACTAGAACTGGAAGCATTAATTACGGAATACAATCAGATAGAAATAGTAGTACTTACAGAGGTATGGATATACATCAACGAAATTGAGATATATAATATCCCTATAACTTAAAGGCAATCTATAACTGTAGAAATGAAAAAAGAGGAGGAGGAACGGCAATTTTCATAAAAAATAACATTCAATTTAATGAAGTATCTAAAGATGAAAAATATAACTAAACGGTAATTGAAATTCTAAATTCACAACCAAAATTAAAAAATGTTACATTTTATAAGGCTCCAGCGGAAAACAGTAATTTATTCATAGAATATTTAGAAAACAAACTAAAAGATAGTTCAAATCACATATTTTTCGCTGATACTAACTTAAATATATTTGATAATACTAACATAATAAGATATAAAGATATGATAGCTACTTCTGGATATTATATAGTAAATAAAACACAGAGTACAAGAAACTCAGCACAATCTAATACCCTAATTGACCCTATAATAACAAACTTAAGCAATAAATATAATGTTAATTTTAGAATAGAAAATAACAGTTTATCTGATCACCAACTAGTATTAGTATCAATAAAAACAGTTAATGTTAAGAAAACGCGAATTCATGTTATTAAGAAAACCAATTATAATCAAATGTATGACATTGTAAAAAATAGGATTGAAAATATGAATATAACAGAAATCTATGTATTAATTAAAATAATACAGGAAGCAAAAGTAATGTGCACCAAAGAGGTAAGAGTCAGAACTAGAAATAATAGCTGGATAACTCCTTTTATTTTTGAAAAACTAAGGGTTCGCAAATCCTTATATACAGCACACAAAAAAGACCCGAGCAGTAATGAAAAAAGAGTAAAATACATTCAGTTTAAGAAAAAAGTAGAAAGATTATTAAAAGAATCTAAAAATAAACATGTTATCAAAAGCATCGAAAAAGCTGGAAGTGACTCTAGAAAACTTTGGAGAATACTAAATAATACTATAGGAAATAATAAAGATGAGAAAACGGATGATATTACTCAAGTTACAAAGAAAAATGGGGAAAAAACAAGTAGTGAACGTGAAACGGCAGAGACTATAAATACATTCTTCAATGAAATAGGTGAATGCATTCTAAAAGATATCCCAAAAACCAGTACTGTGAATAATATTTCATATAATATGCACAATAATAAAACCATGTTTCTCAACCGAGTCACAGAACCAGAAATTTACCAAATTATCATGAAACTAAATAAAAATGCAACTCCAGGATTAGATAAAATAACAGTGAAAGACTTACAGGAATTGGTTAATGTTATAAAGCAGCCCTCAACTAACATAATAAATAAATGTTTTATAGAAGGAATATTTCCTGAGTCATTGAAAAAAGCCTTTATAGTTCCAATCCATAAATCTGGATCCAAAGTAGTATGTGATAATTATAGACCGATTTCAATTTTAAATTCTATATCAAAAGTATATGAAAAAACTTTAATATAAGAATCAGAAATTTTATTACACAAACAATTGGATTTGATAAAAATCAATACGGTTTCTTGGAAAATTGTGGAACAGATTCAGCAATTACTTCCACCTTGGAACAAATCTATGATGCATTAGATGAAGATTTCTATGTAGGTGCTGTATTTATTGATCTAACTAAAGCTTTTGATGTGGTGAATCATTCCAGATTACTTGATTACTTAGAAAAATTGGGAATCAGAGGAATAAATAATCTCTTATTGGAAAGTTACCTAACAAATAGAACTCAATGCGTTAACATTAATGAAGTATTTAGCGACGAGGTAACTATAAAAACAGGGGTACCGCAAGGCTCTCTTCTAGGACCACTGTTATATCTGCTATACATAATGAATATACCTAAATTCATATCAAATTACAATGTTTATGCAGATGACACTAATCTGATAGCAAAAGCTAAAACAATGAAAGAGTTAGAAGTTATATTAAATGCAGACGTAAAAACCTTATGCAATTGGCTGGATTATAATGAACTATGTTTAAATGCTAAAAAAACTAACTACATATCTTGTCAAGCATTAGGTATAATATATGCAGTTGGAGTCACTGTTCAAATTTTCATGTAAAACAGATTGGAACAGTAATGAATAAATCGCTAAGAACTTTATTTAAACTAAACCCTAGAACTAGTACTAAGGAGTTATATAAATCAATTAATGTACTGGATATAAACCAACTAATTTACTTTGAGAAATGTAAATACATATACAATATTCTAGAACATCTAAAAAACAGAAAAGCTTAAAATGTATTGCTATAAAACTTTTCAACACTACTCTACCCTTAGAAATTAAAAATAGTAAAAACTTGGAAATATTTAAGAGCAAACTTAAAAAAGTATATTACCAGTTTTAGAAATAGTTAATAAAAAAAATAAAAAAATGTAATTTTAAAATTATAATATTTTGGAAATGTTTACAATATGTAGGTTATAAATTAATTTTTAAGTTAATATTAAGTTTTCTTTCTTTTTTAGTTTATAATTTCTTATACATAATTTTATATTGTAAAGTTATCTGAAATTTGAAAAATAAATAATTTGAATTTGAATTTGAAAATTTCGTTTGTGGGTGTATTTGGTGATGCCTGTACTATGAAATGCGGTAAAGATCTATTATTGGCTGTGGAAAATTTCGTGGTAAGTATTGTGACCTTTACAAACTTTATTGTATCACTTTCTTTTGTTTTCAGAATATCGAGGTGCTCGTACGAATAAGTTCCACTCAAGCCTTTTAGAACCAGTGTTACTCTTTTTTCTTCTTTTGGTAATAGTTTACACTAGATTTTTCCAATGTGCTTTTTTTATAATCGTCAATATGGTAAGTGTACAGAATGTTGTTTTTTTCGTTTGTGTGTTTAATAAGGAAATTATTAACTTTAAGTATGTTGGATAATAAATATACATCATCTTGGCGTCCGTTTCTCTGAAATAAATAGATGGCATCTTTTATCAGTGATTTTGGTTTGACACCGTTCAATTGGCTGTCCTTGGGGACTGTCCATACCTGGTATCACGCCATGTGCTTTTTCAATTTTTTTATTATTTATTGCTCTTTTTGTTTTGGTTTTTTCAGCCAACTCGCGAAAACCTAATTCCAGAGCTCCAGCATCAACATCACCGACCAAGGTTGATTCTCCATTATTCTCGTCTAATATATCCACTAATGGAGAATAATAATTATCTGAAGCGTGTGGTACCTCTGCGCCTCACGTCAAAATCACCGTTAGTTTTTTTTGCTTAATTATAGATTAATTGAAATCAGTTTTTGAACTAAAATGTGTTTAGATTTTTGTTTAAATTGTTTTGCCAGATTTTATAAAATACCATGATAATACTTTAATAATATTTACTTAATTCCATAAAAAATGTAACATCTCTTTGTTTATAACTAAAAAGTAAGAAATAAACTTCCCAATAAGGGGATAATTAGTTAACTGTAACAGTTGTAAAAAAAACATTTGTGTCATAACATGTGCCCTCAGGCGGCAGAAAAGAATGGTAGCTAAATTTTTGAAATATGTTAACAAAGGCAGTGACATGGCCATTTTCGGAATAGCACAATTAAATAATTTAGATTAAATAAGCCAATACCAAATGAAAAGATACCTCAGCGGCAATGAAGCAGTTTGGCGCATATTTGTTTTTCCAACATTTAAATTTAATTGAAAACGATTAACATTGGGGTAATGCACTTACAGATACATCACTCGCCGCTTCTCCCTATCAAATTTGTACATTGCAATTATAATATAAACATGTTTTCTATTACATCAACTACAGTTATGGAAAAAATACAAAGATGCTACGACCGACGAAATTTTATAATAAGGCACGTAATGCAAATGCAAATTTAGATTTGCAATATACGTACTCCGGAGATGTATAATCAAGTATCAATCATTGATTCACATTGAACACATTTGTTTAATGTTGGTAAATAAGGTATTGAATTGAATTGTGAATGCCATTACCTAATCGAACCATTGTAGACACATTAAATCGTGAAATATAACGACAACAAAAATACGATACTGATGCGTTGAATACATCTGTTCAGCAAAATATTCCAAACATGAATGAATAGCAAAAACAAGTGTACGACACTATTATTCAAGTTGTTAGTTCTAAAACTGGTGGAACCAGTTTCCTTGATACGCCAGAAGGCACTGGAAACTTACACTTGATTTCCTTAATTTTTGCAAAAATATGGTCACACAGCAATATCATTGGCAATAACCTCCTCTGAAATTGCAGCTACTTTATTAGATGGTGAAAGAACGGCACATTCGGCAACAAATTAACCTTTAAATATGCAACAAATAACATAAAATCCAAAATGAGATATTTGTAGATCATGGCGAAGGTACCTCAGCAATGTGAGACTATTATTTTCGATGAATGGTCAAATGGCAAATAAAAAAAGAGGCATCACATCGTACACTGCAAGATTTACGACACAACAAATAACCATTTGGATGTGTTCTTATATTATTAGCAGGTGATTTCAGACAAACTTTACCTCTTATCACCCGATCAACACCAGCAGATGAATTAAACGCATGTTTAAAATCATTACATTTGTGGATATTTGTTCAAAATTATCGCACAATGTAAACATATTACGTATACAACTACAAAATGATGCAGGTGCATTCTGCTGCCCATTTCTTTTCTAACCAGTTATTAGACATTCGAAATGTAAATATAATAATCAACAATACAACAGGATTAATAACATTGTCTGACAATTTTTGTATATTAAATGAATCCGAAGAAGTGTGTAATATCAAGTGTATAACCAAAAAATATATATAGTAACAAGTCTCATCTCATATAAATTTTTGAAAAAAAGTTTTTGTACTACACGCCTGAAATTGACACCCTATCCAGAGGAATATAAAAAAGGGTGAACGATTGAAAGTAAACAAAATTTGAGAGAAGAAAATAATACCTTTATTTTTACTATCAGTTGTTAATGATGTTTTATAAGAGGAGGATGTATGTCGGATAAAGCAACGATTGATATGTTTTTGTTGTTCTTTTTTTTATTCATTATTATGAATTGACGAATATAAACAAAAAGAAACCCAAAAAAAATTTTTTTTTGTTATTATGATTTTGATTATATGATTATCAATGCCTCTATATTTAAAAAACCCCGAAACTAATTTATACTTCGTTAGAAAAAGATTTTATTTGTATCAAAAACGAAGATTTATAAATATTTTGCATACAAATAAAATCTTTTTTACGAAGCAAAAATTAGTTTCGAGCCTTTTTAAATATAGAGGCGTTGTGTTTATGAATATAAAAAAAAGAACAAAATAAAATTTGGTTCTGATGCGTGGTTCTATTAAGTATTAAATTTTGTAATGATACCAAAATAAAAACACAGATCACAAGAACTGAGAAATAATTGGATTGGAATGGAATTATCATAGAAAAAACATAGAATAGTTACCCCTGTGCAATTCCGAAAATTAAATTTTTCCACTAGTCGTACCAATAGTTGGCAGTTAATTAAATATATATTTTAATAAAGAAGAGGAACTATTCTAAACTAAAATTATAATTTTGATTATCTTTCGTTAAAATGGTCTTACAACTTTCGCATTTTATTTTATTTAAAGTTTTAAAAATTATGTATCCATCATAGTATTTCATGGAATTCTCTTCAATTATTGAATTTAAAATATCTACAGGTACAAGTATGTTATAATTAAGAGCATCATCATCAAACATAATAATGGATTCCTGCATTGAGTCATTTTAGTCTTAACTTGAGTTAAGACTAAAATGACTCATTTAGTTAAACATTTTAGTTAAAAACTAAAATAAAAAATAAGTTATAGTCTTAACATTTTAGTTAAAAACTAAAATAAAAAATAAGTTATCCTTTCCAAATTTGCATATTAATTTGTGTGCAAACTAATGAATCCATACATGAGTTCATATTCTTTTTATGGATATACTTTGGTTGAATGGTTATTGAAATTGGTATTTTGTTGAATTGAAGCAAATTGAAACAAACATATAAAGTCCAAGACAAGTTAATTAAGGCAAATATAATAAACTAAAAGCAAAAATAAAACATAAACAAATACTGATAAATTGTCCTGATTAATTTAAATTAAAACATTTTGAATAATTTCGCATTTCTATAAGATGAAGAATCAAAATAAATAATGATATAAATGAAAATAAAAAAAAGAAACATTTCTTCTACGTCAACCACACAACAAAAATGAAGAAACTTTATTTATTCTTTAAATAATTCTTCTGACTCTCTTCTTTTTATTGTTTATATTCTTTGCCAATGCATATGAAAGTTAACCAAACATTTTTTGTTTTGTTTATGCCTTAGTAATTCATATTCATATCATATATATACTAGACTTTGACCAGCTTTGACTCTTTTGTAATAAAACAATACATGCATTAAAAACAAACGATTAAAAACGAACAAAAATATAGCATAAACAAGGATTAGCATAAACAGGATTGGATTGGAGTTCTTCAGAAAGAGATAAAACAAGAGAATTGTAAAAATATCTCTAAAAGTAAAAATTACTTTTCAATCAGCACAGCATCCTCGTTGTTGCCCAAATTCACCTTAGTTGAAAATTTTAAAAATTATTCAGATGATACTTCTTACTGTCTATGTTCTTTGGTATAAACTAATATTGTATGTAATTATACAAATTATTGAGTGATCGCGCTATATCGATAGCGAAAATAAAGATGTAAAATGAAATAAATATAGAAATTCAAAACAAAAAGTAACCAAAAAATTACATACATTAAGTCAACCGATTGCGATTCTGATGAAGTTGTGAATTACCAAATTGAATTTTTAAATTCACTTGATTTACCAGGAACTTTACCCCATATTTCCATCCTAATTATGTTACGCAGTTTAAATCAACCACTGTTATGTAATGGAATACGAATCATTCCATCAGCTATGATAAACAGTTTCCAGTTCGTTCAGCATTCACAATGACAATAAATAAATCGCAAGGTCAATTGCTTCAAGTATGTGGGTTAAGTTTTAAAAACGACTGTTTCTCACATGGCCAATTTCACGTAGAATGTTCATGTTTTGGTGTTGGTAAATCTTCGGTATTATTTATATATACACACGAAGGACAAACAAAAAATATTGTTAACCAAAGAGCATTGCAATATAGAATAGTAATATATTTTAAGATTTCAAACTTTGTAATAATGTAAAACTTGTAAAATATAAAGCTATTATTATGTGTATTAGAGTTAATTTGTACAATTTTTGATTTAAAAAACAAAGTTTACTTTAATCTACTTCCTACATGAAAGTATCACTGTCTCGTGACCGAACATTTTTATCAACTGAGTGTAGTAAAACGCATCGGGTCTGCTAGTATCTATACATAATTCTTCGCCGGTGTTAGCATGTACCGTTATAATTTTTTTTTAACGAGAAATATTGTTTTTGTCTTATGCATACATTCTGTTTTTAACATACATGAAGAAGAGAATTTGCAATCAAATTGGAAGAAATTTTTTTCTTTCTTTCTTACACTTCATCAAGAATGCCTTTAATATAGGAGAAAAAAACATCAAACTTTACTCAAATTGATTTAAATGAAATGCGATATACTGTATACATTTTTTTTATTTTCTTTTGTTGTTTTTCTTCTTAATACATCATACATAGTAGGAATATTCATTATAAAAAGATGTATATGCACTGGGAAGTCAAGATACTTTTACTACACCATTTACAAAAAAAACCGATTAGTTAAAGAAGCAAAGAACTATTGCTTTTCTTATGTAATCGTTGTGAGAAAGAGAGAGTGTGATATAAATAATTTAAAAACAACTTAACTTTAGCAATGTAACTTTAAATAGCCCACGGGAGAAGAAATTTTTCATATGGATGGTCGTCTGAAATTTTGTTTTCGAATTTTTTTAAAAATTAACGTATTAAATTTATTAGGGTATGAGAGTAAAGAAATTTTGAATGATTAATTTTTTACAGGTACCTACATAACATAATATTGGTTTCAAAAACATATGTTATTTCTTAAACATCATATTATTTTCTTTTATTGTCTTATAAGGGAAGTAAAATTTTTTTTTATTTCAAATAGATTATAATTGATGTATTTTCAATGCTTTTCAAAACTTTTTCAGGTATTGAATCAGGTAGTTAAAAGGAATACCAAGAACAAATCGTTTTTTTTATGAATCACTCGATGCATTTTTATTTCCTTAAAAATTAAATTTTGCCATTTAATAATCAATGATAATTTATTAATTAGTAATAATATTAGAATTTATATAGGTAGAAAATTTGAACTTTAATAATGTGAATATTTCAAATTTGAATAAATAATGCTTTTTATTGCTATGCATTTTTAAATGTAACACATCTGTAAATTTTGATAACTAAGAATAAATACAACAATATTTCTTTGAGACAAAAAAAATGTTCGATAATTTAGTTCCCGCTTTGTGTTTTGAATTTTTATCTCTCTCTCACAAATTAAATTCTTATTATTATCTATTTCTTACAATTTTGGAAATCGACTAGAAAAATGCTAACCAACACATTGACAAATTATAAAATTTTATTCCAGTGTATTTTCTTATTAATGGCTATCTTTTGATAGTAGATGTGTGCGCGGCTTTAATCTTATACAGTGAATTTAAGAGATAAAATTATTTAACTTTACTGACTGTATCTCATTCACAAATAACAATATACATTATACAATGCCTCTATATCTTCTAGCCTGGTCTGTTGGAGAGCAACTTAAAAAATGGGATCTTATTTTCATATAAATTTTGTCTTTTGTTTGAAAAAATATTCAATATTTTTTATCTAAATTGGTAAAATTTAAAAAAAATTCAAAAACATTTTCATTCATAATTTTCAATTTAAAAAAAAAAAAAATTATTATCCGACATAAAACCTACTTTTTTTTTTTTTCTTCTACGGAGGTGGCCCTAATATGTCAGAGCCGGCATGTAGGCTTTTTAGCCCTTTATGCCGTCCTCCACCCCTCAACTTAGTCGACCCTTTTGATAAAGGCCAATAGGTTTGGGGGATTTATCCTGCAAAACTTTTCTGAGGTTATATAGTGCGTTTCCAGCAGCCTGAGTCTCAGCCTTGAAAGAGCTAAGCACTCTCCTACAACGTGTGTGGAAGTTTCTTCCTCTTCCAGACAGTGTCTACAGGTTGGGTCGTCACTTAGTGCTAGTCAACACATGTGTTTATTCATGTGGTTATGACCAGTAAGTATGCCCACCATCTTCCTACAGTCTCCTCTATTGAGAGTTAGCAGGAAGTTGGTTATTTTGGTGTTTATTCTTGGTGCATATATTTTGCAGACCCTGTGGCCTTCCATACGCTCCCAAAGAATATGTGCTTCCCTTTTCAGGGTGTTTTCTATTGATAGTTTAATATTACCAATAGATATACCAACTGCTGGTTCCGGGCCATAAATGTTTCCCGCCGATGATCTGGCTAGTTCGTCAGCCTTCTCATTTCCAGTCAGGCCACTATGACCCGGTATCCAGACCTACTTACTTCTATTACTCCTTTGATGGTGTTTGTATTTAATTTTTGGTATTAAAATTTTCAGAATATTCTTGTTTGTGTTAGTTGTATTTTTCTCAAATTTTACTTTTATTAAAAAAAATTTATACACAAAACAAAAACAAAATTTAAAAAAAAATCGTATTTCGATAGCGTAACGACTACAACAACTATTGGCATCTCGAAACTTTAATACAACTATTGGCATCTATGATTTCATAGCACTTGCCTCTCTTAAACTATTATATTTCAAAATTTTAATGAGTAGAATAAAATCTCTCATTTATTTCACATAATACACAAAAAAAAAATATTTCTTCAACAAAGTGTCAGTTGTATTTAAAATCGCTTAAAGTGAAGATGTGTTTTGCTATCATAGTTATTGTACTTTTTGTTGTGATTTTGAAAAGGAACTGTGATTTTGTAAGTATTGTTTTTTAGATATTTTAAAGCATTTTCTAGAATAAACTTATTTCTACCGATAGTTAGTTAAATGATTTATTAATTATTTATAAAAAAATGATAAAATATTAACGTAATAATTAAAAAAATACATTGGCAATGTTTATAGCCATTTTTCGTAAATTTTAATTATTGGAACCTAGGTGCCAATAGTTGTATCCTAAGTAAATACAAGTATTGGCACCTGTTAATGGCTATACGAAAATTGGGTGCCAATAAATTAATTTGTCTTTTATTTCAGTTTATTTTTGTTAGAAATGCCCAAAATAAGAAATTCATATAGTGAAAATGATCTTCAACAAGCACTTTCTGAAATTAAAGATGGAAAAATTTGTAAAAAAGTGCTTCTAACAAATATACTATACCGCGATCAACGTTGCAATTTCGATTAGGGCATAATTTCAAAAAAATTAGACCTGGTCCCGAAACTATTTTGACAGAAGAAGAAGGAAAAAACATCGTAGATTGGATAAATATTTTACAGAAAAAAGGTTTTCCGAAAAGGAAATGAGATGTTATAAAATTTTTTTTAGATGCTTGCGAAAGGCCACATCCGTTTGGCGAGGATAATACGCCAGGTAAAGGTTGGTTTAAGGCTTTTATGAAGCGACATCCAAGCTTATGTTTTCAAGCAGCTGATCCAGTAACTACAGCAAGTGCTACTGTGTCGATTACTGACATTAATTTGTGGTTTGATCAGATAAAGCAGTATTTGGTGGAGAATGAGTACTTCGATATATTAAATGACCCTAGCCGTGTTCTCAATGGAGATGAGACTAATTTTTTACTTTGTCCAAAAACAAAAAATGTTTTAGCACCAAGAGGTACGAAAAATATTTATGAGGTAGATAGAGGTTTAGCTAAAGCAAACAAAACAGTCATGTTTACTTTCTTAGCATCAGGAGTTACAATACCACCTATGGTTATATATCCATATAAACGACTCTCTGAGGAAATACGTAAGACTGTTCCAAAGGGCTGGGGTATTGGAACAAGTGATAATGGTTTGATGACCAAAGATATATTTTATGAATATATCTCGAAAGTTCTGCACCCATATCTCGTACAAATTGGTGTTAAATTTCTAGTGATATATTTTGTTGACGGTCACACTACTCACCAAACATTAAATTTGAGCAACTTATATATTCGGTTAGGGATAATCTTGGTCACTTTATACCCAAATGCAACAAGAATTTTGCAACTAGCAGACGTCGAATTTTTTAAATCCCTAAAAAATGGGTGGAATACTAAAGTTCTTGAATGGAGACGACAACAAACAACTGAATCTTTTGCAAAAGAAAAGTTTGCACCAATTTTGAACAAGTGGTGCAAAATAACATGAGTAAAGAAGTAATTCAATAGACCATTTTGAATTCAATAGACAAATTGAAACGAAAATAGGTCATAAAACAAGTTACCAAATTAATAATACATCACCAGATAAGCCCATCTATGATAATCATGTACTTTTTGAGATAGAAAATGAAAAATCTGAAATGGGACACAATATTCCTGCTGTTGGTAAGATGTGCTACAAATGTACGTATGCAATAAATAATGGAAATTTTGACAGTCGGGGTATTAAATGCTCGCAATGCATTCGAGACTGTATAAAACAATCAAATTGTTCTTTGATTTCCAAATTTATTTGCACAATCTGCCAATTATAAAGTCAAATAATTTGTCATATAAATTATTAAATTTTTTTATTATAGAAAACTGAATTATTCGATTATTTTATATTATATTTTATTTTAAAAAGTTTAATGAATATAGCTTATTTTTTGTTTTGCTTTTAATTAATTTTCTAAAAATTTAGCTATGTAAGAAACCTAAAATGTGATAAAGAAAATACAAAAACTATTATAATAATGAACAAATTGAATTACATAATGCTATGCATTTTTAAATGTAACACATCTATAAATTTTGATAACTAAGAATAAATACAACAATATTTCTTTGAGACAAAAAAAATTGTTCGATAATTTTGTTCCTACTTTGTGTTTTGAATTTTTATCTGTCTCTCACAAATTAAATTCTTACTATAGTTTACTTTAGTTTTAAAAAAAATAAACAGTAGTTAATAATAACATTAGTGCAATATTACAGATAAATAATAAAAAAAACGTCATAGTTGTCAAATTGAATAGAAGTGAAAAAAATAATTATTGATTTGATATAAAATTAATTTTAAAATGAAATTAAAATAATTCAAATTTATTACTCAAGTCTAAATATTTTTAAATATTATTAATTAATTTTTGCGCTAAAAATTATACTAGATTTATTTTGAATATATAGAAGAATATGTAGAAAATATAGTGCTAAAAAAACGGTTGGAGGAAACAGAAAAAAAAACTGAAATGCTAGAATACAAACGAAATATCTTGGAAAGCAAACTATATGAAACTCAGCAACATAAATTTAAAAACAACATTGTTGTCACCATCAAAATTAATAGATGCTGAGAATGTGATTATAGATATTGCTAAAAAAATACAAGCAAATATTACAAGGAAAGATATAATCAACGTAACACCAGTTGATAAAAGGTCAAAAGATGGAAATATCACCAATACACTGTATGCGGTTGAACTTGTATCTAATCTAGCTAAAGAAGAGTTAATGAGCAAAAAACGATTCTTTAAACAACTGTTTACAAAAGAAATAAATTTATTAAATAGTAGAAACAACGAAATCTTTTTTCGACATCAACTATTTGAATTACAAACAAAACTATATTATGAAGCAAAAAGAATCAAAGAATCACAGAAACTTAAATTTCATTGGACTAAAAACAATCAAATCTTCCTTAGAAAGAACAAAACTAGTAAAGTGTATAAAATTATATCACTTAATGACATAACTACATCAAAAAAACTTTCAATATTTTTCAATAAAATGGTAAATCTGTGTATTTTTATTAAACTTCTGCTTTTTATTTTTTCTATAAAATTTTATAAAAATTTTTTTAACATTATATTAAATTTTTAACATTATATTAAATTTAAGGTTATATTTTTTATCTCACATATATTTTCACAAATTCACAATATTATGTTTAATTATACGTAAAATTACTTCAAACAAATTTATATTTATAAAACACTTTTCATATTTCTTTTTTAAAAATAATTAAACACACGCTAGGTGACGCAGTAGGTAGAGCGCCTGCCTTTCCACCGAAAGGTCCCAGGTTCGATTCCCGATGAAGCAAAAAAATGATTTGTCGGTTTTTCGACCTGGTCCAGTACCCTTTGTCATTGGGATAAAATAAATGACAAAAATAATTGAGATACTAATCTGGTAACAACTTAAATAAAATGAATCTATTATATTTAAGTGGCTTAGTTCCTCACAATAGTAGTAGTTCTCCACATTTAATGAGTTGATAAGCCAGTAATTTGATAAATAAATACTCGAAATATTGTAGATATTGTAGTGTAAAATTGCAATACCGTACTTAATCAAGCACGAAAAGGTGTATCTACCTAAGTTACATAAAAAAAAAAAAAAAAAATTACATAAATTCTTATATTCTAACAATTTCACAAAATCAAAATATAACCTACATTTTACTTAATCTATACTTAATCTATACGCACATTTTTATATGCTTTCTTGTTTTAATTGGTAAACTAGTTACCAATAACCCGATCGCATCTCTTTGATGTTTAAAAATAAATTTTACACTGAACAACAAAAATGGAATCAAATGACAATTCATTAAATATTAGAGATAGTATAAAAGCTGATTATTTTTCAGGGGTGAACAACCTCTTACACGAAATTAATAATGGGAGATTTGAAGATGGTTTGAATATAATATATAATATATATACATACATTCACACATATAACTCAAGAAATAAAGCAAATTTCTATTTGACTCTTTTCAAAACTAATAACCAAAAAAACAATTGCCTTTATACTTGTCTAAAAATGTTTAATGAATTACCGAACAACATGAAAGAGGTAACTTGCATATCTCACTTTAAAAGAGTTATAAACAAGTTCCAATCAGAGTATAGAAAAATCTTATTACATTATTATTATTATCAATTGATAAAATTTTTTATAACAAAATCAATGAATAAATACTAAACAGGTTTTAATTAGAAAAAAGAAAAAAAAAAGAAATAAAAAAAAAAAGAAAATAAAAAAAACAAAAAAACAAAAAAGCAAATAAAGTATGTAGTTAAAATTAAAGTTAATTTCTTATCGTATGATTTTGTGATTTTTTTGTTAACTGTAAGCATTTTGCAATTTGTATTATAAGCTTGTTATGACGTTGTAAAAATTAAATTTTAAAATTATAAGATCACACAGCTGTAAAGCTAAGATCAAAAAAAAAATTATTTGCTAAATTTACATTTATTTTTAGTTTAATTGTATTTGTATAAAAATTGAATAAAGAAAAAAAAATGTACCTATGTAGTATATGAATATATCCAATATCTATCCGTAACCTACAATAATTAAGAACCGAGTCACAGAATAAGAAAAAGCTAAATAGTAGGCTTAAATACACGTACTCTTATGGAAAAAAATATTAGGCTGAACGTTAATTTTGGAATAGCTCGAAAAGTACGGATTTATTCATATATTGTTCTAAGGGTGCCCTAAAGTTGCATCCTTTCTACATTTTTCAGTTTAAAAAAACATTAAAAAATTAAATTTTTTAATATAGAAATATGCATTTAAAAAAAGGTCTTCCATCTACTTTTTTATTATAAAAAGCTACTTAAGAGCTTTTTTATAAAAATGCTGAAATGCTACAGTAAAGCAAAAAAAAAGTAACACAACAACTTCTTGCATCACATTTTTGATTCAATATCGTAGATTAAATAAATTATGTTAATGTGTATATAAAATAAATAATATTAAATTATTTAAAATAAATCCCATAATTATTTTATACAATAGATATTAATAATTCCATAAAAATAATTTATATTAAATAAGTATTATTCCCCTTTCCGCACCACCATTGAGGTATGGAATGGAGCGCGTTTTTTTTGCGTGGTTTCCCCATTAATCCACAAATATCTAAAAATAAATAATTAATGGAAGAAAATTATAAAATATACTAATATAAATTATATCAAATACAAACAAAGCAATATATAAAAATATATGAAATAAACAAATAGAATTAAAACAAATTAACAATTGCAAAAATATGAAAAATACAAAAAAAAAAAATGAAAATAATAACAAAAATTATTTAATATTAAACTAAAATTAAAAACAATTAACAAATAAAAAATAAAATAAATAAAAAAATAAATAACAAAATGCAACTAAAATAAATTATCACAAAAATATCACATGTATAAATTGCCTTTTTCAATTAAAATTGTTTATTTTTCTATTCTCTTTACTTGATTTTAAAATTTCGGTTTCGTTTTTGGTATAATTATTTAATAAAATATTGGCAAAAAATTTTCCTACGTTAAAGAAAATATCACGATTGCTATTACCGCATTTACACGTCGATTCCAAATCAATATCACATTTTCGCAAAGTTAAACTGGTAAAAGTCAGTTTAATCAATATTCCTTTTTGATTATTGGCCTTAAACATTTTTTTTTTCAAATCAAAATCCCGTAAAATTTCCTGAAAGATTGCATTCATGTGAAATAAAATATAACCAATCTGATCTGTCAGTAATGAGATCAGTAATGATCTGTCCCCTCTGTCTAGTTCGTCAAAATAATATGAACCTGATTCAGTTCCCTGTTCTTTCAGGAATAATGGTTTGCAATGACGCATTTAATGTGCTTATTTAAAGAATTTGAGGCATATCCTCCCGTATACAAATTAGATTCTTTATCGAAATTCAAATAAGCATTAAATAAATACTCGGAATCCAACAGTTTATTAAATGTTTTTAAGTCTATTTGCTCTCCCAAAGTATTTTCGCCAACTTTATTCAAATCTTTTAATTGATTTCTATCAAATTTTTCAAAAATTTGATGAATTCTAATTTTTTTTTCCGACTCTATTACTTCCGTATATGAAACATTGTAATTACAGCCAGCTAACGAACGATAGAGACTAAACCTTTTTTCTAGGTCATCAGTCTGGAATTTACCTAATAATACAAACTCTACCCGCAGCTCCGTTAAGGAAAAATTAACTATATATATTAATGTTTTAGTAGTGAGTACCAAAGGATCGAAAGTATCTTTTGAAAGGCGATTGGAGTTCTCATTTGTATTCCACACTGATAACCAAGTACAAAATTCTTTTAGAAAATTGAGACGAAAATCAGTTGTCTCAGTAAAAGGCTCAGCCCATTCATTTCTACCCCTTATACCTTGGTATTTACCTCTGGTATTACATATATCCCACCGTTTTCGGGTAATTTCACAGAAATCGGCAGTCGGCCGCATTTTTTCAGACCCTTTTAAGCAAACAATTGTTGAATGGTGGAATATGTTATCAACTAATTGAACATTTTGTCGTTGAATTGTTGTTCGATTTTAAGGACTTCCTATTTAACTTAAATGCTTTTTTTATTAGAAAATTTTTTTCTTTTTCAAAAAATTCCGAAAAATGCGCAAATCGGGCATATTTAATTTCTTTAGTTTCAAAATCCGAAAACATTAGAACTCTGTTTTGTGCACAAAGCCAATTATTGCGAACATTTTTGAAACAGTATTGAACTGTAAATATATATTTCCCTGACCGTTAGGGTTTGGAAAAAAATTTTGATTTTGAAAGCTTAAAATATTAAACATATTTTGATTGATTTGGTGATTTTCGGTAATGATAACCAGAACTCGGAAGCTCTTAGTCTGAACAAAATCAACGATTTTTCTGGTAGTATCTACAAGACCTGTTGGACGAAGCACGGGAAATAATCGAACAATTTCCTTAAATTTACCAAATACAGACTTTATCATAAAAGCCATAATTGTTCTTGCAACTTCACATGAATCGTTGTCAGCCATACCTACTATATTGTTCGCTTTGTATTGTAGACTTCTATCTACATAAATTTCATCGATTAAAATGGCCACAATTTTTTCACGTTCCGTTAAGGATGCATAAGCTGCAGTTAAATAGCTGTCATTGTTTTCGTCATTTTTATAATTAGGAGTTACATGTAATTGAGAAGATAGTCTTTGAAAATGCCGACTGGATGGAAGAGAAAAAAATTTAGAAATTATTGAATAAGCAGATCTTAAATGGGCGAAAATTAAAAATGATATTACGATGATATTACAACTATATTTAGGCATTTTTAAACCCAACAATTTAATTTGATCTATAATAATACATATTTTCTCACATTTTTCAAAATCATCCTCTGAATTTTGATATTCTTTTAAAAGGAGTGACGCTTCTTTTAAAAGAAAGGCAGGTTTGTTTTCAGAGTCTAATTTTATGTTATTGAAAAATGATAATATTTGTTGTAGCTGAGACAAAAACACAAATTCCATATTTTCCGATAAAATATTTTGAAAATTTTGGGCTGATTTTTCTGTATTGCCTGAAAAACAGGTAACAGATAAATTTTCAGCGATAAAAACTCTAAATTTAAAATCACAACCGAAGTGATCGTCATCTTTTAAAACATATAAAACAATATTTTTTTCACTTCTACGTATTTATTATTTAATTAACATTTAAAAGAATATAAAAAAAAAAATCAACTCTATTATCAATAAAAAAAATATCACGTCTCTTAAAAATTGATTTTTTTTTTTTTGGTATTCACTGTATTAAAAAAACAAAAATTACTTACTAATTTCTTTTATTGCACAAAATCACTATAAAGAATAATATTTTCACGTAAATTTTTTTTTAAACACAAAGAAAATTTTTTAAATATTATTTTAGTATAAAATTTATATTTTTTAAATTCAATTTAATACACAAAAACTAGGTCTAAACTTAAAATTACTCACCATATTTAAGGCTGGATTAAACAGAATTGAAAAGCCTCATGTAAAAATTTGCTTAAATATTAGTGAATGCAAATTTGAAAGCTATAAAGCAACTTTTAATTTTTACACTATCTGGACGATCAGTTTACTTGAAATTGTATATAGCACAAATTTAAATCTGAACAAAAAGAAGCAATTCAAATAAACAACCGTACTTCAAAGCATTTTCAAAATATAAATTTAGAATCATGTAAAAAATTATTCCTTATGAAAACGAAAGATCACCCTAAAATTATTAATTTGATATTTTTTTGTATAAAGGAAAAAAAAATGTTCGAAGGAAAAAAACGAAAAGTATTTTTTGGACATATTACATTTATTTACACATATATTTTAATGTTATAAAAACATAATAAGTATGTATTTAATTTTAAAATTTATTATTTTGCAAGTAAAGTAGCTCATGTATTTCTTATTCGCATGTTTCTGGGAGCCCGTGGATCACATAATTTTGGTAATAGGAAGTTGTTATAAAAATATTATGATTTTGCTTTCATTTTATTAGTAAAAAATTGATCGTCCTTTTCAATTCGTACGTACTTGAAATATTTTGAAGTCCATAGACCAAAAATTTTCGTTTGACCAAGTGCAAGGTTCTATTGACTTTGCACTTGATAAAAATTACTGTGTAATTTGCACTTGATAAAAATTACTATGTTATTAGTGCAATTGTGTTATCATCAGTATTGTATCTTAAATACTTTATCTTTTTTTGGTCAATAGATTCTTTTAAAAAATCATCTTTTGCTGACTGAGAGCATTTGGTTTCACAAATACCATTATTTCCAACTAGACTATCTGGAATGCCTCCAAGAAAATGTAATTCTTCGTCAATAAAAAGCCCGCTGTTTTGAATATTTAAATTAGTCTGCTTTTCAAAGTCTGATATTGCCTTTTTTTCATTTTACATTCCATAAATCATGGTGTTTGTGCATACAAGATAATAGAGCTTGTATTTAATTATACTATGATAACTAGAATCACTTCGAATTTTACAAATTTTTCCAAAATTTGAGGCAGCGACCATTATATTTCTTAATTCGTACCAATAATTACAATCGCGTGTATCAATTTCAATGTTCGCCCTATTTTCAAAATTTTTTCTCAACTTTTCCAGCATTATTTTTTTTCTTTTGTAGAAACACATGTAACATATCTGGTTTTTTACATGTGTCTGCTCTATAATTTTTATCTATACTGTAATGTAATGTTTAGCTCTTCTTAATCTTTTGTTTGGATTATGTTGCCTCTGTTTTCTGGCTATATTTCTTTTAATTATTTTATCCTCTGCGTTTGGAATAAGCAATTTTGTATTTCTTTCATTCCCATTTATTTCTTTCAAAAACTCTGTAAAAGCCTGCCCAGTATTGGATTGGTCAACAGCAGCTACACATCTACTTGGAGACTGACACGGAGGAAAATTTATCACGCCGCTTGCAAAAATACTTGTCACAATTTTCATGATGACCAAATTTGTGATATGTTGCATTTGATATGTCTTTGGCAAGATTTTAATATAGTAGGATAGTGCACTAGTTCTCCAATGATTCACCGAACTTTTAGTTCCAAAAATCATTCGATCTATGTTTTGAGACAATTTTGTGCCATATTGTGTTTGAAATTTTGTATTTGAAGTCGTAGATGTTTGTTTACGTCTAAAGTTTCTGTAAAGATGATTTTTACATTCAACTTTCCTAACAACAGTATTTTCATAGAAGCAAAGCCCTAGCTATGATAATAAATAATCTTTTATGAGCCCTACTGTCTCCATTTCCTACAAATTTGTTATAATTAATTGACAACCTAAGTACATGATTAGGTAATTTATTTATTTATTTATAACAGTGGGATCTGCACATAAATCTGCAGTCCAACTATATATCCTTTGCCCTTTCGAAACGTGGGCCTTTTTTATATATTAATTATTTGGTATATATGGAAATATTGTAAATTATATTATATTGTATTTGTTTTATTATATATATGCTTATTAATTTATTAGTTTTATTATATATATGCTTATTAATTATCATATTACATTAGTTAAAACCGATGTGATTGTATTGAAAATTACTTTCAGTAATTTTCATCATTAGGTTACTAAAATTATTATCTAAAATTATGGCCTAAAATACATCAAAATTCGATTTTTATATACTTTACTAAAATTATTAAAGTCGTTAGCAATGTAGTTCTTTCGCAATTGTTCCTATACTTGCTATTTGTTGTTATAGGAAAAAGTTGAGTAAAGAAAATTCAACTTTACTAAATCAGCTTCAGTTAACAAAATATTCTTGCTATCACTTATTTCCTCTTCAAAAATGTTTAGGAACGAATTTTAATAGATAAAAATTGTTGCTAACATACCTAAGGTGAACATATTCAAAAATATATTAAAAAATTACAGAATTTCAAAAATAACGTTTTTTATAATAACGTTATTATATTTATGTACTGTTAAAATTTATACATCATGCCTCAAATTAGTGAACACTTACATATATATGTTTTTATTTTCTAACCCTAATAAATTGTATTTTGAACATAAAATATCTAATCAGTAAAATATCATAAAACATCTTTGGATATTTTCTTTGGTAAAATAATAAATACAACGATAATAATATTTGAATTAGTATGGTGTATACAACTAAATGTGCATTCATTTGTGTTTATCAGAAAAAGCTCTGTAGCGAAATTTGTTAAAACTAAATTTTTAAAGTGTGCGCAAATTGCATAATTTATATTTTTTTATAAATGTAAGGGTTTTAAAAAATATTTTATGATTATTGTTTTAAAAATAAATTATAAAAATATTTTTACTAAATATAATAAAGAAAATATATAACTTTTTAATAGAACAAGAAAAAAGTTGAAATGATAAGGGAAGTTTGAGTTACAATCCATTTTACAAAACAACATTTAACTAAAAAATTCTGGAAATCTAAGACAATTTTCAAAAATCAGGCCACGTAGTTACCTCGGTATCTATTTTAAGAAATTCCCCCCAAAGTTTCATCCAAATCGGGTAAAAAATGTGAATGTCCCGTGCTTCAGTTTGCAAAAATAGCTAAAAAAAAACACAAAAATTAGGGACTCATGGGATTTTTAAGCCCTTTAAATTCCAAAATTTAAAAATCAAGCCACGTAGTTACCTCGGCATCGCAATAAAGAACTCATATCCAAAGTTTTATCCAAATCGAACAAAAAATGTGGATGCCCCGCCCCGTACTTCAGTTTGCTAAAAAAAATCTCTTTAACCCAGCCTTAAAGCATTTTGAAAGCTCAAGTACTTAATTTGAAAACATTTCAATTCTCTTTCTGTTTTTCAATTGTCAAAATGGACGCGGTAAATTTTAACAGAAAACACTTGAAAATAATTTTATTAAATATTGCACTAAAATTTCGAGTTTAGGCTTGAAATTTCGATATGTTAAAAAAGAAATCCCAAATTTTATTTTAATATAAAATTCGGAGTATTTCGGGGAAAATTTAATTATGAAAAGTTTAAAAGAAAATAGGTAAAAATAAGCATTTAAAAAAAAAAAGACAAAACAAGAAAAAAAAATTAGTTTGCGGTTGTCATTTTTTTAAGCTTTTTTCTAAAAATGTTTAAATGTATTGCCTGAAATAATATAACCTCAGAAGGAGTATCAGGGCTTTTTATTATTGTAGGCACATCTATCTATTGATATTTGATATTATAATTTTTTGTATTTTAAAATAAGAAAACAGTAGTTTTTAATTTTTTGGTTTTCCTAATTTCTAAAAAAAATAAACAGGAGTTAATAAATATATTTTCAAATAAAATACACTTATATATGTGTACCGTCCAGTTTACCGTCCGAGCTGCCTTTGGTATGACCATCAATAAAGCACAAGGTCAAACTCTCAATAAGGTTGGTTGGTTTTTTACTTGTTACACCAGTTTTTTCACATGGACAACTATATGTCGCGCTCTGGAAATAGAAATCATTTGATAATTGTAACCGAAGAGAATAGAACTGTTAGAAATATAGTTTTTAGTAGATAAGATAGTAGATAATTATGCCATAATAATTCTTGCGCTCTTTTTTTCATATAAAAATTTAATGTAAAAATGTGGGCAAAACATTATTTTATAAATGAAAAAGATAAGAAGAAAAGAAAAAGAAAAAAAAGATAAGAAGAAAAGAAAACAAAGAGAAGAGAAAAAAAGAAAAAAAAAAGAAAAAAAAGTCCAGTCATGGGACTGGCGGTAGTAAGTGAAGCAACATTTAAATGCAGATGATTGAGATTTAGGCCTGAGGGTCGATTAGATTAGACAGTTTTCATTATGTTCTAAAAAAGATGCAATAGGCTTACGGTTAAGGAAACAAAAATTTTTGATTGGAAATTATGTAAATATCGTGTAATGTATCGTTATGTAAATACCGCATCGATCGTTGTTTTATAAACAATATAAAAAATATTTAAATATATTATATAATATGCATGTAATATAAAATATGTGATTTTTAATTGAATTTTTTAAATATGTAGTTATGTGGTTATGAAAAACTGTAAAAACTTTATCTTTTAAAAGACTAAAAATAAAACTAAAAGTTTTTTTATGTTAACATCAATCAGTTTTTTATGTATTATTTTTAAAAATTTAAGATATGTTATATATGTAATTTTTAAGTTTTTCAACTTATAAAATAAAGAAAAGATAAGAAAAGAAAAATTTAAACTATGTAATATAACAATACAATATATAAATTTAAAATAAATAATTTTTCATTCAATTTTTTAATTAAAGCTTTAATTATCAAAACAATAAAAAGAAAATTAAAAGTATTTTAAAAAATTAATTTTAATAATCAATAAATTTTTTATTTCCAAAAATTATAACTTTTGCTAAATAGGTATGCATACATATTATCAAAGAATATATAAAGGGAGAAGTATCATCTGAATAATTTTTAAAATTTTCAACTATGGTAAATTCGGGCAACAACGAGGGTGCTGTGCTGATTGAAAAGTAGTTTTTACTTTATTGAGAGATATTTTTACAATTCTCTTGTTTTATCTCTTTCTGAAGAACTCCAATCCAATCCTCCAATTTTTTTGTTTACGCTATATTTTTGTTCATTTGTTATTGTTTGTTTTTATTGCATGTTTTATTACAAAAGAGTCAAAGCTGGTCAAAGTTTAGTATATATATGATACGAATATGATAAGTATGAATATGAATTATTAAGGCATTAACCAAACAAAAAAAGTTTTGGTTAACTTTCATATGCATTGGCAAAGAATATAAAGAATAAAAAGAAGATAATCTGAAAAGAGTCAGAAGAATGATTTAAACTAAAGAAGAAAGTTGAAGAAATGTTTCTTTTTTTTCTCATTATTTATTTTCAATCTTGATTTTATAGAAATGCGAAATTATTCAAAATATTTTAATTGAAATTTATCAGCACAATATTATTTTTATGGAATAAAAGTCAAGTTTCCTTTCACTAATCATTTGTATTTATTTTGCAAATATCGATATTTCGGAAGCAACTTACTTCCTTCATCAGTGCTTTGCGACTAATTAATATTTACACTAATCCTTACATATAATTATATAATTTGAACCCTCAATAATATGCTCATTTTGTTAACAATAGTAATTCCTTAATAGTGCTACCTAATCTATAGTGTTTTATTTATTAAATTTTTTTTTTTTTTTTTTTTTTTTTTTTTGTATAATTATTATTTATTGCATTTAAACTAGTCTTACACAATAACCCTTATTCTAGTATTTATGATCTTAATTCTACCTGAACCTGATTTTTAATTTTAAAGTAATCTAAATAATGGCGAGAATCCACTACCTACATCATTATTAAGTCTGTTGTTAACAGGTTCTCTAGATATTGCCAGGCTTTCATACATATCTAGTTTATTATTTTTGTTTACCTCTTTTATTAATTTTAAACTATTCTTATTTATATGATGTTCTTCTTCAACTATATGTTGCGCTACAGCTGACCTAAAATTCGTGTAGTTTCTTTTCCTCGCCAATTGTGCTTCCCTCATATGTTCCTGGAATCTAACTGTAATTAACCTCTTGGATTGTCCTATGTAAGTTTTTGTGCAATCTTGGCATGATATTTTGTATATACCACTTACTTCTTCTATGCTTTTCTTATCTTTAGCAGATCCTAACAGATTACATAATTTGAGATTTCTGCTAGTAGTGATTACATTTAAGTTGTATTTCTTAAATATATTGCTAAATTTTTTTGTGTATGCGGAATGTGCTACACAGATTCGTTTTGGCTTCTCCATATTTTTGTTTTGTCGAATAAAGTTGAGAGATTTTCCATTTCAGTTCTATGGATCTTCTTCTTTATTATTTTCTCAACATTTTCTTTCATAAATCCATTTACTTCTGCTGTGTCCTCAATATATAATTTTTCCTTTTTGAAGTTTTCTTCTGATAAAGGTGTGGTCAGTAGTCTGTTAATCATTGTATGATATGCTGCTATGTTTTGTCCATGGGGGTGGTTTGAATCGGAAGTGATAGTTCTTTTAGTTGTCGTAATTTTCCTATAGATATCAAAATTTATTTTTCCTTCCCTTCTAATTAATTTGATATCTAGGAACGGAATTTCGCCATTTTTTTCATTTTCCATTGTGAAAGTTATGTTGTTATGGATGTTATTGAGTTTAACAAGTAAACTTTCCATTTTGGTTTTTTCCCCTACTGCGATAATATCATCTACATATCGCATCCAGATCCTGGGCATAATTCCTTCTTCTACTATCCTTTCTTCTATAAAATTCATGAAGATTTCGCTCAATATAGGGGATAGTGGATTTCCCATTGCTGTGCCTTTTGTGGTTTTGTAATACTTCCCTCTAAACATGAAATAGTTTTCATTCATACAAAGGGCTGCCAATTTTATGTAGCATTTGGTTTTTTGTTTCCATTCCCTCGAATCATCCATTTTGTTGAGCCAGTCCTCTAGTTTTATAATGGCTTCTTTAACTGGTATGCTAGGGAAAAGTGATTTGACATCAAATGATACTAGCTCTTCACTTTCCCCTATTTCGGTATCCTTTATTGCTTCGATCAGTTCAGCTGTATTTTTTATAGCTCTTGTGCTCATTTCTCTTCCTAGGTTTTTGAACTCTGCTACTAACCATTTTGCTATGTTGTATGTTGGTGAGTTGGAATCTGCAATTATTTCCCTCATTTCATTTCCATCTTTGTGAATTTTTGGTTGGCATCTAATTCTAGGCAATTGAAGGGTTCGGCATTCTTAAGTTTGTTATCTTTTCTATGCTACCCTTACATTCTTTTAGAATTTTTTCTACTCTTCTTACTAAATCTGGCAAGGGATTCTTTCTAAGTTCGAAAAAGTTCCCGGATTTAAGTTTTTCTTCTACCAGATTTTCATACTCCTCTTTATCCTTAATGACTATTTTGTTTCCTTTGTCTGCTTTTAAGTAATGGACTGGTTTTTCTTTTAGAGATTTCAATATTTGTTGTTCTTTACAAGTTTTCCTATCTGTTGTTTGACATTCACTTTTGATGATCTTTTTAATTTCTCCCCTAATGTCATTTTTGCATTCTTTATTCAAATATTTTATATTTGATTCAATGTCTACAATTATCTCTTCCCGGGGAACTCTACTTTTTAAAGCGTAGTTTAAACCTTTATTTAAAAGGTGCATTTCTTCTACAGAGAAGACTGCCTTAGATTGATTCACTACAAAGTTCGGTATTATTTTAAATTTTGGTGTTTGTGTTTTGTTCTGGGTATCGTTGATTCCTTTTAGCTTGTTTAGTTTCTTAATTAAAATTTTCCTTTTTCTATCCTTTTCACATTCGTAACCTCTTGCGATTTTAAAAAAATTGTTGATTCTATGTTACCTCCTTCTTCTGTTATTATACTAGCTAATTTAAGGTGTACATTATACGCTTTTAAACTAACGTAATTTAATCTAGAATATAAATACTTAATATTATCCTTAATTAAATTTCTTTCTACAGTGTTCTTCTGCTTCAAAGCTGCTTGAAGGTGTGAACTTATCTCTACCATATGGGACACAGGGGTCACTTTATTTTTAAGACATAGTTTTAAAAATTTAATGTCCTCCCCTATCCCTGCCATTTGTTTTTTTAGTTTTAATAAAGAATTAAATTCTGATTTAGACTTGGTAGTCATCTTAATTGTTTTTGATAATCAGATTTGTTTTTAGTGATATGTTTAGATTTATGGAATAAAAGTCGAGTTTCCTTTCACTAATCATTTGTATTTATTTTGCAAATATCGATATTTCGGAAGCAACTTACTTCCTTCATCAGTGCTTTGCGACTAATTAATATTTACACTAATCCTTACATATAATTATATAATTTGAACCCTCAATAATATGCTCATTTTGTTAACAATAGTAATTCCTTAATAGTGCTACCTAATCTATAGTGTTTTATTTATTAAATTTTTTTTTTTTTTTTTTTTTTTTTTTTTTTTGTATAATTATTATTTATTGCATTTACACTAGTCTTACACAATAACCCTTATTCTAGTATTTATGATCTTAATTCTACCTGAACCTGATTTTTAATTTTAAAGTAATCTAAATAATGGCGAGAATCCACTACCTACATCATTATTAAGTCTGTTGTTAACAGGTTCTCTAGATATTGCCAGGCTTTCATACATATCTAGTTTATTATTTTTGTTTACCTCTTTTATTAATTTTAAACTATTCTTATTTATATGATGTTCTTCTTCAACTATATGTTGCGCTACAGCTGACCTAAAATTCGTGTAGTTTCTTTTCCTCGCCAATTGTGCTTCCCTCATATGTTCCTGGAATCTAACTGTAATTAACCTCTTGGATTGTCATATGTAAGTTTTTGTGCAATCTTGGCATGATATTTTGTATATACCACTTACTTCTTCTATGCTTTTCTTATCTTTAGCAGATCCTAACAGATTACATAATTTGAGATTTCTGCTAGTAGTGACTACATTTAAGTTGTATTTCTTAAATATATTGCTAAATTTTTTTGTGTATGCGGAATGTGCTACACAGATTCGTTTTGACTTCTCCATATTTTTGTTTTGTTCGAATAAAGTTGAGAGATTTTCCATTTCAGTTCTATGGATCTTCTTCTTTATTATTTTCTCAACATTTTCTTTCATAAATCCATTTACTTCTGCTGTGTCCTCAATATATAATTTTTCCTTTTTGAAGTTTTCTTCTGATAAAGTTGTGGTCAGTAGTATGTTAATCATTGTATGATATGCTGCCATCTTTTGTCCATGGGGGTGGTTTGAATCGGAAGTGATAGTTCTTTTAGTTGTCGTAATTTTCCTATAGATATCAAAATTTATTTTTCCTTCCCTTCTAATTAATTTGATATCTAGGAACGGAATTTCGCCATTTTTTTCATTTTCCATTGTGAAAGTTATATTGTTATGGATGTTATTGAGTTTAACAAGTAAACTTTCCATTTTGGTTTTTTCCCCTACTGCGATAATATCATCTACATATCGCATCCAGATCCTGGGCATAATTCCTTCTTCTACTATCCTTTCTTCTATAAAATTCATGAAGATTTCGCTCAATATAGGGGATAGTGGATTTCCCATAGCTGTGCCTTTTGTGGTTTTGTAATACTTCCCTCTAAACATGAAATAGTTTTCATTCATACAAAGGGCTGCCAATTTTATGTAGCATTTGGTTTTTTGTTTCCATTCCCTCGAATCATCCATTTTGTTGAGCCATTCCTCTAGTTTTATAATGGCTTCTTTAACTGGTATGCTAGGGAAAAGTGTTTTGACATCAAATGATACTAGCTCTTCACTTTCCCCTATTTCGGTATCCTTTATTGCTTCGATCAGTTCAGCTGTATTTTTTATAGCTCTTGTGCTCATTTCTCTTCCTAGGTTTTTGAACTCTGCTACTAACCATTTTGCTATGTTGTATGTTGGTGAGTTGGAATCTGCAATTATTTCCCTCATTTCATTTCCATCTTTGTGAATTTTTGGTTGGCATCTAATTCTAGGCAATGAAGGGTTCGGCATTCTTAAGTTTGTTATCTTTTCTATGCTACCCTTACATTCTTTTAGAATTTTTTCTACTCTTCTTACTGAATCTGGCAAGGGATTCTTTCTAAGTTCGAAAAAGTTCCCGGATTTAAGTTTTTCTTCTACCAGAGTTTCATACTCCTCTTTATCCTTAATGACTATTTTGTTTCCTTTGTCTGCTTTTAATTAATGGACTGGTTTTTCTTTTAGAGATTTCAATATTTGTTGTTCTTTACAAGTTTTCCTATCTGTTGTTTGACATTCACTTTTGATGATCTTTTTAATTTCTCCCCTAATGTCATTTTTGCATTCTTCATTCAAATATTTTATATTTGATTCAATGTCTACAATTATCTCTTCCCGGGGAACTCTACTTTTTAAAGCGTAGTTTAAACCTTTATTTAAAAGGTGCATTTCTTCTACAGAGAAGACTGCCTTAGATTGATTCACTACAAAGTTCGGTATTATTTTAAATTTTGGTGTTTGTGTTTTGTTCTGGGTATCGTTGATTCCTTTTAGCTTGTTTAGTTTCTTAATTAAAATTTTCCTTTTTCTATCCTTTTCACATTCGTAACCTCTT
Organism: Argyra leucocephala; assembly: GCA_963942445.1. Taxonomy (NCBI): domain Eukaryota; kingdom Metazoa; phylum Arthropoda; class Insecta; order Diptera; family Dolichopodidae; genus Argyra; species Argyra leucocephala. The sequence goes on from CAWWDO010000002.1 coordinate 217,144, forward strand.
GCGATTTTAAAAAAATTGTTGATTCTATGTTACCTCCTTCTTCTGTTATTATACTAGCTAATTTAAGGTGTACATTATACGCTTTTAAACTAACGTAATTTAATCTAGAATATAAATACTTAATATTATCCTTAATTAAATTTCTTTCTACAGTGTTCTTCTGCTTCAAAGCTGCTTGAAGGTGTGATCTTATCTCTACCATATGGGACACAGGGGTCACTTTATTTTTAAGGCATAGTTTTAAAAATTTAATGTCCTCCCCTATCCCTGCCATTTGTTTTTTTAGTTTTAATAAAGAATTAAATTCTGATTTAGACTTGGTAGTCATCTTAATTGTTTTTGATAATCAGATTTGTTTTTAGTGATATGTTTAGATTTATGGAATAAAAGTCGAGTTTCCTTTCACTAATCATTTGTATTTATTTTGCTAGTATTTAATTCTACCTGAACCTGATTTTTAATTTTAAAGTAATCTAAATAATGGCGAGAATCCACTACCTACATCATTATTAAGTCTGTTGTTAACAGGTTCTCTAGATATTGCCAGGCTTTCATACATATCTAGTTTATTATTTTTGTTTACCTCTTTTATTAATTTTAAACTATTCTTATTTATATGATGTTCTTCTTCAACTATATGTTGCGCTACAGCTGACCTAAAATTCGTGTAGTTTCTTTTCCTCGCCAATTGTGCTTCCCTCATATGTTCCTGGAATCTTACTGTAATTAACCTCTTGGATTGCCCTATGTAAGTTTTTGTGCAATCTTGGCATGATATTTTGTATATACCACTTACTTCTTCTATGCTTTTCTTATCTTTAGCAGATCCTAACAGATTACATAATTTGAGATTTCTGCTAGTAGTGACTACATTTAAGTTGTATTTCTTAAATATATTGCTAAATTTTTTTGTGTATGCGGAATGTGCTACACAGGTTCGTTTTGGCTTCTCCATATTTTTGTTTTGTTCGAATAAAGTTGAGAGATTTTCCATTTCAGTTCTATGGATCTTCTTCTTTATTATTTTCTCAACATTTTCTTTCATAAATCCATTTACTTCTGCTGTGTCCTCAATATATAATTTTTCCTTTTTGAAGTTTTCTTCTGATAAAGGTGTGGTCAGTAGTCTGTTAATCATTGTATGATATGCTGCCATCTTTTGTCCATGGGGGTGGTTTGAATCGGAAGTGATAGTTCTTTTAGTTGTCGTAATTTTCCTATAGATATCAAAATTTATTTTTCCTTCCCTTCTAATTAATTTGATATCTAGGAACGGAATTTCGCCATTTTTTTCATTTTCCATTGTGAAAGTTATGTTGTTATGGATGTTATTAAGTTTAACAAGTAAACTTTCCATTTTGGTTTTTTCCCCTACTGCGATAGTATCATCTACATATCGCATCCAGATCCTGGGCATAATTCCTTCTTCTACTATCCTTTCTTCTATAAAATTCATGAAGATTTCGCTCAATATAGGGGATAGTGGATTTCCCATTGCTGTGCCTTTTGTGGTTTTGTAATACTTCCCTCTAAACATGAAATAGTTTTCATTCATACAAAGGGCTGCCAATTTTATGTAGCATTTGGTTTTTTGTTTCCATTCCCTCGAATCATCCATTTTGTTGAGCCAGTCCTCTAGTTTTATAATGGCTTCTTTAACTGGTATGCTAGGGAAAAGTGATTTGACATCAAATGATACTAGCTCTTCACTTTCCCCTATTTCGGTATCCTTAATTGCTTCGATCAGTTCAGCTGTATTTTTTATAGCTCTTGTGCTCATTTCTCTTCCTAGGTTTTTGAACTCTGCTACTAACCATTTTGCTATGTTGTATGTTGGTGAGTTGGAATCTGCAATTATTTCCCTCATTTCATTTCCATCTTTGTGAATTTTTGGTTGGCATCTAATTCTAGGCAATGAAGGGTTCGGCATTCTTAAGTTTGTTATCTTTTCTATGCTACCCTTACATTCTTTTAGAATTTTTTCTACTCTTCTTACTGAATCTGGCAAGGGATTCTTTCTAAGTTCGAAAAAGTTCCCGGATTTAAGTTTTTCTTCTACCAGATTTTCATACTCCTCTTTATCTTTAATGACTATTTTGTTTCCTTTGTCTGCTTTTAAGTAATGGACTGGTTTTTCTTTTAGAGATTTCAATATTTGTTGTTCTTTACAAGTTTTCCTATCTGTTGTTTGACATTCACTTTTGATGATCTTTTTAATTTCTCCCCTAATGTCATTTTTGCATTCTTTATTCAAATATTTTATATTTGATTCAATGTCTACAATTATCTCTTCCCGGGGAACTCTACTTTTTAAAGCGTAGTTTAAACCTTTATTTAAAAGGTGCATTTCTTCTACAGAGAAGACTGCCTTAGATTGATTCACTACAAAGTTCGGTATTATTTTAAATTTTGGTGTTTGTGTTTTGTTCTGGGTATCGTTGATTCCTTTTAGCTTGTTTAGTTTCTTAATTAAAATTTTCCTTTTTCTATCCTTTTCACATTCGTAACCTCTTGCGATTTTAAAAAAATTGTTGATTCTATGTTACCTCCTTCTTCTGTTATTATACTAGCTAATTTAAGGTGTACATTATACGCTTTTAAACTAACGTAATTTAATCTAGAATATAAATACTTAATATTATCCTTAATTAAATTTCTTTCTACAGTGTTCTTCTACTTCAAAGCTGCTTGAAGGTGTGAACTTATCTCTACCATATGGGACACAGGGGTCACTTTATTTTTAAGACATAGTTTTAAAAATTTAATGTCCTCCCCTATCCCTGCCATTTGTTTTTTTAGTTTTAATAAAGAATTAAATTCTGATTTAGACTTGGTAGTCATCTTAATTGTTTTTGATAATCAGATTTGTTTTTAGTGATATGTTTAGATTTATGGAATAAAAGTCGAGTTTCCTTTCACTAATCATTTGTATTTATTTTGCAAATATCGATATTTCGGAAGCAACTTACTTCTTTCATCAGTGCTTTGCGACTAATTAATATTTACACTAATCCTTACATATAATTATATAATTTGAACCCTCAATAATATGCTCATTTTGTTAACAATAGTAATTCCTTAATAGTGCTACCTAATCTATGGTGTTTTATTTATTAAATTTTTTTTTTTTTGTATAATTATTATTTATTGCATTTACACTAGTCTTACACAATAACCCTTATTCTAGTATTTATGATCTTAATTCTACCTGAACCTGATTTTTAATTTTAAAGTAATCTAAATAATGGCGAGAATCCACTACCTACATCATTATTAAGTCTGTTGTTAACAGGTTCTCTAGATATTGCCAGGCTTTCATACATATCAAGTTTATTATTTTTGTTTACCTCTTTTATTAATTTTAAACTATACTTATTTATATGATGTTCTTCTTCAACTATATGTTGCGCTACAGCTGACCTAAAATTCGTGTAGTTTCTTTTCCTCGCCAATTGTGCTTCCCTCATATGTTCCTGGAATCTAACTGTAATTAACCTCTTGGATTGTCCTATGTAAGTTTTTGTGCAATCTTGGCATGATATTTTGTATATACCACTTACTTCTTCTATGCTTTTCTTATCTTTAGCAGATCCTAACAGATTACATAATTTGAGATTTCTGCTAGTAGTGACTACATTTAAGTTGTATTTCTTAAATATATTGCTAAATTTTTTTGTGTATGCGGAATGTGCTACACAGATTCGTTTTGGCTTCTCCATATTTTTGTTTTGTTCGAATAAAGTTGAGAGATTTTCCATTTCAGTTCTATGGATCTTCTTCTTTATTATTTTCTCAACATTTTCTTTCATAAATCCATTTACTTCTGCTGTGTCCTCAATATATAATTTTTCCTTTTTGAAGTTTTCTTCTGATAAAGGTGTGGTCAGTAGTCTGTTAATCATTATATGAGTTGCTGCAATCTTTTGTCCATGGGGGTGGTTTGAATCGGAAGTGATAGTTCTTTTAGTTGTCGTAATTTTCCTATAGATATCAAAATTTATTTTTCCTTCCCTTCTAATTAATTTGATATCTAGGAACGGAATTTCGCCATTTTTTTCATTTTCCATTGTGAAAGTTATGTTGTTATGGATGTTATTGAGTTTAACAAGTAAACTTTCCATTTTGGTTTTTTCCCCTACTGCGATAATATCATCTACATATCGCATCCAGATCCTGGGCATAATTCCTTCTTCTACTATCCTTTCTTCTATAAAATTCATGAAGATTTCGCTCAATATAGGGGATAGTGGATTTCCCATAGCTGTGCCTTTTGTGGTTTTGTAATACTTCCCTCTAAACATGAAATAGTTTTCATTCATACAAAGGGCTGCCAATTTTATTAAGCATTTGGTTTTTTGTTTCCATTCCCTCGAATCATCCATTTTGTTGAGCCATTCCTCTAGTTTTATAATGGCTTCTTTAACTGGTATGCTAGGGAAAAGTGATTTGACATCAAATGATACTAGCTCTTCACTTTCCCCTATTTCGGTATCCTTTATTGCTTCGATCAGTTCAGCTGTATTTTTTATAGCTCTTGTGCTCATTTCTCTTCCTAGGTTTTTTCTTTTGAACTTTTGAACTCTAGGAAGAGAAATGAGCACAAGAGCTATAAAAAATACAGCTGAACTGATCGAAGCAATAAAGGATACCGAAATAGGGGAAAGTGAAGAGCTAGTATCATTTGATGTCAAATCACTTTTCCCTAGCATACCAGTTAAAGAAGCCATTATAAAACTAGAGGAATGGCTCAACAAAATGGATGATTCGAGGGAATGGAAACAAAAAACCAAATGCTTAATAAAATTGGCAGCCCTTTGTATGAATGAAAACTATTTCATGTTTAGAGGGAAGTATTACAAAACCACAAAAGGCACAGCTATGGGAAATCCACTATCCCCTATATTGAGCGAAATCTTCATGAATTTTATAGAAGAAAGGATAGTAGAAGAAGGAATTATGCCCAGGATCTGGATGCGATATGTAGATGATATTATCGCAGTAGGGGAAAAAACCAAAATGGAAAGTTTACTTGTTAAACTCAATAACATCCATAACAACATAACTTTCACAATGGAAAATGAAAAAAATGGCGAAATTCCGTTCCTAGATATCAAATTAATTAGAAGGGAAGGAAAAATAAATTTTGATATCTATAGGAAAATTACGACAACTAAAAGAACTATCACTTCCGATTCAAACCACCCCCATGGACAAAAGATTGCAGCAAATCATATAATGATTAACAGACTACTGACCACACCTTTATCAGAAGAAAACTTCAAAAAGGAAAAATTATATATTGAGGACACAGCAGAAGTAAATGGATTTATGAAAGAAAATGTTGAGAAAATAATAAAGAAGAAGATCCATAGAACTGAAATGGAAAATCTCTCAACTTTATTCGAACAAAACAAAAATATGGAGAAGCCAAAACGAATCTGTGTAGCACATTCCGCATACACAAAAAAATTTAGCAATATATTTAAGAAATACAACTTAAATGTAGTCACTACTAGCAGAAATCTCAAATTATGTAATCTGTTAGGATCTGCTAAAGATAAGAAAAGCATAGAAGAAGTAAGTGGTATATACAAAATATCATGCCAAGATTGCACAAAAACTTACATAGGACAATCCAAGAGGTTAATTACAGTTAGATTCCAGGAACATATGAGGGAAGCACAATTGGCGAGGAAAAGAAACTACACGAATTTTAGGTCAGCTGTAGCGCAACATATAGTTGAAGAAGAACATCATATAAATAAGAATAGTTTAAAATTAATAAAAGAGGTAAACAAAAATAATAAACTAGATATGTATGAAAGCCTGGCAATATCTAGAGAACCTGTTAACAACAGACTTAATAATGATGTAGGTAGTGGATTCTCGCCATTATTTAGATTACTTTAAAATTAAAAATCAGGTTCAGGTAGAATTAAATACTAGAATAAGGGTTATTGTGTAAGACTAGTTTAAATGCAATAAATAATAATTATACAAAAAAAAAAAAAAAAAATTTAATAAATAAAACACTATAGATTAGGTAGCACTATTAAGGAATTACTATTGTTAACAAAATGAGCATATTATTGAGGGTTCAAATTATATAATTATATGTAAGGATTAGTGTAAATATTAATTAGTCGCAAAGCACTGATGAAGGAAGTAAGTTGCTTCCGAAATATCGATATTTGCAAAATAAATACAAATGATTAGTGAAAGGAAACTCGACTTTTATTCCATAAATCTACATATATCACTAAAAACAAATCTGATTATCAAAAACAATTAAGATGACTACCAAGTCTAAATCAGAATTTAATTCTTTATTAAAACTAAAAAAACAAATGGCAGGGATAGGGGAGGACATTAAATTTTTAAAACTATGTCTTAAAAATAAAGTGACCCCTGTGTCCCATATGGTAGAGATAAGATCACACCTTCAAGCAGCTTTGAAGCAGAAGAACACTGTAGAAAGAAATTTTATTAAGGATAATATTAAGTATTTATATTCTAGATTAAATTACGTTAGTTTAAAAGCGTATAATGTACACCTTAAATTAGCTAGTATAATAACAGAAGAAGGAGGTAACATAGAATCAACAATTTTTTTAAAATCGCAAGAGGTTACGAATGTGAAAAGGATAGAAAAAGGAAAATTTTAATTAAGAAACTAAACAAGCTAAAAGGAATCAACGATACCCAGAACAAAACACAAACACCAAAATTTAAAATAATACCGAACTTTGTAGTGAATCAATCTAAGGCAGTCTTCTCTGTAGAAGAAATGCACCTTTTAAATAACGGTTTAAACTACGCTTTAAAAAGTAGAGTTCCCCGGGAAGAGATAATTGTAGACATTGAATCAAATATAAAATATTTGAATGAAGAATGCAAAAATGACATTAGGGGAGAAATTAAAAAGATCATCAAAAGTGAATGTCAAACAACAGATAGGAAAACTTGTAAAGAACAACAAATATTGAAATCTCTAAAAGAAAAACCAGTCCATTAATTAAAAGCAGACAAAGGAAACAAAATAGTCATTAAGGATAAAGAGGAGTATGAAACTCTGGTAGAAGAAAAACTTAAATCCGGGAACTTTTTCGAACTTAGAAAGAATCCCTTGCCAGATTCAGTAACAAGAGTAGAAAAAATTCTAAAAGAATGTAAGGGTAGCATAGAAAAGATAACACACTTAAGAATGCCGAACCCTTCATTGCCTAGAATTAGATGCCAACCAAAAATTAATAGAAATTTAATTAAGGATAATATTAAGTATTTATATTCTAGATTAAATTACGTTAGTTTAAAAGCGTATAATGTACACTTTAAATTAGCTAGTATAATAGCAGAAGAAGGAGGTAAAATAGAATCAACAATTTTTTTAAAATCGCAAGAGGTTACGAATGTGAAAAGGATAGAAAAAGAAAAATTTTAATTAAGAAACTAAACAAGCTAAAAGGAATCAACGATACCCAGAACAAAACACAAACACCAAAATTTAAAATAATACCGAACTTTGTAGTGAATCAATCTAAGGCAGTCTTCTCTGTAGAAGAAATGCACTTTTTAAATAAAGGTTTAAACTACGCTTCAAAAAGTAGAGTTCCCCGGGAAGAGATAATTGTAGACATTGAATCAAATATAAAATATTTGAATGAAGAATGCAAAAATGACATTAGGGGAGAAATTAAAAAGATCATCAAAAGTGAATGTCAAACAACAGATAGGAAAACTTGTAAAGAACAACAAATATTGAAATCTCTAAAAGAAAAACCAGTCCATTAATTAAAAGCAGACAAAGGAAACAAAATAGTCATTAAGGATAAAGAGGAGTATGAAACTCTGGTAGAAGAAAAACTTAAATCCGGGAAGTTTTTCGAACTTAGAAAGAATCCCTTGCCAGATTCAGTAAGAAGAGTAGAAAAAATTCTAAAAGAATGTAAGGGTAGCATAGAAAAGATAACAAACTTAAGAATGCCGAACCCTTCATTGCCTAGAATTAGATGCCAACCAAAAATTCACAAAGATGGAAATGAAATGAGGGAAATAATTGCAGATTCCAACTCACCAACATACAACATAGCAAAATGGTTAGTAGCAGAGTTCAAAAACCTAGGAAGAGCTATAAAAAATACAGCTGAACTGATCGAAGCAATAAAGGATACCGAAATAGGGGAAAGTGAAGAGCTAGTATCATTTGATGTCAAATCACTTTTCCCTAGCATACCAGTTAAAGAAGCCATTATAAAACTAGAGGAATGGCTCAACAAAATGGATGATTCGAGGGAATGGAAACAAAAAACCAAATGCTTAATAAAATTGGCAGCCCTTTGTATGAATGAAAACTATTTCATGTTTAGAGGGAAGTATTACAAAACCACAAAAGGCACAGCTATGGGAAATCCACTATCCCCTATATTGAGCGAAATCTTCATGAATTTTATAGAAGAAAGGATAGTAGAAGAAGGAATTATGCCCAGGATCTGGATGCGATATGTAGATGATATTATCGCAGTAGGGGAAACACCAAAATGGAAAGTTTACTTGTTAAACTCAATAACATCCATAACAACATAACTTTCACAATGGAAAATGAAAAAAATGGCGAAATTCCGTTCCTAGATATCAAATTAATTAGAAGGGAAGGAAAAATAAATTTTGATATCTATAGGAAAATTACGACAACTAAAAGAACTATCACTTCCGATTCAAACCACCCCCATGGACAAAAGATGGCAGCATATCATACAATGATTAACAGACTACTGACCACACCTTTATCAGAAGAAAACTTCAAAAAGGAAAAATTATATATTGAGGACACAGCAGAAGTAAATGGATTTATGAAAGAAAATGTTGAGAAAATAATAAAGAAGAAGATCCATAGAACTGAAATGGAAAATCTCTCAACTTTATTCGAACAAAACAAAAATATGGAGAAGCCAAAACGAACCTGTGTAGCACATTCCGCATACACAAAAAAATTGAGCAATATATTTAAGAAATACAACTTAAATGTAGTCACTACTAGCAGAAATCTCAAATTATGTAATCTGTTAGGATCTGCTAAAGATAAGAAAAGCATAGAAGAAGTAAGTGGTATATACAAAATATCATGCCAAGATTGCACAAAAACTTACATAGGACAATCCAAGAGGTTAATTACAGTTAGATTCCAGGAACATATGAGGGAAGCACAATTGGCGAGGAAAAGAAACTACACGAATTTTAGGTCAGCTGTAGCGCAACATATAGTTGAAGAAGAACATCATATAAATAAGAATAGTTTAAAATTAATAAAAGAGGTAAACAAAAATAATAAACTAGATATGTATGAAAGCCTGGCAATATCTAGAGAACCTGTTAACAACAGACTTAATAATGATGTAGGTAGTGGATTCTCGCCATTATTTAGATTACTTTAAAATTAAAAATCAGGTTCAGGTAGAATTAAGATCATAAATACTAGAAAAAGGGTTATTGTGTAAGACTAGTTTAAATGCAATAAATAATAATTATACAAAAAAAAAAAAAAAAAAAAAAAATTAATAAATAAAACACTATAGATTAGGTAGCACTATTAAGGAATTACTATTGTTAACAAAATGGGCATATTATTGAGGGTTCAAATTATATAATTATATGTAAGAATTAGTGTAAATATTAATTAGTCGCAAAGCACTGATGAAGGAAGTAAGTTGCTTCCGAAATAACGATATTTGCAAAATAAATACAAATGATTAGTGAAAGGAAACTCGACTTTTATTCCATAAATCCATATCACTAAAAACAAATCTGATTATCAAAAACAACAATATTATTGTTTATGTTTATTTTTTTTTTATTATTAGTTTATGCATGTACGTATTGTTTTTATTTTTTTTTTTCATTTATTATTAATTTATTTAGTTTGTTTTGCAATTACTCTTTAAATGATTTTTTTGGTAGTTCTAAAAAGTACTTTTGATTTGTTATTTGAAAATTTGAATTTGTGAATTTTTGAAAAATCAATAAATTAGATTAAATAAATTTATTGTAATTTATTTTGTGAAAATATATTTTTTTCAAACATTATTATGAATAAAAAATAATGAGAATGAACGACCACTATTTGTGCAATAAAATGAATCCCCTTTTATATGAATTTAACAGTATCATTGCTTAAATTTTAACAATGAGACTTTTAAATGATCATTCAGATTTAGCTAATTGTGAAGAAGACTGGACTATCTATAGCAGATTTAAAAACTAAATTTTAAGACTAAAATGATTCAATACAGGAACCCAGTATTATGTTTGATTATGATGATCTTAATTATGACATACCTGTACCTGTAGATATTTTAAACAATATAATTGAAGAGAATTCCATGAAGTACTATGGTGGATCCACAATTTTTAAAATTTTAAATAAAATAAAATGCGAAAGTTGCAAGGCAATTTGAACGAAAGATAATCCAAATTATAATCTTAATTCAAAATGGTTCTTGTTCTTTATTAAAATATATTTATTTTACAGGCGACTATTGGTACGACTATTGGAAAACTTTAGTTTTAGTGTTTAACAATTTAAATAAAAAACCATCACTGTTCAATTGCACAGGGGTAATTAGTCAATGTTTTTTCTATGATAATTCCATTCCAATCCAATTATTTCTCAGTTCTTGTGGTCTGTATTTTGATTTTGGCATCATTACAAAATTTAATACTTAATAGAACCACGCATCAGAACAAAATATTGTTTTGTTTTTTTTTTATATTCATAATTACAACGCTTCTATATTTAAAAAGCTTCGAAACTAATTTTTGCTTCGTAAAAAAGATTTTATTTGTATGGAAAATATTTATAAATCTTCGTTTTTCGATACAAATAAAATCTTTTTCTAACGAAGTATAAATTAGTTTCGGGGTTTTTTAAATATAGAGGCATTGATAATCATATAATCAGAATCATAATAACAAAAAAAAAATTTGTTTTTGGTTTTCTTTTTGTTTATATTCGTCAATTCATAATAATGAATAAAAAAAAGGACAACAAAAACATTTCAATCGTTGCTTTATCCGACATAAATCCTCCTCTTAAAAATATCAGTAACAACTGATAATAAAAATAAAGGTATTTTATTCTTCTCTCAAATTTTGTCAATTTTTTATCTTTCACCCCTTTCTTTAGATAGAGTCTCAATATCAGGCGCATGGTACAAACATTTTTTTTTTCAAAAATTTATATGACACCCAACTTCTTACTATATATATTCTTTGATTATGTAGGTACCAATAATTTTTTTTTTTTATATAATACCATGCACAAACTTAAATTAAAACAATAATTTTTGAAATGACTTAGATCAATAACCAAAACAAGCAAAATATTATTAGTTAAAAAAGGTAAAATTTACATTTACTTATGGTATACCAAATTAATTATGAGAGAGAAAAGGTACAAAACAGATGTTTGTATTTTGCTTTGTACTGTAAACAAATTTTGTGTTCCCATTATTCTTCTTTGTATTTGTTTGCGTTCCCATTATTAATATGAGGCAAGGTGGCAAAAAATGTTAGTTCTAATTTAGTTTGTTCCCTTATACGATGATTAATTCTGATCTTTTATTATTTCAATATTTTCGTTTAAAACATTATTATTTTCTTATGTATCTATTAAAAATATTAAATTATAATTTCATTACAATAATATAAAATATTATTAACATTTTTGTCAGTTAAAATTTGGAGTTAAAAATATTATTATTTTTTATTAATTATTATATTTAATTATAGTAAACCTAAATATTTATTATATTGGTATACGATCATAAAATAATAAATACTGAGGACAACATCTATTTGCAAATCACAAAATTTTAAGAATATGATAACGCTGTTTTAGTTAGGTCTCCTAAAAATCTTATGCATAGTTGATATAATTTAGAAAATTGTTAAATATTTCAACGAAATTTTTGTCGAAAATCTTTTTTCCAAATCAATATAGATATTAATCAACAATTTTTTTTTTTTTAAATTATAAACTTTTTTTGTTGCTCTCTTTTGTTTAATATTTTTTTCTTGCACGTTAATTTCTTATGATGGTCTATTTCTTAAAATTTTTAGCAAATTTGCATATGGATTTGTGTGCAAACAAATAAATACATACATGAGTGCATACTGAATATTCTTGTATGGATATTCTTTAATGAAAACCTTCAAATTTTGTTTTTTGTTTTGTTGTTTGGTAAATCCAATGAGAAAAAAATAGTTTTTTTTAATTTTATTTCTGATCAGAGCAATAAATAATTACGTGTCGTATAATGATAATCTACAACAACAAAATCCACATTACTTATGACTCTTATTATTCTCTACGTGTATATTGTCTGTTCTGTATGTATCTAAAAAACAAAAGAAAAACAGCAAAAAAAATTTTTTGATACCTATATTTAGAATGTATATGAATGTATATATTAATAACATTAGTGACTCACAATTTAGGTTATGTTAAGTATCGATTCTTGTCTGAGACATCCGCAGAAGAATTTGTATTTGGAAACAAATTACAAAATTTTATTCCACTGCATCTTCTTATTAATGGATATTTTTTGGTTTAATATGAATATTGTAAACTATGAGCACATGTATATTAATAAATATATTATGTAGCTATATAGTATTTTTATACTATTTATTTCATATAAGAATAAGTTGTTGTTATTTTAAAAGCTGTATGAAGTAATGATTGAATAGCACGGATAATAATTTTGAATTTCAATTTTATTTCTTTAAAGGTTTTCAATCAAAATATTTATGTTTTAAAATGTTTATATTTAAAATAAAAGCTTTAGCACAAAACTTTCCGTAAGTTGCCACAAAAGTGCATTCCTCTAAAGAACAAAATAATATGTAAAATTAATAAATAAGAAGATGGATATGTTTTTAAAATTTAGTAATATAAGAGTATTCATAAAAAACAGAACTATCATAAAAATAAGAGTTTTTAAGACAAAATATGAAGAAACAAAAGTAATAAAAATAAACATTATTTTGTTTTTGATAATCAGATTTGTTTTTAGTGATATGTTTAGATTTATGGAATAAAAGTCGAGTTTCCTTTCACTAATCATTTGTATTTATTTTGCAAATATCGATATTTCGGAAGCAACTTACTTCCTTCATCAGTGCTTTGCGACTAAGGATTAGTCGCATTATTTTGTTTAAATTTCTAATTCGTTTTTATTTGATGGATGGGATGGATGGGATACTAGGATGTGTCGATATAAAAATAAGAAGTTTTTTTTGTGACATAGCAGGTATATGTTAATCCAAGTAATCTATATACAAAGTGTGAAAAGCAAACTTAATAACAAAAATTAATAAAACAACAAAATTGTGTAATCGTTTAAATTTTACAAAATAATATACAACTAAAATCAACTAAAAAAATTGGGCAATTGTTTCCACTTTACAAAATTGTATAATTATCTAAATAATCTAAAATTAATAAAGTAACCTAACAGAAAAAAACGCTTATACCAAATTAATATTTTTTTTGTATAAAGCAAAAAAAAAACAGTCATCAAATTACAATTAAACATATAAATTATCAGTGTAAACTGTTATATAATTTTATTTTTTTAATGGTATTTGCTCCTTTACAACTTATCCTTTATGGACAAAAAGTACTTTTAAGGAAACCTTATTGTTTTAGGGTTTTCGAAAGTAAACCGTTATATCTGTTGATCTATTAGATATGTTGGTTTTCTTATGCAGTAAAATAATATCCTGAAAAATATTTTAACCTTTATTTGCTAACGATAGGTGTTGTCTTTGTAGAGATATTGTAGTTCATGATTGAAAATTTATGAAAACAAAATATTCTAGTTCTCATCTCATTTTTATCTCATTAGAAAAGTCTTTTCTCTTAGATTATATATCAGCTTTGAAAATATAATGTTTTTATATGGACAAAAAAATTGTGCGCCTTTTATAAAGTAATGTAAGACAAATACTTTGTACATTCAAGTTGTTTTTTTAAATTAATTTATTAAATAAAAATTTGGAACAGAAATTAAATATCAGTATTTAAATATAAGAGTAGTTTACTCTAAATAATATACCTGGATAAACATATTCAATATCATTTAGAATTTTGAAAATGAATAAAATTTGAGAGCTTTTATCTTTTTCTCTACAAAAATTCGCATAAATGAATGTCTAGGTCAATTTTTCTAACCCAAACTCTGACTAAACGTTGTTTTAACCCTCCTCTACACGTTCTTTGTATTGGCACATCGTATGGGCATATTGGATCAACAAATATTTAAAGTTGAAGATAGCAGAAAAATTATCGGTTTATATGTATGGGTGAAAGAACCAGAAAATGACTGCAGGTATTACAGCCACTCTTTGATACTAAATTTAGTAGTGTGTCTGTGTAATATGTGCCATGTACACCATGTATAAAGACTTACCACAGACCAAAACAAATACAATTTTTAAATTCAAAATAAAAAGAATAATAAAATAATAATGTAAAAATAAAAATTTTTAAAACATACTTTTATCGAAACCGAAATAGCCCCCTAAAAAGTAGCAAATAAAACTAGTGGTGGATGTTAAGCATCTAGAACTACTATAAGATAAAAATACAAAAGTATATAATGAATCTTGCTGCAATATTGTTAATGGACATTTTTAATATTTACCGCTTGAAAAAAATCACGAATATTAAAATAACATCACAAAGCGTTTCCAAATTCCCATTATTCATATACAAACACACAATATTCCAGCAAGATTCATTATATACTTTTGTGTTTTATCTTATAGTAGTTGTAGATGCTCAACGTCCACCACTAGTTTTATTTATTACTTTTTAGGGGGCTAGTTTGGTTTCGATAAAATTATATTTTAAAAATTTTTATTTTTACATTATTATTTTATACTTTTTAGTTTTAAGTGAAACCTATAGGTATTATAATTTCAGAAAAAATATATAAGTGTAAACTGTTCTGTCTATGACTCAATTGGTTTTTAAAATATGCCTGAGACGTGTCCGGCGTTGTTCGGCAGCAACCCGAACCAGTCCAAACTTTTTAAATCGGTAACACTCGTATTTCTTTATTTGTGAAAAAGAATCTAAGTGTAAATTTTCATGCCTGTAATACAATTGGTTTTAAGATATGCTGGGAAGTGCTAAGAGTTGTTCGGCAGCAACCCGAACCAGTCCACATTTTCGAAATAGTTAACAGTCATATTTTTTGATTTGTGGAAAAGTATTTAAGAGTAAATTTTTATGCCTGTAATACAATTGGTTTTCAAATGTGCCTGAGACGTGCTAGGAGTTGTTCGGCAGCAACCCGAACCTGTCATTTGATAGCTTTGTAAAGTACCGTGTCCGGTTGCTTTTTTCATCGTGAGTAACTGCGCAAAATTTCAGAACTCTATCTTTAAATTTTTTTAAACAAAATTATTCTTTCTCTTTTTGCGTTTGGTTTGAATATTAACAAAAAAATTCCAACCTACCTACCAAACATATATGTATACATATACACATATATACATATATACATATATGCATATATACATATATACATATATCCATATATACATATATACACATATACATAATATAAACACTAAACAGACACTGGCAAGTTAATATAAAAAATAAAGAAAAATATGGAATTTCTCAATCAACATATTTTTGTAAGTATGTTTAAATATGACTGTGGCGTCAAATTGCTATCTCTTGTGAGTATATTTTGTTGTTGCAATATCTATAATTATAATTGACAAGCATTTAAGGTCCTGCGCAGTAGACACCTTTTCATTTTATTTCGATTCTCCTACACCTTAATGAACTTCTGATATAATATATAAGATGTATACATAAAACAAAAATGCGCACACAGTTGAAAATTTTGTACTCATATGATATTATTATTCAGCAAATACATTTGCATAAGACAGATCTTATTAAAATAATAAACAAAAGCAAACAAATCAGTTATTATAACTTACATTATGTACTTTGAAATGAATCTATGTACATATGCCAAATAAAAACAAAGAAACAAATTCATCTCAAATAAAAAATATGAAAAAGCAAAAACAAAAAAAATCAGTAGAGTTGTTCATAATATATATATATATATATATATATATATATATAATTATTTTTAGTAATTTTATCACTAAATGCCACTTACTATAGGGAATATATTGGAAACAAAGCCGTATATGACGGACGTGTATTTATGTGTCCTAAATAAAACTTACTAACAACGAGTGTTTCTGCTATATCGTGCGAAGTCTATGTCAGTACGTAAATTACTGTTTTTTTAAAAACTTTAAATTTGATTTCAACTTGAAATATAATTACTCAACAGGGGCCCCTAGTTATAATTTAATTTTAGTAAATCTTTTTTGTTTTTCGGTTTGTCATGTTTGTAAATGGGCCCGTTTCCTCATATCAACATGATTACGACTTTGAGATACATTTCATACTCTCTTTCTGGTCCTTTTTTTATGTATTTTGCAGTCTTTATTTTTGTTTTAAATATTTAAGAATAATAATTTTAATAAAAATTGCGCCGGAAATCGTAAATTGTGTGTGTTATAAAAGTTAATTGTATTTCGGAGTGAAAAAATATTGAAAAATATAAGTATACCTGTTCATTTGTATATCTGCACAAAATATTATAAAATTTAAATAATTATTGTAATGCTACGCTAAATATAAATTTAAATAATTTATTAATTTATTATTTCAAATAAATACTTCTTTTTTTTATTAAAGAATTTTAATATAAAATATATTTTAATAGGTATAACATTTTATATTAATAAGAAAAAATTTTCAATGA
Organism: Argyra leucocephala; assembly: GCA_963942445.1. Lineage (NCBI taxonomy): Eukaryota > Metazoa > Arthropoda > Insecta > Diptera > Dolichopodidae > Argyra > Argyra leucocephala. Next base: position 234,009 of record CAWWDO010000002.1, read on the forward strand.
AAGTTTATATTTTTTAATTTATTTCTTCCCTTTTTCCTTTTTGCTTCTTAACAATTTATTATTTGACGTATAGACAAAAAATAACCAAGGCGCGCAGCGCCGTTCAATTGTTCGCTTCAGTTTTATTTTCAAAATAATTCAATTTATTTTCAAAATAATTAAATTTATTTTTATTTTTATACATATACAAAAAACATCATTGCTGTGATGATAAATGGAAACGAAAAGTGATGGCAAGAAGCATCATCATGTTGATACGCGAAAATGGACCCAATGTAATGCTACTGTAGTACCGTATATTCTCAACTCTCAACTCTTACCCATGTGCTATCGTTTTTCTGTAACTGCAGCATTTTTGATGTATTTTTGGACCATTTTGGCATTTTGACAAATTGTATCACTATATTTCGATTGAGTCTTATAATTGGATGTAATTACATTTTTTCCCACCAGATGTCAAAATTTTTCAATATTTTGCATAAGCTTATTTTATTGATTAAGAATGCCAATTCAAAATTCCATATATATTCTAACCACCAATATTGTCAGCTGATTTCATCAAAAACCGAAATTGTTTGCATTAAATTCATTACAGTTTTACATATGTTAAAGAGCACATCGAAGATAACAGGCAAATTTGTGCACTTAAGCATGTTGTGCTTTTAAATGGATAAGTCCTGAAAAATTTTTGTTAGACCAATTTTAATTCTGTATAGGTGCTATGTTGTATACTATAAATAGACAGCAACGTAGGATTTTTTATCCTGTTTTTCGGAACACCTGAGTCTGCAAATGTTAGATTCTCCGGGCATAATCCTTGTCAAAAAAAAAATTTCTGGGCACTTAAATTTTAATTAATACAAGTAAAAAATGAAGATAAACCATAAAAAAGGTTTTAGTGCAAAAAAAGAAATAAGAATAGTGAAACACTACAAAAAAAAAATAAGAGTTATGTTTTAATTTGATAAAACAATGCAATCACAACTAGAAAAAGTGAAAAGAAATGGCTAGCTATTATTAAATTTAGAAATGGCTATTAAATTTATTATGCTCTCAAATGAGCTTACAAGCTCTTACATTACAATATAGTATAAATAATAATATGGTAATATAACTGAATTGAAGTGTAGCATAGAAAAATTTAAAAACGTAAAAACAAAAAAAAAATTAGAAATTAGAAATTATATTAAGAAAACATGTTTATATTCGTGTATTAACTAAATATTCCAATATAGGTACATAAATGTAAATATATATCTTTTAACTTATTTCCAAAAATGCTATATTAAAAAATATATGTACGCACTTATTCTATATTTAATAAACAAACGCAAGTTTTTCTAAGACACTTGCAGTCAAAATTTTGAAAAATAATGTCTGGAAAATCTATTCAGTTTGAGCCTCACAATATTAAAAGAACGTTCAATTCACACGATTTTTTCTATACAAATTTTTTTATACAAATATATTAATAAAATAATATATAATAATGTACATATTTTTTTTATTACTATTTTTTATTTATTTTTATTAATTTTTATAATTATTTTATTTTATTTTAATACATTTTATTTTATTTACACATTTTCAATTTATTTTATTTCTTATTTATTTTTATTTCTTATTTCTAATATTTTTCTTTACTTACATAATTATTGAGTGTGACTATCCAACGATACGTCACGGAAAAGAAGGAGAGCAAATTTTTCTTTGGATATCCCTTTTATAGCTTTTTGGGTTTCCCCAACGCTATTCCGGATATCACTGAAAAACTTGGTTTTTATAATTACCAGCCAACAGGCATGATAGTGGATTCTTTGCATGTTATAATCTTTTAATTGCTTCCACTAACGTCCGCTATGTGGCGGTAATTACTGTTATATGCTTAATTATAATAAACAATATTATTAGTATAACAATAATATTGTTTATTATTGCATATTTATGGGAGTTTATGTAACTCCTTCCTCCTTAAGATTCTTTTCAGTTAATCAATCTTAGATTAATCAATTTAATTTTATATCTTAAGATCTAAGATATCTTACTTTTATATTTTCATTTACAACAAAATTTTTTTTCTTTTATAAAGGTTTTTTACCCCTGTAATACAAAAATTTTTACAAAATTCTAATTACTATTTTTGATATCGCTTGCATCAAAACAGGTTTTTTTTTTTTGAGTATTTCGTTATTGTTAAAACAAATAATTGGTTTGATGCTATAAATTATATCAATTGCCAAAATTATTATCAATTTATGAGTTATTAGATTTAAATTTAATTTTTATTTTGTTTTTATTTTTATTTTTATAATACATTTTTTTTATTTTTTTTTTTTTTTTTTTTGGTATAAACTAGATTATTTTGAATAATTATGAATAATAAAATTTATTACAAATGATATATTTTCATATTTTGCCTTTAATATAAATTTGATTTACAATTCTAAATTATACCTATATTAATTTAAATTTTTCTTTGTTTATTTATTTTTTTTGATATTATAATTTTTTTTTTTTTTGCTTTTTGAAGTAATATGGTTTACTTAGATTCTATTCACACTCCTAGTCCACCTGTTGTAAAGAGTAGACGTATTATTTAAAACTCCTAAGTGAAAAAAAAAAAAAAAATAATATTAAAGTACCGGTAGGGTAACAATAAAATCTAACAACAACAACATCATACAGTAAAAGACATAAAAACATTAAGTGCATAAAATTTCGATTAACTCAGTACAGTGAAAGACAAAACAAAAAAGTGAACTATAATAAAAAAATAAATTAATACATAAGTGCGGTTTAAAGAGACAGCCCATTCACTGGGCAAATATTAAAAAAATGGGTCCACCCGACCCAAAAAACCAATTTGACATTTTAACCTACGTCAATGATGATAACCTCATTATTGACGCACCCAAGAAAAGAAAAAAAATAACCAAAAATATAAATACTAAACTTGAATATAGCCCCAGGAACTTTCCAGCATTAGATTTCACCAACAAACAATCCAGTAATAATGACACTAAATATTTAAATATAAGAGCCACAGACGAATCCAAACCACTGAGATCGTACAACATATTTGTTGTGTCGAAATTATTAAAAGGTATACACTCCAAATGCAAGCCCACCTTCAACAAAGATGGCAATATTTCGCTTGAAGTACCGAATCGACTAATAGGTGATAAATTCACCCAATTAAAAAAACTCGGTAATATCTCCATCACAGCAGAATACAACCAACACCTTAACCAGAGCAGAGGCACCATATTCTCCAGAGATCTGATCAATCTTACCGACGAAGAAATTTTAAAAGGCCTCAAAGAGGACAACGACTCAGTAATAAGCATCTGGAGGTACAAAAAAAGACCAAATTCTGATGGAACTACCTCACAATCATCCTACTCCGGTGTAATTCAAATAACATTTGACACACTAGAACCTCCTCAAGAGGTTTCAATTGGTTTTCTCATAACATCAGTCCGAAAGTTCTACCCTAACCCCATGAGATGTAACAAGTGCCAACTACTTAACCATAGAGCAAAGCATTGCCGTTCAACAATAACAAAATGTCCAAACTGTGCGAAAATTATAAACGAAAGCCCAGAAGAACACATGAAACTATGCTATCCAGCCAAATGCGTTAATTGCGAAGTAGCCAAACTAACAGACAACCACCCATCCAATGACAGAGATTGCGCATCATTTAATAAGGAAAGGGAAATCCTTAAAATAAGAACCGACAGAAGAATTCCAAGACGGGAAGCTATCAAAATATATTTGGAAAATCAAAGAAACAATAGTACAACACCCATTCCCACTCCACAAACCACAAGTTACGCAAATATGGTGGAATCCATAAATATATCAACCACCTCCCACAATCAAGCAACCCAACTTAAAGAACTATCAAACATCCAACCAGAAACAACCATTCAAAATACATCATCAAATAAACTACAAAATAAAAAAACCCAATCAATAACAGACAACACAAAAAATAACCCAACAAATATAACAAACATATCTACACCAAACAAAACTTCCTCACCTCAATCCACAACGGCACATACCACATTAGAACTATGATAATGAAAATTCAAAAACAAAACAACTAAAGCAAAAAACATTAGATCAACATTTAAATGAAAAACTCGACAATAACAACATCAACAACATCAGCAATAAATCAAACAAAACATCAATTAATAACTTCAATAACGAAAATTCTTCAAATAATCTAACGGTAACTAACACTGAATTACATAATGATAATTCTTTAAATAATATTTTATAATTTAATTTTAATTTTAATATATAGTACAGACAGGGTCATTTGATTTCCTACATACTCATTACTATTCTTTGGAATAATAATTGTAGTGTGAACAATAAAATCAAAAATCATGATACTTAATATTCTTCAGTGGAATATTCAAGGTTATCACAATAACTACTTAGAACTCGAAACCTTAACCAAAAATTTAAACCCTAGTATCTTTTGCCTACAAGAAACCCATATAAAAAGCGACGTTAATCCATACACACCAAAGCAATATATAGGACATTTTCACAATTTCACATACAACACAACTTCCAAACAAGGCTCCGGTATATTAATTCATAAAAGTATTCCTCACAAATTAATCCACATTCATTCTAACCTATCAATAGTTGCAGTAGAAATCAATTTAAAATACAAAATCACAATACTCTCCGTATATATCCCGCCCAAACAAATATTTTCAATAAAAGACCTTCAAAACTTAATAATAGGTATCAACTCACCTATTGTAATAACGGGTGACTTCAACAGTTGGAGCCCACTCTGGGGATCCCCCAATTCCAACCATCGAGGAAAAATAATCGAGGATTTTATTCTAAGTTCCAACCTAAGTATATTAAACAACGGCTCACCAACACACTTTTCTACACATAGCACCTTTACACATATTGATCTTACTCTTTGCTCTCCTCAGCTTCTTCCACTCTCCTCTTGGTCAGCTCTAGATGACCTTCACAACAGCAGTCACTTCCCTATAAAAACACTAATAAAGTTTCCCAACCACACCGCTAATTACATATCTAGACCAACTAGATTCAATTGCAATAGAGCAAACTGGATAAAATTCGAAAAAGAAATACTTTCCCTTAACGAACGAATCAATATCTCATTAAACATAAACAAAGAAACAGCTTCCATTCAAAAAATCATTCGATCTGCAGCTAACTCATCCATTCCACAATCATCATACAAAAAATCATCCCGAAACGTACCCTGGTGGACAAACGAACTCAAACAATTAAGAGATAAAAAACAATTAGCCTGGAAAAACTACAAAAACCTTAAAACCCCACAGAATCTTATAACTTACCGTAAAAACAATGCAATTTTTAACAGAGAAAAGAAAAAATCCAAAATAAACAAATTGGAGGAGTTTACGAAAATGTTAAACCCTAACACCCCTACGACCAAAATCTGGCAAAACATCAAACTGTTGACGGGTTCATACTCCCCTTTTCAAATAAAATCTATCAAAACAGAGAACAAAGTTATCGAAGACCCTTCGATTATTTCCTCAAAATTCGCCCAATTTTTCTCAGACAATTCAAAATCATCAAATTTTCCTGTACTATTTAAAGAACACCGACAATCAGCCCTATCAATTCAACCTCCGGTTTCCTCAAAAAAACAAGCCAAATTCCTTGAAAATGACTTCAACCTCAACGAACTGGAGACCACTCTAAAAAGTGTTAAAGGTAAAGCCCCAGGAATAGACAAAATTAACTATGAAATGCTCCAACACTGTCCGATAAAATTCAAGGAAAGAATACTTTCGTTATACAACGCAACTTTCAAAACTGGTATTATTTCACAATCCCACAAAAAGGCAATAATAGTTCCCATCCGAAAGCCGAATAAAAGTATTGATGAAATCACCAGTTATAGACCAATCTCCCTGCTCCCCTGTATGAGCAAGATACTCGAGAAAATGATTTCAAAAAGGCTAATGTGGTATCTTACATCCGAAAATCTTCTCTCCCCAAATCAAGTGGGATTCAAAAACGGTTCAAGCACCATGGACGCTCTTTTATACATTGAGCACTTAATCTGCAAAAACTTTTCATCCAAAAACCACACATCAATATTATCAATCGACTTTGAAAAAGCTTTTGATAAGATCGGAATTCATGTTGTTCTAGAAAAACTGATAAAATGGAAAATGGGCCCAAAAATGTTCACTTACATCAAATCTTTTTTAAGTAATAGAAAAATATGCTGCAGAACTAACAACATACTCTCACCTACTTACTCGCTTTTCAACGGCATTCCTCAAGGTTCTCCTTTATCAGTTACACTATTCTTAATCGCCTTCGAAGACTTAAGTAAACTAATAGCCAATCAATATAACATTAAACACTGCTTATACGCTGACGATCTCTACATCTTAGCTAACTATAAAGATACCAACGCAATATCAAATAGCTTCACTGACACTCTTAATTCAATTGCCCATTGGGCTGAATACTCAGGCGCCAAAATCTCACTCAATAAATGCAAACACCTTCACGTATGTCGGAAACTTAACTGCAACCCAATTTCGATCAATTACGGGAATCATAACATTAGCAACGTTAGCAATTTGAAAATTTTGGGTATAATATTTGACACAAAAAATAGTTTTAATTGCCACTGCATTAACTTAAGGAAAAATCTATTTAATAAACTGAACGTCATTAAATATCTATCAGCAAACAAAAGCCACGTACATACCAACACTCTTACCACTATTACAAAACTTACCATTCTTTCTAAAATAGACTACGGTATACAAATTTATAGCAAATGTGCGAAATCAACTTTACAGAAAATTAAAGCCCCCTACCATGCTGCGATAAGAAGTAGCCTGAGGGCATTCAGAACAACTCCCATCCAGAATATTTTAACAGAAGCAGGTTTCCTTACAATAGAAAAAAGAGCCCAGTTACTAAAATGCCGTCTTCTTCCAAAGTTGTGCTCTACCCCATCTGAGATTCTCCACAAAGAAGTTCAACTTCTAAAAACAAAGAAAAAACCTTTCTCTACAAAATCCGGTTTGTGGGAAATTTACAATCTACAAAAAGAACTTAATTTAGAACGCCCTCCAACTAAAAACTCGAAACATAATGCTCCACCATGGTTAATATCAAATAATTCATTCATCGACAAACTATCCACCTTTCGTAAAGACAATACCCCTGCTTCAATATACAAACAAATGTTCTCCGAATCCATCAACCCGTTAAAAGATAATAACTGGCAAATAATTTTCACTGACGGCTCAAAAACTGACAATGGAGTGTCATTTGCTGTAATCAATGAACACGGAAAGACGCTATCCCACGGCATACTCCCAAACGATTCCAGCATCTTCGATGCTGAAGTTCAAGGAGTATTATCTTGTTTGGAGATAATCAAAACTACCAAAGGAAAATTTGTAATTTGCACAGATAGCCTTAGCCTTTTCAAAGCAGCCAAAAATCCCCTAACCAATTGGGAAGCAATTAAAATTATACAACAAAAATTCATCCATATGCCCCAAAAACTAAAGCTCATGTGGACACCTGGGCACACCGACATCATAGGAAATGAATTGGCTGACACAGCAGCCAAGTTCGCCTTAAATTCTCCGTTACATACCTTTATCCCCCCGAACAAAAATAGAATCTCGAAAGTCGCCTCAAAAATAATCATACAAACATTCCGAAATGATTGGATAGATTACAACCATCACTACAAAACTGTCAACCCAACCGGTCTCCCAATAAAATTCCCAACCTCAACTACTACTTTAATGAATAAATGCTTCACCAGACTCCGACTAGGTCATTCAAATCTCACGCACATACACCTACTAAAAAACGACCCCGCACCTATATGTCAATTTTGCAATTCGGGAACACTAACACTAAACCACCTATTATCTGAATGTCAACATCTAAATCATAATCGCTTCCTCACATTCCAAAACCTAAATCCCCTTCAACTTCTCTCAACACCCACAGAATCAAACATAAATATGATTTACGATTATCTAACTAAACTTAAAATTTCAAACCTAATATAAAGACTTATTTTCATAATCTCTCAATAGCAAATTAAATGATCAAATAATTTGCAATAGTCTGTAAATTATAAAAAAAAAAAATTTTTGGTTAAATAGCGAACACCTGCTAAAGTGTTCTGTTAATAATAATAAAAAAAAAAATCAATTTCTATATCATCTTTATTCAACAAAAATGTATATATATGTATGTAAATAATGTAAATCTTTTATTTATTTAATCTAAAGTAAAAATTGTTATAAAACTGAATAAAGTACTATAATTTACATTATAAATCAAAAATAGCAGAATAAGTAAGAAATAATAATTTAATACTGTACTACTAATTTTAAGTTCTCATGTAAAAAAAAAAAATATGTACCTAATACAAATAAAAGAATTAAAATTTATGTAACACAAAGCCGAAAGCCTCTGCAGCTAGCGCTTACAAAATTGGCCATAATTTAAATTATGGTCAATTCAATAATAATAATAATAATAATAATAGATTCTATTGATGAGTAATTTCTTTAATATAAGAAATAAAATGGGTCTATTGTTAAAAAATTTATCTATTGCTGTTGTGTTATAGATAAGACAAATTTTTTTTGTTTTTATTTTTTTTTTTTGTTATAATTTTAACTTCGATTCTTTTATTTTAAAATAATTACAGCTCTTACAACGAAGAATAAAAGGAAAGAAAACATATGATTTAATATTACAAATTTAAACTGAATAGAAATTTTAAGAAGGTAGTATTATTTTGGATATACGAGAATTCGTTACTCGTTTAATTTAATCGAAATTTGCTTTAATTTTAAATAATTACAATCGTGTCGTGTGTGTTTTTTTGTATATAATGTTCTTCAGTGATAATATTTTAAATATTAAATGAAGTACATATTTTATTTTCTACAAACCAAATAAAATTACTTCTTAATTTTTTATTAAAAAAATTCAATTATAATTTTTTGGTTTTACTACTTTAAATTTAAAACAAATTTTTTTGATTTAAAAAAAAAAAAATTTGATGTTATGCTTTTTCAAAATGATTATTTTAAAGTGTTAAAATTCGATTTAATTTAATATAAATTTTTTTTGTTATTAGGTTTTTATTTGAAGTATAAGATTTTTCAAAGCTTTTTTATATTACTCTTGGTGAATTACAATAATCATACAACAATTACTTTTGGTGATTAATACAAACAATAATATAAGGTTAGTTTCTTTTTTTTTTTAAATTTTAGTAACATAATGTTAAATGGAATTATGGACGCTCAGATGATCTTAATTAATATTTATAATTTCTTTTTATTTGGTCTTCATAATATTTAGTTCTTATCTATATAATAAAATTTAAATGTGAAGTTTGAGGCATCAGTTGTCAATGCAAATTTTTTTACTAAAATCTGGAAATTTAAGTTCCGAAGAAAGTTTTCAAATTTTCAAAACTTTCATATAATTCGGATAATTTACATTTATTTATTTTTTTTTTATATAAATAGCAGTTAGCCTGACTATTTTTGTTCTTGGGTCTTTTTGATGTCATCTTCTTCTATTTCTACCTGGTGGAATCCTTTTACGGATTCCAGTGTGGTAATCTTCAAATTTCTACCGGTTGGAATCCTTTTGCGGATTCCAGTGTGGTGAAATATTGTGACCTACCTAATTTAATTTTCAAAATTGGTAATGCATAGGGTGATTTACTTACGCGTAATATTCCCTTTGAGCATGTCATCAACATTTAGTGGTTTTAAAATATTATTATTTTTTTTTATTATTACTTCTACCTTACTTATTCAACAAAAAATGTTAGCAATAAAATTGATAAACACAAAAAATTAATAAATTGGTCTATGAATCAAAATTTCGATTGAGTTTCATATTACCAGTAATAATATGTGAATTTATTTGATTTTTTCTTGTTCAGCTTTTAATTGTTCATGTTGTTGTTTTAATTTCATAAATTGTCTTTGTTGAGTGGTATACTAAATACTAAAAAGAAAATTATGATAAATAATTGGTTAATTATTAATAATAGAACTTTTATTAATTTTGAAAACAGCTTCGTTGTTTTTATAACATTTGATCACTAATATTTTTGTTCATTTTGTTGTTTGTTGTTGTTGTTGCTGTTGCAAATTATGAGATTTATTTCTCATATTACGTCCATCCATATTTTCATTAGAATTTTTTTTCGTTGCACGAGTTATATATTATATTATATAACAAATAACAAATAACAATATAATTAAAGCTAACAGCACCTATGGATCAGTAGTGGAATCAACACGATCTAAAGAATCCACTATTTGCTTATAAACAATGCTGCTAAGTAACTAATTAATGAATTATAAACAATGCTGCTAAACTATGACTAGAACGATGTTGATTGAAGAAGAAAAACAGATAAATGAAAAACATGTGGAAAAACCTTTTTCTTTTTCAAATCAGCATTCAACCGAAGAAGACATCTAATAAAATTTCTAGCAGAGTGAATGGAAATATAACTAACGCTATTGCTACGATCTGTTGATTGTATATTATTATTATTATCTTGTGCTAATGATTTTGTTTTTTATCGAACATTATTATGATTATTATCATTATTATTATATTATTGTTATTATTAGTATTACCAGTATTACAATTATTGTTTTCACCATTTTAATTATTATTATTATTGTTACTGTTATTATTATTTTTGTTGAAATTTGGCGAAATTTTTTTTTTCTTTTTTCTTTCCATTTACATACTATTGTTGATATAATTATTGCTTAAGATCTTATTGTTATTAGTACTTACATTAGTAATTCCATCAGTGCTAATACAAGGAAACAATTGCCCCTTAGAGTTAACGTGTTTAGCTGGAGAACAGTTGAAGTTATCTTCGAAAAAACATTTATTTTCATCTTTATCTTTATTATTGAAGTTTTTTTTTTGTGGTAAATATCATTATGGAGCTTATTATTATGATCTCCATTTGATTGTTGTTCTTGTGAGCAATTAACATTGTTAACATTGGTGCTAATATTGGTTTTTATAAAATTTAATTTTAATTTAATACCATCAATATCACCCATAGATTTATGACGTTGTCTTTTATTTTTATTATTGTTATTATTAATATTATAATTATTGCAAATTGTGTTTCTTATTAATAATTTTGATTATTTGCTTTTATAGATTTGTATGTAATAACTAACAATCTTACCATATACCCTTAAATAAATATGATTTACTTGAATTTTTACTTGAATACCTTCTATCTGAATTGGATCCAGGTTTACTTGTAGTGGACTCATCTCCACTGATGTTTTATCTGTTGATGATGTTGCTGCTGGTGTTAAGAGAAGTTCTTCTTGTGTTGACATGGTGACAGAAATTTTCACAGTAAACTTATATTTTAAGAAATTATATTTTATATATTTCCTCTGATGAATATTTTTTTATTATATTTTTCTTTTCGTAATTTTATCATAAAATCTGAATTCTTGAAAATTTTAGGACTTTTATATTTTTTGTTAATAAATTTAAATAGTTTAAAGCTACTTTAAAATTTTCGTTATATTAGTTATTTATTATGTGTAAGTGTCAAATGTTTTGTAAGAATAAAAATTAGCAAATATTCACGTTTTAAAGTTTTTATTATTTTATTATTGAATTAATTTAATTTAGTAAAGTTATTATTTTTTTGTTATAAGATCACAATTATTTTATAAATTTATTTTAATTTTTTTCATTTAGTTTATTTGGTGTTTTATTAACATGGATCTTTATAAAGTGTTTTTGAACTGTTTAAATGAAAAGAAATTTTATCAAAATAATTTTTCTTTTTTTTTTATGATTCACAATTTATTTTTATTAATTTTGATGAATTTATGAATATCACTTTGATTCAGTTTATTTATATTAATTGCTTTTTATTATTTGATTTTGCCCCAAAGTAAAGTAATATTAGATTTTTTAATTTGTTTTTTTTTTGTGTAATTTTAATTTTTTATTCAATATTTATATTTTAAAAAAGTTTTTGTTTTTCTTTTTTTTTTTTTTATATGTATGATGTACAATTTATTTTTATTAATTTTTATGAATTTATGAATATCACTTTGATTCATTTTATTTATATTAATTGCATTTTATTATTTGATTTTGTTTCAAAGTAAAGTATGTAATATTTGATTTTTTAATTTGTTTTTTGTGTAATTTTAATTTTTTATTCAATATTTATATTTTAAAAAAGTTTTTCTTTTTTTTTTTTTATATGTATGATGCACAATTAATTTTTAATGTTAATATTTTTAATTTATTAATATTACTATTTTTTATTTATTTTTATTAATTTTTATAATTATTTTATTTTATTTTAATAGGGGAAGAAGCCTTAAAGCTTTTTAAGAGGGGAAGAAGCCGCTATTTTAAAATTCAAAAAATTTTGATTATCTAAATCGAGGTGCTCTATTGATTAATGAAATTTTCAAGTTCCGGAAAAGACCAAAAATAGTTTTTTTTAAACAGAAAATTCGCCGAGATCGGCGCAATAGAGATTTTCAGATTCATGTAGTTTTTTTCCGAATTCGGATTCTACATCAAAAAATTAAAAACTTTTTTTTCTGTTTTGTTTTTTTAGTTTAAACTTTATAGCTACACAAGTCTAAGATAAAAAGATGTGATAATATGGTAAGCAAATTTAATTGTATATAATTTAATAAATGATTATTATTAATTTTAGTTTATCAAAAGAAAATGTGGAGAATTTTTGTTTTATTTTTATTAATTTGAAAAATACTGAGAAAACAAAAAAATATTACTCAACAAAAGTTTCTTATTTTTGACGTAACATCCGAATTTGTATTAAAAGTACACCTTCCTATTTGAAAATCTCAGTTTCGGTGAATTGCGGCGAATTCCGGGCTTAAAAAACCATTTTAGGTCCTTCTCGGAAGTTGAAAATATCACAAATCAATAGAAGGCCCTAGATAAAGGGCTTAAATTTTAAAATAACGGCTCTTTCTCCTCCTCAAAAGCTGATACGCTCGCTCTGGACCACCCGGTATATACACAAAAATAAATAAACAATTTTTAAATTTCAATGCAATAGATAATCTTCTCAAAAACTTATAATAATGATTCTGATATTGTGCCATATAAATAAGTAAATATTCAATTTAAAAACCATCTTCATTTTCCGGTGAAGATTGTTTTTAAATTGAATAATATTTACTTATTAAAAACAATCTTCATTTTCCGGTCATTCGTTCTCGAACCTTGAAAGTATACGGACGAATAAAACATAATTGTTCGCGCAAAAAAACAAATTCGATTCGCGCCGAAAAAAAGTACAAAAAATTATAAAATAAATAAATAAAAATAAAAAAAAAATTATAATAAAAACCGCGACCGTTTCAAATAATAATAATTTTGTTACTGTCATTTTTGACACCGTGACAGAATATAAAGAAAAACGTCTTCAACAACAAAAATCAGTGCTGACAACTTAAACTCGCAGATTAAGTTAATATTGTTCATCTGGCGTCAAATTCTGGAACTTATAGAAAATATCTCTGTCTTATATAAATTATAAATTGTAAGTACTATTTGATTTATGAATATTTTTTATTAGTCTTATATAGTGAATATTTATTAAATTATAATTAATTATTTATAATTAATAATTAATATAAAATATAATTGTATATAGTTGTATGTATATATCTTATGATATATATATATATTAATTATTCTATATTAGTTTTGTTTAAACAACTAATATAGAACTATTACAAATACAACTATTATTATAGCATAAATAATATAAAATATAATTATATAATAAATAACCGGATATGACGTTGCGCACTCCACCGCTCACATCTGATAAAAAAGATTCGTCCTCGACATCGACATCAACAGGATCAACACTAACTCGAGCTTCATCATCCTCAAACATTAATAACATTCCAAACTCATCTAATAACTCAACGGTTAAAGAAGATGATTTACACCAAGAGCTTCAGTCGCTGCGAATGCAAAATGAAGAACTAAAGAAGCAGTTAAAGGAAGTTCTATCAAAAGACTCTACTGAAAAGGTTGTACCAGTTATGACCCTTTCTGATAATGCCGAAAAAAAAAATGGTAACAACACCTTCGAACTAGTCATAAATTCAAAAAAAAAAGGAAGAAGGATAGTCCTCAAAAACTGCCTCACCCAAAACAAACCAGAATCAATGATTACTGGTTGAATAACTCCAAAGAATTCACCAATAGATTTAGCGAACTCGAAACAGCTGAACCTAAAGAAACTACCCAGGAAAGAAAATCGCCAAAACCTCCTCCAATTTATGTGTCTGGGGTTCAGAACATGTTTCCTCTTATAAACCTTTTAAGTCAAACTTGCTCAGCCGAATACTTCACGAAGGTTCTTAAAGGAAATGAAGTGAAAATTCAAGTGACAGACATCAATGACTACCGAGAAACAGTTAAAGGTTTAAAACTAAAGGAAACTCAATTCCATACGTATCAACTGAAACAGGAAAAAAGTTTTAGAATGGTAATCAGAGGTCTACATCCTTCTGTAGAACTAAATCTCATTAAAGATGAACTTAAAAAATTAGATCACGAAGTAATTAACATCTACAACCTCAAACAGCGCAGAGGAGAAAATGAATTTGCAGTACCGCTTTTCTTCGTAGATCTTAGCCAAGTTGAAAATAATAAAGATATTTACAAAATACGATATCTGTTACATACACGTAGAACTGTAGAAGCTCCAATAAAGAAAAAGGAAATACCTCAATGTACCATAGCGCCATAGCGCTGAGGAAGTTAAAGGAACGAGTGATTTTGGCCATGAATCCTATGCGGAAATATTAAAAAACAAGAGTGATACGCCGCAGCAACCAGCTATCATATCAAACAATAATGCAACTTGTACTATCAGCTCCTCAACCAATTCAAATGAAGTTTTCAAATTAAAAAACATGGTGAAAGAATTAACGTCACAAGTTGGGCCTTTGATTAACCTCGTTAATACACTTCTCCTGAACTTACATAAAAATAGCTAAACTCCTCAACATAGATAATTTTATTATTGATCACCAAATAGACATCTTGTTAATTTCTGAAACCAATTTTACAAACAAAAGTTATTTTAACATAAAAAATTACACCACATATTCCACAAATCATCCTGATGGGACGGCTCATGCTGGTACTGCAATAATCATCAGGAAAAACATACAGCACTATGAACTTCCTAAATATAAATTTAATCATATTCAGGTAACAAGTGTCGTGATAGCTGACTGGAATGGGCCCTTAACTATTTCAGCTATATATTGCCCTTCTACACACAATATCAACAAATCTCAATTTATTGATTATTTTAAAACTCTGGGAAATAGGTTTATTGCCGGTGGAGATTATAATTCTAAAAATTCGTTCTGGGCTGGTATTATAATTCTAAACATCAGCTCTAGGCTGATCACTCAAAAAGGAAGGCAGCTACTACTAGCCATGCAAGAATTCAACTTGAATTATCTGTCTACTAGACAACCTACATACTGGCCTTCTGATCTTAATAAAACACCGGATCTTTTGGATTTTTGCGTCACGAAAGGTATCTTATTTTTTTGTAACTGCTTGATTTAAGCTTGAAATAAATAAATAAAATAAAACTCAAAATGAACAACGGTTACATACAAGGTAAACTAACTGGGATAATTATAGAAAGGAAATTGAAATGAAAACTTCTCTAAATATAGGACTGAAAAACCCCCAAGATATCAATGAAGCTATAAAAAACCTAAATATAACCATGATTGAAGCAGCAATGTCATCAACTCCGACGCAAGGAAACGTCCGAAAATATGTTATTTCTCCACCTGAAATAAAATTCAAAATCATGGAAAAAAGGAACCTTAGGAAATATTGGCAACAAACTAGATCCTCAGAAATCAAAGCCAGGTTAAACCGTGCAATCAAAGAACTTAAATTTTTGTTAAATAAAACCAGAAAAAGTTCGTTGAAGAATTACCTTGAAAAACTAACATATACCGATCTTAATGACTACTCACTGTGGAAAGCAACAAGAAAACTGAAACGGCCACAACAAATTATACCTCCACTAAGGAAATCAAATGGTAATTGGGCCAGAAGCGATGGTGAGAAAGCAGAGCTTTTTGCAAAACATTTACAAAAAGTGTTTGTACCGTATCCACCAGTAATTTCAACCGACGAAAACAACAAGATTGAAAACTACCTTGAAGTGCCTTATCAAATGGATTTACCGATAAAGAAAGTCCAGATAAAGGAAGTACAGGAAATTATAAAAAACTCTGTGTCAGATAAGGAGGCTCCTCGGTATGATGGTATCACAGGCAAAATGGTAAAGGAACTTCCGTATTGCAGTATAAAATTCTTAACCCACATTTTTAATGCTATACTAAGAACTAGCTACTTCCCAGATATCTGGAAAACTGCTCATATCATAATGTTAGCTAAACCGGGGAAAAAGCCAAATGAGACTAGTTCATATAGACCAATAAGTCTTCTGCCAGTAATATCAAAACTAATCGAAAAACTAATAGCCAAAGAATTTATCATAAAGTGATAAAAAAAATTTTTTAACACCTATTCACTAAATTTCTTTAATTTTATTTAATTTAAATTTTTTTTTTTTTTTTTTTTTCTTTTTATAATAAAAATTAATTTATTGATTGGATTATTAAATTTTTATTTACACTTGAAATAATTAAAAATAATTAAAAATAGCTTATATTATACACATTAAATAAATAAACATTGAATATACCGCACCGCGTGTTTATATTACTATTACTAACTAATAATCAACTAAATGTCAATTGTCAACATCAAAACTGTAAACAGAGTTTCTCAAACTTTAAAATAGCTAATTTAAAATACCATACACATAAGCGATTAAATAATATAATTTGTGTTATTTTTATAATAAATAAAAAAAATAAATAAAAGCAAACATATAAAGAAAATTAAATATAAAACATCAACATAATAAAAAGATAAAATCTTCAATAATAAAAATTCTAAAAATAATTCGTGATATAGTATAAATACTATTGTTAATAATAATTTTTTAATTAAAATAAAACAAATAATCAATAAGTAAGATTAAAGAAACCTCAATTATGAGCTTCAAATTTGACTTGTCAACTTGTGCAAATTTCGACAATAAGTCGAAGATGGTTACGTGTAGAGCTTTTTGCCGCAGAAAGCTTCATGGTGTATGTATTGGTGCTGACAGAGATTGGTATCATCCATCATTGAAACAATGGTTTATTTGCAACGAATGCCAAAAGTATGAGTATATAACAAGGAATATGTATGATAATATTAACAAAAGTATTATCAATTTAGATGAACATAAAAATGGCATAATATCTAAAGTAAGTAACACTATTGACGTGAATACCTCAAATTTCGACCATATGGCAAAGGCATTTGACGGTATTAATAATTCATTACCACTTTTACTTGCTGATTCTAAATTACTAATTACTGAAAGTTTAAATTCATTCAAAACAGAGTTCTTAAAAGAATTATCAGCTAAATTTTCCGTAATTCAGGAAACCGTAGTAGATAAAATCAATCCTCCTTCAACATCTATTCTCAGCAGATTACTGGATGAAAATAACGTTCTTTCTGCCAAAGTGGAGTCTTTATATTCATGTGTTAATGAATTAAAATCTGGAATAAAGATCAGCGATATATATAATGAAATAAGCGAACTAAAACAAAGTTTAAAATTAATAAAAGAAGATCTAATCCCATCCGCATCAAGAAAAAGCTCGTTCAACAAGGTCAACGGTGTTAGTCTGTATGAAGAATTGGCCAATATTAATGATACAAGTTCAACTATGTCTCAAGAAGTACGTGTTAATAATAGTTTACCGGTTCCTTGTACTATTACAAAACTTGGTGCTGAATGGTTACCTAGGAATGGGAAGATCACATATCTCGTTTAAAGGCCAGAAATTCCATTATCTTTCCCATTAAAAATATTAAAAACAATAAAACAAAAAAACGAGTCAGTAGTAATAAGTTAATTACCAATACCAGTAATATTAAATTGAAAAACGGAACAACAATTGGTATGAATTCTAGTCCTGAATTAGATGATTTTTTCTTAAAGGGGGCTCCCATCAATGCAGATGATCGATGGATAAAAAAATTTTTATTAAAGAGGTTCTCTTTAACGGCTTACAACTGCGAGCAAATTACGCCGAAAAGATTTTCGAAAAGTCATCAAACATTCTCTTGCTTCAAATTTTCAGTCCCTAGGAAGTATAGCTGGATTCTCTCAGGCACAACTATCAACCATCAAAATCAAAGTCAACAAAAAATTATAATTCAGCCTTGGAAGCAGATTAACATCAAAGCAAGAAAGTCTAGCATAAAAAATTCTAACAATAACTTATCTTATTTTAAGCCTAACTCTACTTCTAAGTTGATAAATACTAACAGCAGCTATAACAACAAAAATGAAAATTATAATAATAATAAAAATAACAATAACAATCTAAAACATACTTATACTAACTTAAATATTAATAATATACACAATTCGAAAAATAATAATAACATAATTAACAAAAATAATAATATTAGATACCATAATGCAAACACCAATTCATGTAATAAATATACTAATTTTACGAGTGACGAAACCCCTTTCCCAAATACTTTCCGCAAGCAACCTGAGAAAAAGTTTTTTCGTTCCCAAAAACCAAAGTAACACTTATTTAATGAAAAATAAGTCTCAAATGCTCAATAATACTGTAAGGATGTTCTATCACAATTGCAGTGGTTTAAGAAGTAAAATAAAAAATCTCTACATCAACGCCAAGTCATGCAACTTTAATATCCTAATAATTACAGAAACCTGGTTGAACGACTCTTTTAAGAATGAGGAAATTCTTGACAACAATTGGTCAATTTATAGAAATGATCGTAATTATATCTCAACAGGCCTCTCTAGAGGCGGTGGTGTATTAATTGCTGTTAATAACAGTTTGCCAAGCGAATTAGTACTTTCCAGTACTTCCTTATCCTTTGAACACAAATTCGTAAAAGTGCCTACCGGTAGCAAAAATATTTACCTAGGTGTAGTATACTTTCCTCCAAACTCTGACGAATCCTCATATTACGAGTTTTTGGACATATGCAATTCTATTATTACATCTATAAATGAGGAAGATAGTATTTTCGTTTTAGGTGATTTTAATCGTCCATCATTATCTTTCGCTCTAGACGAATTCGATAATCAATTGCTACCAGTTAACTTCTTAGATGAAATCGAATTTAGCATTATATCTACCTTTTATGGAAATGACATTCAGCAAATAATTCAACACCCAAATAACAATGGTAGATGGTTAGACCTAGCTTTCTCTAATGCTTATGACGAGGTTTTGGTTCATGCTGCTCCTGAAACAGAACATCTATTTGTAAACACACTTCATCATAATGCAGTAATAATAGAACTTATTGAAACTAACAAATTGTTCTCTAGGTCTTACAATAAAGAAATTGTATATGATTTTCATAACGCTGACTACGAAGGCATTAACAATGCCTTATCTAATATAAATTGGAACGCGCTGCTAACCGAAGGAGATTTAGATTTAGTAGTTACGGATTTTCATACAATTTTACTATCTATAATTGAAAATTACACTCCAAAAATTCTAAAAAAAGATAAATTATCGGAACCTTGGAGATAAGGTACTAAGAGCTCTGCGTAATCGAAGAAATAATTTATATAAAAAAATTAATTTGATAGGTGTTCCGACTGCTGAATTAATTGATGAATATAAAGTACTAGCTGCGGAATTTAAAAAAAATCCATCATAGCATATGACACTTACATTCAGAATATTGGAAACTTTATTTTGTGTAACCCGAGAAAATTTTTTGAATTTGTTAATACAAAGCGTAAATCGTCAGGTTATCCAAATTCGATGTCCCTTAATGGCACAATCTCATCTTGCCCTAATGAAATCTGTAATGCTTTCGCAGACAAGTTCCAACAAATTTACCGTCAATCACAAACAGACCAAGAACTAGAAATCGTGAATTCCAAATTATTAACTAACATAATTCCTCTTATGCATAACCTAGCTTTGTCATCTGTGGACGTTTTTACAGAAATAAATAACTTAGACATAAAAAAAGGTCATGGTCCTGATCTTCTTCCGCCGATATTTTTGTATAACTGTATTTTCAATTTAACTGCTCCACTTACCTTAATTTTTAACAGATCCCTAACATTAGGCATTTTTCCACTAATTTGGAAAACATCGTACCTAATACCAATTCACAAAAAAGGTGACAAAACTCTAATTGAAAATTATAGAGGCATAGCAATTCAGTCGACTATACCCAAGTTATTTGAAAAACTCGTGACAGATAAAATAACACCTATAATTAATCCAAATCTTAACCAGGAACAACACGGTTTTAGAAAAGGCCGTTCTAATTTAGTGATATTTACATCGGAGGTACTATCTCTTATGGAAAAAGGTCTACAAATTGACACAATATATACAGACTTTAGCAAGGCATTTGATCGAATAAATCACGATATACTAGAAATAAAACTGGCAAAACTAGGTATCAGTGGCGCTATGTTAAATTGGATAAAATCTTATAATACCAAAAAAGTTCAATTGGTTAAGTTTCAAGGTATTACGTCTAAAGCCATTTATGTTTACTCAGGGGTACCCCAAGGAAGCCACTTAGGACCACTTCTCTTCAATATATACATTTGAGACCTTTCTAATTGCTTATCTGGCATATCTCACCTTTTTTATGCTGATGATCTCAAATTATACCACATTATAAATAATTTTAGTGATTTTTGCTTCCTCCAGTCTAAACTTAAATGCTTAGAAAAATGGTGCTCTGAAAACATGTTAGACCTCAATGTTAGTAAGTGTTACGTCATGAGCTTCACTCGTAAAAGATCTACATTTTTATATAACTATACTTTGCATAGCCTCAACTTAGAGCGTGTAGATCATTTTAATGATTTAGGAATCATCTTGGATAATAAATTAAATTTTTATCTCCACTATGAAACAATGATATCAAAGGCCAACAAAATGCTAGGTTTTATCAAAAGAAGGGCAAGAGAATTTAATAATATATGGGTAACAAGAACTTTATTCTGCTCCCTAGTGCGTTCAATCTTAGAATATGGTTGTATTATCTGGAATCCCACCTTTCTAATCCATAGTACAAGAATTGAATCAATCCAAAAACAGTTCCTTCTCTTCGCACTAAGACATCTATATAATCCCAGAGACTTTAATAACCTTCCACCTTACACTGAAAGGGTCTATTCTATAAATTTACTGAGCTTAAACTCGCGTAGAATTTTACTTTCAAACTGCTTTACATTCGACGTTTTATCTGATAAGGTTGATGTTGACCTTATTAAATTAAGAATCAGAATCAATAACGATGTTAGACCTACAAGACACACCAAATATCTAATCGAAACAACACATAGAACTGAATATGGGAAAAATGAACCCATCAACAGGTGTTGCATACTATTTAACCAGTTCAGTCCCTTTTCCATGACACACTTTCAAAAAATGCTTTCAAATCTAAATTAATTAACAGTCTCAAACAATTGTAGATAATGTATCAAATCCTAAATTAATATATAATTATAACTAACATTAACTTAATAATTAATTATCTCATATTAAAAATTAACTAAAATAAAATGTAATATTAATCTCTAAATTTTTTTCTCTCTCTCTTTCTATCTAATATATTAAAATAATGCAAATCAATAAAATGTATAATTAGTATATTTATCTCTTAATAAGTAAATTCCTGCTAATGTAAAAAAAAAAGGTAAAAGTAGAAGAGAAGAAAAAAAAAAAATTAACTAGATTTGATTTGATCTAAAATAATTTTTTATATATTTATTGTATATATGTAATCTATGTATTATTATAATTATTATGTATCATTTTTTTTTTTTTTTTTTTTTTTGTCAATACCTTGTAGGTAATAAAATAAAATAAAAATAAAAATAAATTAAATAAAATAAAAGATTGATTAAAATAAATAATGAACGAGATATCGTACCAGCTCATCAGTTTGGCTTTCGTCACAATCACGGGACAATCGAGCAAATACATAGAGTAGTGAACCATATAAATAATTCACTTGACAAGAAAAAATACTGTTCTGCAGCTTTGCTGGACATTTCGCAAGCCTTCGACAAAGTTTGGCACAAAGGTCTCCTTTACAAGCTTAAAAACTACTTCCTCACCACTACCAGCAACTTTTGTCAACTTATTTATCAAATAGGAGGTTGTTCGTTAAATACAACGGGGAACAATCGTCACTAAAAGAAATTAAATCTGGGGTTCCTCAGGGCAGCGTCCTTGGCCCACTACTTTACCTGATATTTACAGCGGACCTCCCAACATCGCTGAGGGTACTCACTGCTACCTTTGCTGACAACACAGCGGTCTTAGTGTCTCATGCTAATCCGAGATTAGCTTCAGAAGCTCTTCAGAACTACTTATTGGATATACAAAACTGGCTGAAAAAGTGGAGAATAAAGGCCAATGAATCGAATCACCTTCATATCACCTTTACTAAACCCAAGGGAAATTGCCCCGCTATTCACCTTAACGACATGGAATTGACTCACCAAGACTCGGTTAAGTACTTAGGTATGCACTTTGATAGACGCCTCACTTGGAAAAGTCACATCATCAGCAAAAATAAACAACTACGATTAAAATTCAACCAATTAATTTGGCTAACAGGTCGTTTCTCCAATTTATCTCTAGAATGTAAAGCTGCAGTGTACAAAGCTATCATCAGGCCAATCTGGAGCTACGGGTTGGAACTATGGGGAACAACTAGCAACTCCAACATCGAAATAATAGAACGCTTCCAGTCCAAAGTATTGAGGTCTAGAGTCAATGCGCCTTGGTATGTCCGAAATGACACAATTAGATCAGATTTAAATATCCCATCTATTAAGCAATTGATTAAAAAGAAAGCTGAAAAATACTATGTTCGACTGGAAAACCATCCAAATTTACTTGCTCCTCAACTCATCAATAATGAACAAACAAGCGAGAGCAGATTAAGACGCTTCAGACCGCTGGATTTATCTACTAGATTCACTTTACTTGATACTCCATAAATATAAATTTGAATATTAAGTCAAGAATCAATGGATTAATAAATAACAAACAAATCTAATTCTTACGAAATTGTTAATTATTACTTTTTTTTCAAAAAACAAATATTCTATTTTCAATATGGTCAAGTGCACATAAATTGCGCACTTGACAATACTCACATATTACACAATTTCCCTTATTTAAACAATAATACAAAAATAAAACACGAATGCATTATTTTGTATGCACTCAAATTACACAATACCACACACAATACACAATTTCTTTTATTCATAAAAAAAAAAACAAAAAAATAAGAATAAGAATGCATATGTTTGCATTCATATTGCCTAATATTTGAAAGAAAAAATGAATACATGTGGTGACGATCGAATTACGAGTATTTGACAAATAGCGTCACCAAATGTATTCATTGAATTGGTTCGATCTGCGTGGATGAAAATAATAATATTCATTCTGAAAGCAAACTCAAAGTTGTGGGGTTGTGGTTCATTCCGATAGAACCGAATTAAACAAAGAATAAAATAACGTTAAAATAAAATGAACTAATAAAGTAATATAAACAAAACCAACCAAGTCTTTGTTTTTATTTGAGTTATCAAATTAATTATTATATTTTGCATAACAAAATTGGTGGCAGCGGTGGGATTGTTAAGTAAAGCATCTGCTTAACTATCCGAAAATTAGAAAAAAAGTAATAAATAACAAGTTAAAGAAGTGAAATATAATTCGAATATATATAAATACAAAAATAAATATAAATATAAAAACATTCAATAATACAATAAAAAAAAATATATATATAAAAATAAAATTAATATAATAACTCACAAAACAATCAACAAGCAAATTTCAACAAATATCAACAAGCAACAACCAACTACAAAAACTACAATAAAATACAACCCCGCAGCAACTACAAGAATCAACATTAACAGCACCAGAATCATAAAAAAAAAAGGAGGCCACACCAACCCGGATCAACATCCTCAAGGAAAAAAAAAAACAAAAATGAAAAAGTAAGTCAAATAATTTATAATTCATCTATAATAAGTAAGGATGAAAAAAAAAAATTAGAATTAATAAAAAAAAAAAAAAATATTATATTATATTTTTCATTTGAGTTTTATTACCATATTATCTCAAATTTTAATTTTTTGTATAAAATAAATATTGAAAATATGTGAAACACAACTGTGAAACAAGCCTACTCTTCGTACCTAAGGTGAGGCTGCCTTAGGCATAGTACGAATTAAAAAAAAAATATGTATATATAAATATAAAAAGAAATTTTATTGCAAATTTAAAATTAAAAAAAAAAAAAATATTAAAAGATGTCTGTATGCAAATGATGGGAAGGATTATTGCGTAAACAAAAAAAAAAAATAATAAAAAAAAAATTTTTTGGTTTTTCACTACTAAATTAGTTACTATTTTCAAACGCTCAAAAAAAAAAAACTTAAATTAAAAGGTTAAATCGTGTAATTTTTATCTAAACATACATATATGTAATTTTTTTTTGTCTAAATCAAATTAAATTAAAAAAAGAAAAAATTTCAAGGTTATTTAGGTGAATTGCTTATTAACAAAAAAAAATATATATATTTAAATAATTTTTGTTAAGACAGAAAATCTAAATATTTATGTCAGGCATCGACATAAACCTCAGTCTCAGAGGTAGAGAAGTAAAGAAAACTGAATCTCTGCTCACTGTTGCTCTGACATTAATGTTTTCAGAAGATAATTTAGTTGAAGGAATAAAAAATGGAACACATTTATTAGACATAAACGAGGATAGTGAAACGGATTTATATACGGAAATAGAAAATCCTTTCCAAAAATCTAAGTCAATTGCTCGTTTCCCTTCAAAACTAATTTCTAACCACAAAAACTTAAAGAAAACACACAAAGCAAGTGAAATCAGTCACACCTAGCACCTCCAAGGACGCAAATCTAGCCTAATATTCTCATGCCAATACGGACGAGAGTTCTAATAGTGAGCATTTTGAAGATTCGCGTTTCATAAATTCTTACAGAAAACCCATCAACTACGAAACAAGAAACATGGACAGGTTCGATATTACCCAAGCAATGAAAATGATACCGCAGTATAGTGGTGACTCAGTAGCATTGCATAGGTTTTTGCAGCTAGCTGAGATCCAATTCAAAAGAGTGGATAGCGCAGAGGAAGAATCAGCTTTCCTAGACGTAATCACGTCCAAACTGACTGAGAGGGCTTAAAATGTTTTAATACGATATCATACGTATGAGAAATGGGATAGTTTAAAAAAATTCATTACCACGAATTTCTCCAAACTACGTGCACCACAATTAATATCGGCTGAAATATATAGTCTCTCACAAGGAAGTAGAGAGACCGTGAGTCAGTATGCTGCTAGAGCAGAGAGTTTGTTCGATGAAAGCTAAACGAAATGAACGTTCTAGGCAGTTTCGTGAATGGTCTGTGCGTTTCGTTGAGACTTATACTCCGTACTGCTAGGCTTAATAAACTCATGGCCGTAATCGATTTAGATTTAGAAGAAGAAAAGTTAAGCACATTACAAGAAAAGGCAGAATCAAGTAATAGTAAGTTATATTGTTCCTTCTGCAGAACAAATACTCACAATACCCAAAAATGTCGCAGAAGAAACAACAATACCAATAATACGAACGACAATAATAATAAAAATTTTAACAGATCTAACTATAATAACAGGAATTCAAATAATTTAAGAACCACAAATTTTGGCCATTCTTTTGCCCAAAACTTAAATAGATTTCCGAATCATAACCAAACACACCTAAGATCACAAGTGACCGTAGTAAATAAGGAAAAATACTGCCGATACAAGGGCCACGAGCTAAGCGAGTGTAGGAAACGTACAGCGGGTAGCTCAGCAAAACAGGAAAACTCAAAGGAGCTAGTATCGACAGGCATCCGATACGAGGCTCAAGATTTGATCTCAGATTCTCAATAAATAAAAAAATTTAAGTTTTGAATTGGAAGAAAAAATAAAATCCCAATCCAACCCTCAAACAAAGAAAAAAAATTTAAATTTTGAATTGAAAGAAAAACTAAAATCTCAATCCAACCCTCATATAAATAAAAAAAATTTAAGTTAGGAATTGGAAGAAAAAATAAAATCCCAATCCAACCCTCATATAAATAAAAAAAATTTAAGTTTGGAACTGGAAGAAAAAATAAAATCCCAATCCAAGCCTCAAATAAATAAAAGAAATTCAAATCTAAATCAAGAGAAAAATTTAAATCCTCATTGCAAACCATTTCCTGAAATTTTTCTAAGTAAAGCAGAAAAAAAAAAAAAAATTTTCAAATTTTTCGTAGTACTGTGTCTTTAAGTCTCACGGGCACGAAAAACAAAACAAATAAATTCTTAATAGATTCAGGGACAAATGTCTGTCTCTATGGATTTGAAAAACGAAAGCCAACAGTTGATATACATTCATTCTTAAAAATTTTGCCAATTGAACTACATGTAAAAATGTCACAAGCTTTACAAATATTTAATATACAAAACAAACTAATAAATACAAACACACTAATAATACACAATGAGGAAATACACCAACATAATACACGTAGCTCAAATTTAATAAGAAACAAGAATCGAAAAAATAAATTCAATGGCTTAGACGGAATCTACTATACATCGATAAAGGAATTTAATAAATTACCAATAGACTTAAAAACATCTGATACACCCTCAATAAAATCAAAAATAAAAAAAATCTTTTTAGAATTAATAAAATAAGAATTGCAAAAAAAAAAAAAATAACAAAATAAAAATAACAAACACGAACAACAACAATAGGTTGCTATCAGCAATAAGTCACATGATAATCTAGCATTCTGTAAATCATAATTATTAACTTAATGTATTTATATATATATATATATATATATATGTATCAGTGACGGGGCGTGGAATTTTCAATAGGGGAAGCACTATAAAAGGAAGCATCAGTTTGCTTTGGCTTTTCTTTTTCTATTGAAATTTTTGCTAATTTCGACAGTCAAAGTTTTTACTCACATCTACTTCTCAAAGTAGTTTTAATTATGTTTAGGCAGAAAAACGATCGCTCAACTGAAGCAGTTATTATGAAGTGTTATTATAAATTTACAAAGTTGGGAATATTTATTAAAAGAACTGTTTAATCCAGTTTGAATTAAAAATGTTAATATTTGCATATACTTTTTTTGTTATTTAAATTTTCATCTGAAAATATAACTTTAATTTAAGCTCTGACTTTAAGAAAGGAATGTAAAAAAGTGTGAATACGAATTTTCTATATTTATGTTGGAAAATACCACGTATACGAATTAAAAGATTTTACTGAAAAATGCTGATTACATCGTTTTATTGTTGTTGTTGTTATTAGTAGAGCAAGCACTGGTTTACCATCTTTAACAATTAATAATTTTTCCTCAAAACTTCTAACCGAAAATGATTTTTTCTTAAAATTTCAATAACACAATTACAATTATCTATTTTAATTATTTATAAATAATAAAAAAAAAAACATTTTAAATTTTTACATTTGTTAAAAAATTGTTTCAAAACTGCATAAAACAAAATTATGGCTGAAAATAAACAATGTAGCATTCAATAACAAAAAACTACAGAATTACTTAACACAAATCAATACTACTCTCTAAAAAAAACCCAAAACTACATACATTATTTATATAAATATTAATTCTCATTTAAGTCAACAACCACAATAATGCATAAAATTAATTCATTCCCTGATACTTTTTTTATTTGTAAATTCATTTTGTGTCATGCAATATTTTGTTGTTGTTTCCCTAGATAATCTATTTTCTATCAGATATTTTCTAATTATATCAGGTAAATTTGGAATGAATATCAGCCACTCATTCAAATTCAATTTTTTTTCCTTCTAAGATTTTATTTTATTGTCGCTTCGTTTATTATTTTGTTGTTGTTGCTACGAAACTAAATAGAGACAGTGTGTTTGAGTGTATGTATATTTTAAATGCGAAGAGAACTGAGGAGAATGATATTTAAGTTGTCATTATATTTTTTTACAATGTATAATTATTATAGCATATTGGTAAGAGAATAATGATTTTTAATAGGCATTATTTTCAAATATTATAAATTTGTGGTTGTTGAATATCTCTTGTTGGCTTGTATGATTGAAAGAATAATAGAAAATAATGATGTTTATATAGGCATTATTTTCTAAACATACATAATGTAATTAATATCTAAGCATATAATTTTTGCTTGAAATTTTTTTTCATTTGATTTGAATTTTTGTAGTTAAGTAATTTTTATATTAAATTAAATATAAATTTTATATTAAGCTGTAAAATATAATAAATAATATTTCATTTGGGGAAGCACTCATTCAACTCAATATATGGACGCTTCGTGCCTGATATGTATATATATAATGTAATCGTAGAGTTTTAACTAGGTTTTTTGTCGTATACGTAATATTCTGAATTTTTATTAGCATTTGAAAGAAAATTAAACAATATACCTACTTATTACTTTGAATTTTTAAATTTGTTTACTTGTAAGGTCAAATTGTAAATATTTTATAACACATACTCTGTATGAGCTTCAAGCTCTTTTAGAGAGAATTATAATAATAAATAAAATAAAATAAAATAAAAAAAAAATAATCGAATTAAACGTCCTCAAAGCAAACACGGAAGTGAAAATTTCTTCCATCAAAATAAATGGATTCAGCACAGAAACTATTAAAAATTTAGGTAGACAGTTTTAAATATACAGGTACCTAATGCAAAGAGGGATATATATCCCACACTATTCCACATAGTAGAATCAAATTTTCCCATTATGCAAGATGGTATAATCGGGGAAAACTTTATAAATGAAACAAGAGCAATAATAAATTTTGACAAGCATCAAATCGATTTCCATTTTCACAACAAACGCGTACCAATATATTTCGAAACCAGAGAAAATCGGATTCCTATTCCAGGCAGATTCGAACATTTTTTTAAATATGGACCAGTGTCCTTTACAGAAGAAGCTTTGATCCTAACAAATCCACAAAAGGAAAATAATGGTTTAATAGTTTCCAACGCTTTGGTATACCCACAAAACGATTATGTATATCTGAGTATGTTAGATACTAATGACAAAACTATAGAAATAGGAGATGATTTTAAAATCGAGTTCGAGTCCACAACGAACTACGATATTTTCAGAATAAATCAGGCAACAAACCAGAACGTGATGGAAAATAGACTCAGTAAACTAACCGAGAATCTGATTTTAGATCATTTAAACATAGAGGAAGAGACATCAATACTAGAAATATGTAGGGAATACAATCATATGTTTTTCTTAAAATGAGACAAGCTGTCTACCACCACAGAACTACAGAACTACCACTACAAGACGCCCTATAAATATTCGTACCTATAGATTAGCCTAAATTCATAACTCTGAGATTAACATCCAAGTGGAGGAAATGCTCAAGGATAGAGTGATACGACCAAGCTGCAGTCCTTGGAATTTGTCGCTATTAGTTGTACCTAAAAAGACAGGATTAGATGGAAAAAAGAAGTGGTGGGTAGTTGTCGATTTTCGCAAGCTAAATGAAATCACAATACCTGACGCTTATCCTCTCCCGAATATCAAAGTTATTTTAGGGCAACTAGGTGATTCAAGGTATTTCAGTACGTTAGACCTGGCCAGCGGGTTTCACGAAATAGAGGTGCATGAAGCCGACAAGCCTAAAACAGAGTTCAGTACCAGCCATGATCATTGCGATTTTAACCGAATGCCTTCGGACTACGAAATGCACCACCCACTTTTCAGAGGCTTATGAATATAGTGCTCACCGGGTTACAGGGAATAAAATGTCTAGTATATTTGGATGACATAGTCATTTATGCCAAAAACTTACAAGACCATAATAAAAAACTGGTAGAAGTTTTAGAGGCTTTATAAACACTTTAAGCTAAAGTTACAACCAGAGAAAGCAGAAAAGGAAGCCCTCGCTGTAGTTTGGCCGTTACTCATTTCCGTCCGTATATCTTTGGTCGTAAATTTACAATAGTAACAGACCATAAATCTTTGTTATGGATCTTCAATGTAAAAGATCCCTCCTCGAGAATTATGCGCTTTATTTTGTGATTCATAAATCGGGACATTTAAATTCTAATGCAGATGCGTTATCGCGCCTGGAAACTAACCAAGTTAACGTGGTTACCAGAAGCAAAGCGAAGCGTTCTGACAGTCCAGAAACTGGAATCACTCACATACCTAATACAAATTTATCTAACTCAGATCTAAATTTGTCTAACTCAAACCAACATTCAAATTTATACTGTGAATCTAATCCCAACATGAATACTACACCAAATTCGAATATCATAGAGTTAACCGACCCAAACGAAATTAAGCAAATTATTTACGAGTATCATAATGCACCTTTAGGAGGTTCCCAGGGAATAAAAAGAACTTTCAAAAGAATAAATTCAAAATGTAAATGGAAAGGCATGCATGGAAAAATAGAAAAGTATATTAAGGCTTGCGAATCCTATCAGAAGAATAAAACGTATAAGATAAAAATTCCAATGGTAATAACCACTACGTCAAAAAGACCATTCGAATTTCTCTGGATGTAGTTGGCCCCTTGCCAATTTCCGAGAATAACAATAAATATCTGTTCACCTTTCAAGATGATTTGACAAGGTTTATCCAGGCAATACCTATTCCAAATCAAGAAGCAGAGACAATAACAGAAAACTATATGCGTAAAATAATCTGTGTTTTTGGAATCCTTAGATTTATACTAACTGATCAAGGTTAAAATTTTCTGAATAACCTATTCAAAAATGTGTGCAAGTTGTTAAAATTTAAGAAAATTCAAACTAGTCCAAATCACCCACAAAGTAACGGTGCTCTGGAGCGATCACACCGTACATTAGGAGATTACCTTCGTAACTATGCCAGCAACGATATGATATAAACTCGTACGATATGACGATAATATCAAATTTACGATATGATATAAACTCAAACCCTGCAACTTTTCAGGTAGGTGATAAAGTTCTTCTTGAAATCAAAAACCGAACAAATAAAAAAGTCACTCCATTATATCAGGCTCCATACGAAATAATAGAGATAAAACCACCGGTAAATTCTTTAATAAAATTAGGTAGAAAAACAAAAGTTGTACATAACAATCTTTTAAAGCTATTTCTTACTTAAACTTTTTAAACTCTGTAGCTAATACACTCACACCTTTCTGCCCTTCGTTCCAGAATCATATTAATCATCCTTCAACTTATTAGCTGTCATTCGGAAATGCTACCATTGCACTCACCTGAAATATATACAGAAAGAATTGGTAACTAATTAATTAAATTTAAAAAAAAACTAAAAATAATCAACTACAAATTGGAAATTTTTGTTTAATTTGAATAATGTAAGCTTTTTCGATGATACCTCAATAATAGAGGAAAATTTCGACGCACTTACTAAACTATGCGTAACTATCAAAGAAAATTCACCTTTAGACGACTGTAAAATCAACGTCGACTTATTACATAATTACATCTTAGAAATTCAAAGAAACAATGTAATAACAAGCCAGCTGTTCAATAAACCACGCAAGAAAAGGCAAAAACGTGAAGTCTTAGGTTCTCGCAAAGGATTAATAAACGGTTTAGGTAAAATTCAAAGTATTCTGTTCGGAACTATGGATTCCGAAGATGCAAAACAAATTGACAATTCTCTAGAAACAGTAAATAAAAACTAATTAAATATGTTTCATATGCAAGAAACACAAACAACTATCATTACCGAACTGATACACAGTTTTAACATTACAGAAGAAAAGCTGAATACAAATTTCAGAACAATACGCGATCAGATAAACAAGTTAATATATCAAATAGACAATGTAACCCAGTTAAATAGAATATTACATAGTTTCGATGAAATATCGGTAACCCTAATTGCTTTTTCCAATACATTAATCTCAAACCAAAATCAAATAATTGATCTTGTACAAGAATCCAAATTGGGAAAGCTTAGCAATAAATTTTTAAACTCAAATACTTTCATGGAAGCCCTTCGGCAGATACAAGTACAAAATGCAAAAATAGCCCACTAATACAAAATTCCCATTTAACGTAAATCGATTGAACTTGCGTATGTTAAATTCTATAGTTTCAGTGCAACCCTTGTACACAAACAAACACTTGTTTATGGAAGTAAAAATTCCGTTAATTTCTGACGTTTTCGAAATCTATAAGACTACAAGTTTGCCAATACGTTGCAAAGCAGATTGGTTCTATTACATCAAAATAAATAGCGACTATATCGCGATCAACGAAGATCTCCAGCGCTATATTTTTCTCAGCGGGGCAGATCTGAAGCAATGTACAAATTTTCAAGAAAATATCTATATTTGCTACAAAAATCTAATTTATCATAGTGTGATGTTAAAAAACTGTGAAATAAAACTATTATCTGGCGAAGCAAATCCAGAAAATTGTGAAATCAAAGTTTTTGAACTTCAACATGAGCTTTGGCTCAATCTTACGAACCAAATGCTTGGCTATATGTACTTCCTAAACCCATTTCTATTAGTGTAGCATGTGACGGATTTCTTTCAACAACAAAGTTAAAAGACAGTGGCATTTTTAGATTAAAACCAAATTGTACGGCAGCCATAAAGCAAATTAACATCGAAGCACGGATTCCGGACCTACAAGTTAGTAAACCCGTCATCTATTCATTCGAAGATTCATTACCCAACATAACGGTTAGTGGTAATTACAACATAACCGTTGTCTCTCCACACATAAACCATATGGAGGAATTCAATTTTGACAGATTTAGTGTTGACTTTAAAACATTATAACACGGAACATTGGAACAATATAACATAAGCCACAGTCCCCAATTTACCCTTATAACATCCATAATTATAGTCACCGTAGTAATCGTTTTATTATTCATACTATACAAAAAATTTATTAAAATAAAATGCAATGAAGCAATTCATTCAAAAAACCAAACCCAAGAGTAATGAACTATATTATACAAATAAAGAAAAAAAAAGAATATATGTATATATGTATATGAATAAATATAAAATGTTACTTAAATGATTTTTTTTTTTATATCACAAAATGCATACTAAGCATATAATCCACTTTAAAAAAAAAAAAAAAAAAAAAAAATGATACTGACCTATCCTAATTTGTCATTTTACAAAAATTTCATAATCAAAAAATAAAAATTTAAAAATAATTTTTATACAAAAAAAAAAACAAAAAATTTTTTTTTTTAATTATACGTTAAATCTTGTATCAAATTTCATATTATTAATAAGCTTAAAACAAAAAAAAAACAAAAACAAAAATATAAATAAATTTTTGCATAATATGAAATTGTAAATTTTAAGCTTTATTTTGTATAATTGACCTATAAAATAATAAAAAACAAAAAATTTAATTAGATATAAAATTATAAATTAAAAAAAAAATATATCATATTAAATAATTGTAACATTATGTACAACAACCGTACAACACAACACAAAAAAAAACACAAAACATAAATTAATAATTCGAATAAAAAAAAAAAAAAAAAGGGTAGTAAGAAAAAATTGATTATACAAATGAGACTAAAAGAAAATCTCATTAATTTTTGAACGAAAAATGACTATCGAACAAACACCAATTCAACTTTCTTCTTATAAGGGGGAGGGATTTTATGGAGCACCCTGTCCATAATCAATACAATATCTTTATTAATAAATAACCAACAAATCTAATTCTTAAGAAAATGTTAATTATTACTTTTCTTTCAAAAAACAAATAGTCTATTTTCAATATTGTCAAGTGCACATAAATTACGCATTTGACAATACCTCACATATTCTATCTTTATTTACACAATAACACATAATACAAAAATAAAACACGAATGCATTATTTTGTATGCATTCAAATTACACAATTCCACACACAATACACAATTTCTTTTATTCATAAAAAAAAAAAAAACAATAAGAATAAGAATGCATATGTTTGCATTCATATTGCCTAATATTTGAAAGAAAAAATGAATACATGTGGTGACGATCGAATTACGAGTATTTGACCAGTAGCGTCACCAAATGTATTCATTCAATTGGTTCGATCTGCGAGGAAGAAAATAATAACATTCATTCTGGAAGCAAACTCAAAGTTGTGTGGTTGTGCTTCATTCCGATAGAACCGAATTAAACAAAGAATAAAATAATGTTAAAATAAAATTAACTAATAAAGTAATATAAACAAAAGCAACCAAGTCTTTGTTTTTATTTGAGTTATCAAATTAATTATTATATTTTGCATAACAATTTTGATTAATTTCTTTTTCAATTTTCAAATCATTTGGGAATACAAAACCACCAGATGAATCATTTGGTTCAAAACTACCTAAATTGTTTTTTGTATATTGTTTTCTAGTATCCCAACAACCAACTGAATCACGATGTACTAATGTATAAAACATTATTTGATTACGATTAATACCAGATGTTGATGATTGACCATTTAAGCTACGATTACCAATTATAACAGATTTTTGTCCACCACTACCACCAGGTAACCATAATGCTTCATCTCTTAAAACTGCTGTCGATATCATAAATTCCTAAAATTGTAATTTTTAATTAGTTTTTTTTTTTTTATTGTTTGTTATTTGGTTAAAATAAGCAAAATCCATTTATAACCAAACACCATTTTAATAAAAAAAATTTCCAACGTACGAAAATAAAATGTGCAAACCTTAATATGAACGAAAATAAATCGAGAGAGTGACAAGTAAAATACGTCAAAATAATAAAAATAATAACGCTGTTTAACAGTGGTGGCTTAAATGACAAGCGGACTAAGCAGTCGCAGTGGCCAAGCTTTTAAATATTCTCAAAAATGCCTATTGTGTATATCACACTTATATTGAATTCTAGAAATGTAATTTTTGAGAAACAGAAGGTTAAAAATTTTGTGAATTTTATCGATTCAAAAATTGCTTTGAAATTATTGTTATATTTATAAGAACACCATTAAAACTATACCAGATATCTATAAAGCCACGAAAGAAATGTACATTTCCAAATGTATGATTTAGAAACAAATTTTAGGAAATTTAATTAATATTTAATAACTGTTCTATAGACAAGCGATTTTTAATATATGTAAAAAAAAAAATATACATAAAATAATTAAAGTGATATTTAAAAAAATTTAAGAGAATAAAAAAAAAAACAAATTAACATATTTTATATATTAAACAATTAACAAAATTAACAAATTTAAGTAACTAATTATTTTAATATAAATACAAAAACAGAAGAAAAAAAAAACTTATAAAATTGTATTCAAAAATAAAGTTAGAGATTAAAATATCAAGTAAACTTATAATTATATATTAGGAATTATAAAATAACGAAAAGAAAAGTGTTCTACAAAAGGCAAAACATTATATACTAAATTAAGCAAACAATAAAAATAAAAGTTAAAAACAGTCTATGCAAAAAGCATGCAGTAGCGAGTGTAGTTACAAAAAAAATATTTGACCAAAATAAAAATATAGAACAATAATAACGAAAAAAAACCGAAAATATTAAAAAACCAGAGTTTAACCAAACTGAGTAGTTTAGAACCATAACAATTGTTAGTTAAAGGTGGAGGTAGTAAATTATAAAGCCGAGGTGCAATTGCTAAAAATGAGCGTAAAAAATGATGTACATTATGAGGGGGTATGATAGCTAATCTTCTGTTGTTGATTCTCAGATTATATATTTCAGAATACCTACTTCGTAAGTAACCACTTCTATTAAAGAATACTTTGAGGACTCGGAGGTAAAAAAGATGCTTCAGAGGTAAAATATTCAAACATTGAAATAAAGGGAAGCTGCTTTCCCTACGATGCTTTTTTAAAATTAGTCTGATAATACATTTTTTTTGTATTAACAAATGTTTAAGATAATTATTAAAAGTACCACCCCAATTAAAAATTCCATATTATAATTTAGAATTAAATAAACCATAGTATACAGACGTAAGCAGTTTGGAAGAACAGAACTGCTTAAGGTGATAAAACTGTCTAACAACTAAATGAAAATACTTACTCAAAATTCGTGTATGAATTAACCAATCTAACTTAGAGTCTATTGTAACACCTAAATATTTGAAGGAATCGACACAATCAACTTTGAAACAACCTGTGGAATAGTTATACATAGAATATACAGAGAATTCTTATGAGGAGAGGAAATTTTCTACATTTAGCACAGTGATACAAAATATTACCACACATAGGAATAGAACTATTATCATATAAAATATAAATATATCTGTAAACAACTAGGTTGATTATTTTCGCGCTCTGTAATAAATAATTTATTTTGTCGGTTATTCTAATTAATTTGGTTTGAAATTCTGGTGAACTATTTCTCAATTAGACTGTCATAAGCTGTGATAATTATTTAGGATTAATTTATAAACTTATGTTAATATAATTCTAAATTAATTCTGAACATTTTTTCATTTTTTTAATTTCACATTGACATTTTTATTTTGTATCTAAAAGATTGCTATATTACAACAGTGTTTAGTGCTTACATGTTTAATTACAAATACAAATATAATCAGTGTTTTATATATGTATTATACAATACCATAATCCATAAATGCTTATATTTAATAATCCAAAATTTGCTATTTTCTAAATTAATTAAATAAAAAGAAAAAAAAAAATAAAAAAATAAAAAAACATAAATTAAACTTTAAAATTATCTTTAATATTAAAACTTTAATTATCTTAAATTTTACTTTATTTCTCTTTAAAATCTTTACTAATTTATTTAACATTTCACTCTTCATTATCACATAATACTTAAAATTAATTAATATAATTATTTAAACATAAACTAAAACAATAAACTATATTTGTATCCAAAATTAAATAAATGCACTTTTCGAAAAATTAAAAACTAGTTTAAAAAGAACAAACTTAAACAATAATATTAAAATAAATTAAAATAAATGTAAACACCGAGACCGGTTTACACACATGCATGCTCATTGCTCCTATTAATTACATGTCAATTTCGTTCAACTGTCAAAACAATTAAAATAATTAATCAGCAGTGTTGCTCAAAAATTAAAACAGTGTTACTCAAATAATAAAACAGTGGCTCTCAACGTCACTAATTCGAAATAAATCTACATCAAACTTATTTGAACACATTTTAATTTTAATTCAAAAGACAAAATGGCTAGCATTAACATAGCAAACATCAAAAATTGCGGCTCTTGCAAAAAAATGTTTAAAGGACAAATAAAGAGAATAATGTGTGATGGAATATGCAAAAATTGGTACCATATCACTTGTGTAGGACTTGGTGTTGAAGATCACAAGAAATATTTGGAGAATGATGAAATGTATTGGTTTTGTGAAATCTGTAAAAAACAACGCAAGAATCGTCGTTCTACCCTGAATACTAATTCAACTGAATCTTGCACACCAAGTGGAAATCTAAATCATACTGTTGTTACTCCAAAAAATACAAACTTGGAAGAAAAAATCAACAAAATCTTAGACAAATTAGAATACTTTGGCTCTTGTTTTGCAGACTTAAATGATAAATTAAGTAAAATAAATGAAATAGTGGATAATCTAATAGAAGAAAATATTAACCTCAGAAATGAAAACCAAGGGTTATTGGTAAAAATAAATAGAAATTCCAGAGAAATAGAAGAATTAAAACAAAATAAATACAAAAATATAGTGGAAATCTGTGGAATACCGGAGGAAATAGAAAATAAATTAGAAGTAAGCAAAAAAGTCTTTCAAATTCTAGGTGTAGATGTTAGACAAGAACAGATAGAGAACGTGCAACTGGAAAGTAGATTCTCTAAGCATTCCAAATTACCTAAAAATTTAATCGTAACATTGGAAAATAATACTATTAAGAGAAAAATAATTGAAGCTAAAAAGAGAACTAGTATTAAATTGTCTGCCATAATCAATGACTTACCACCTACCATAAGAGATTCTTTTGTTTACATTAATGAAAAACTAACCAACAACAATAATTATCTATTTAAAAAAGCTAGAGAATTGAAAAGAGAAAAAAAAATAAAATTCGCATGGGTAAAGGATGGCAAGATTTTTATAAGAAAAGAGGACAACAGTAATGTTGTCAGAATTTACGATATAACATCATTTGATGACATCAATACCTAATCTTAACATCGATTTCACTTTGCCGTTTCTCCCAAAAACCCATCGTATAGATAATATAGAAACTTTAAAATTCAAAAACAAAAACTCGTTAAAAATTATGTATATGAATATTAGAAGCATAAAACACAAAATTGATGATGTACTCTACTTACTTGACTCTGCTGCCAATACTATTCATGTTATTATATTTACTGAGACTTGGATAGATGATGAAGAAAAAGAATTCATAAACATTCCAGGTTACCAAAAAGTTCTTTCTTGTAGATCTAGTAGGAAAGGTGGTGGTGCTGGAATTTTTATTCACAAAACAATACATTTTTCTACAGAAGAAACTTTCTGTGATAATTATTCTAGTTTTATAACAATTAAAATTAATTTAAAAAAAACTAATAAGCACTTTCACATTATGGCCGTATACAGACCTCCTATACAAAGCAAAGAATTTATTGATAATTTTTTACACATCTTTGATAACAAACTGAACAATTTTAAAAATAATTCTAATACTCTAATAGTTGGGGATTTTAATTTTAATATATTGGAAAAAAATAATCAGCGTATAAACGAATATAAAAATATTATATATTCCAATTGTTTTTTCTTCTGCAATAATAAAATAACCAGACCTGCTACCGACACGTGTTTAGATCACATACTAACAAATAATATAAATCAAAATATTGATATTACTCAATTAAGCTACGACATATCTGACCATGACATAATGTTTGTGGAAACTAGTTTACTCTCTTGTAATGATAAAATAAAAACTAATAATGCAACATATACGAAAATTAATTATGATACACTCAGAAAATATTTATCAGAGAAACCTATTTTTAATACAGAGTATATATTAACAACAGATGAAAAATGTGAAATGTTAAATCGTTATTTAACAAATGGAGTAAACAAATGTAGTATTATCGTAAAGAAGAAAAATAAAACAGGGAACTCAAAACCGTGGATTGATAATGAAGTCGTTGATGTAATTAAAACAAAAAATTATTGGCATCAAAAATTAGTTAAAGACTTTCAAAATGATCACATAAAAGAACACTACAAATATTGGCTGAATAAGTTAACCAAACTAAAAAGAACAAAAAAAAAAATGTATTATGAACAAAAATTCAGAAAATGTGGTAACGATGCAAGAAAAACTTGGCAAAATGTGAAGGAAATGATAGTTAGTTCAAATAATAATCTGGACAGCAAATTTCTAAATGATAATATGACGGAGTCAGACAAATTACATAAGCTTAATAATTTTAATTATCACTACAGTAAAATTGGTCAAGTATTAGCTGATCAAATAAAAAAAGAAACAATAATTCCTATCTCCGAAACAAATATTAGATTTAAATTCAAAACTGTCAACTATTGCGAGATAAAGAAATGCATTGGGAGATTGAAAAATTCCAACGCGACTGGTTCTGACAACATACCAACAAAAGTATTTAAAGAATGTAAAAATGAGATTGCACCATATATAAACTCACTAATAAATACATCACTTACCACTTCAATATTTCCAAAAATTCTAAAACAAAGTAAAATTACACCAATATATAAAAATGGAGACGAAAATGATATAAACAATTTCAGACCTATCGCAATATCACCAATCCTCAGCAAAATTATTGAAACATTGGTAAATGCACAATTCTCTGATTATTTAATTCAAAATAACATAATTAGTAACAGGCAGTATGGGTTTAGAAAAAATTCAAATACAGAAGCAACATTA
Source organism: Argyra leucocephala (assembly GCA_963942445.1). NCBI lineage: Eukaryota > Metazoa > Arthropoda > Insecta > Diptera > Dolichopodidae > Argyra > Argyra leucocephala. The sequence continues at coordinate 274,349 of CAWWDO010000002.1, forward strand.
TTTGATCTGATAACATTAATTGAGCAAAACCTAAATCAAAAAAAAAAAGTTGGAGTTCTCTTTTATGATTTCTCAAAAGCTTTTGACTCTGTGGATCGAAAGATACTATTAAGAGTACTATTCAATATGGGCGTTAGAAGTTCTTCATATAATTGGTTCAAAAACTATCTAAGTGATAGGTCACAATTCGCGGAGCTTCAGAAACTTAAAAGTAAAAAAGAAAATGTTAACTACGGTGTAATACAAGGAAGCTCGCTAGGTCCAACACTTTTTCTGTGTTATGTAAACGAAATTGCTAACCTAGAACTGAATGGGAAAATATTTATGTACGCTGATGACTTAGCAATTGTGTATACCGAGAATAACTATGAGGAATTGGAAAATAAAATCAACCTAGATAATGAAATCTTATTTAAAGTAATCAACAAATACAAATTAACTGTAAACGCAAACAAAACAAAATACATGTTATTGAAAGCACCAATCGGTCAAAATCTAAAATTGTTCTATAATAATAACATTATTCAGAAAGCTGATAACTTTAAATATCTTGGTTTGATAATTGACAGCGATATTTCATGGAATGTACACGTCATCGAAGTTATGAAAAAATGTAGAAGAGCAGCAGGAATATTCAAAAAAATATCATATAATATACCACATACATTAAAAAGGTCACTATATTTCAGTTTATTTCACTCAAATATAGTGTATGGGCTAATAATATGGGGAACAAGTACGTTGCAGAATTTGAAAAAAATCCAAACCTTGCAAAACAAGGCTATAAAAAACCTGTACAACTTAAATATTAGAACGTCTACTAACAGTTTATATGAGAACTTTAAGATCTTAAAGATGCAGGATCAAATAAAATTAGTACAAGTGAGTCATATATATAAAATAGTACACCAACAAATAATCACCAACACAACACTTCAACAAGGTTCAGAGGTTCATCAACATAATACAAGAAATGCGTCTGATTTTCGAGCAAGAAGAGGTATAAGCAACATTTATAGCACATCGGTCAATGAATATAATAAAATTCCAACTACAATCAAAAATAAAGATTATATAAGTTTTAAAAAATATATAAAAAATTTTAATTAATCAAATTATTATAATTTTCTTTTTTCTTTTCTAATAATTGAATTATAATATAATTCCTCAATAATTGTTAAAAATTTTCTATTTTGTAAATATTCTATATATCTTATTACTATGTTTTCTCTTTTCTTTTTTATAATATCATATTTTTATTTCTACTTCTATTTCCACTTGTTGTTTACTATGATGTATATTTAACATTTAATTTAAAAAAATTTAACTAATAATAATCACTCTGTATGAGCTAACGCTCTTTTTGAGAATAAAACAAATAAATAAAAAAAAAAAAAAAAAAAAAAAAAACTACCTAATCTGAAAAACATAATTTTAGTTTTATCACTTAATAATAATTTGTGATAGCAAACCCAGCGACGTAATAAGTCCAAGTCATAATTAATATTACACACATTTTCAAAAAATAACTTATTATTGTAGAATAGACCAACATCACCAGCAAAGGCAGTTGAACAACCCTTAAATTTTTGAAGAAGAACAGAATTAAAGAAGACTAAAAATAGAGTAGGAACCAGAACAGATACTTGAGGTACACCCAAAAAAAATACTTTTAAGATCACTGATGGTGTCATCAATTTTAACTTTCTGAGACGCATACTACGAATGTTTTGATCAATTAAAGAAAAACAATTAGTCAAAACCGGGTTTTGGAAAACACTTTCACAAAAATCATTACTAAATTTACAACAAGGTACACTATTATCAACAAACATAACATTACTATGCATCATAATTATTATTATAACCAATTCTCCTTCTTTTAGAATCCAACCTATTATTGAAAACAGGACAAAGATTATCGAAGGTAGTATGATTTTCATCTAGCCCTAGTTTTAATTTGGCATTAGCTTGCACACAGTTAATACATTTAATTACTTGTTCTTTAACACACTCCTTCGTGCGATGATCAACGAGACACTTGAAACAAACTTCCGCCTCTTGACAATCAGATGACTTATGGTTGAAACCTTTGCATTTGTAACAACGAGTAACTTCAGCACCGTCATACACCCTGCATCTTTCCCATCCAATATTCAATTTTTCAGCTGCTAAAATTTTGGGGAAACATTCGCTATCAACTTCAAATAAAGCATTAAAAAACTGCTCTCAGTTTTTTTCCCCTCATAATATTTTATTAATTTAAGGGAAAAATCCCCTAACAGTGGATTTTGCTTTTTTAGTTTATAGATAATTTCATTTTGCTCGTGCTCAATTTCATATTCACAAGTCGAAATCTCGGTTTAAGAGCACTAGGCACCTTAATTTCATATTTATCACCTATATTTTTATTAATGGCTGCCATAATTTTATCTTTTTCCCTAATACCTCAACAAGTAAAACCCCATTATTCCTGCTTTCAATGTTTTAAATTTTTAGACCAAAAGGATTGACTTTACAATTTAGATCATTTTTTGTAGTGTCTTTTTTGTTTAACCTTCGCTTTCAAACTGAGTGGTACATTTTTCCTTAATTCTGGAACTAGTACAGTGTCACGTTGAGTGAATTTACCTTTACTTTTTAGAACACCAGAAAACGATAACTGAGCTGCATTAATAGTAGTAACATTGCTTCTTTTAACCAAAAGTTCATAATTTCCTCATTTGTTATACACGTATTTTTTAACTCTATAGATAATTTGTTACATTGTAAAACAAACTTTTCCGTTAAATTGCAAATCTAATTTCAATCTCATGCTTCATTGCATCAAGACGTTCCGTGTATCTTGTCTCTGTTGCCTCTAAAAGTGGTTTAAGCTCAAGTTAATTTTTTTTTCATAGACACTTCAAATTCATCTTTATACTCCCTGAGATACTCATTATTTTTTGTTACACTACCCTGCATTTATTTTAATATTCAGTCAACATTTTGAATATAAGTAACACAATCATGGCACATAAAAACAATCCATTCATTAGAATCCAATACATTGCATGTGTTCTGATCTAAGCCAGAACACTTTGCAGCAGAATGAAATATTTTACCATACACTCCAGTACACCATATACCTGTTTCCCCTCGAATGCAATTTTTGCATTTATTGCATTTTTTATTCTCGACCATGTTGTTTACTTCAATTCATACTTTCAAAAATTAAGTTATTAATAATCTGGTCAACAAATGTCGCCAAGGTAAATAGGTGTACAATTAAATAATCAAATTTTACCAGCGAGTTTATATATATGCATATAGATTATAAATATGTATATTTTTATTATAGTATTATTATAGTATTAAGAAATTAAATCGAGTGATATTAGTGGTAATAAACAGCAAGTATTATTTTTATTGAAATATAGTAATTAGTATTAGTATTTTATCCAGCCAGTAAATATAAAATATCGGCATTCGGAGCGGCAATGGAGAGAAAAAAACTCGTAAAGTGTTTGTGTAACTAACAAGCATAAATCTTTTGTTTTGTATATTATTAATTCTTTAAATTTTTATTTTAATACATATATTTTATTAGTAATTTTTTTAATTTTAAATTGAATCATTTATTGTTGTATATTTGAAAAATTAATTGTAATAAGTATCTATAAAGCAATTCATATATCTTTCTTAGAAAAAAACTTATAACAATAACTAATGTATTAAGAAAAATTAAGTTGAAAATAAAAAAAGTTTTATTAAATGTTTTTAAGTTATATAAATAATTTATGAAATAAAAAATGGTTAATATTCATTATTTTTACTGATCTTTTATTTCAATTAAAAAGGTATTTTGATTGTTTTTATACCCTTTTATAGTGAATATTTAAAAATATTGAGTTAATGAAAAGCAACAGTATCCAACCATAACCTACGGCACTTAATAAAATGAAATTAAATAATTTTATAGGGTAGGCAAATTCACTTTCACTGGTAGCACAAAAATTCTTTTATTTAGAAAAACAAATAAAGATTATAAAGTTTAAAATTTATAGATAGTTTATAAATTGTTACAAAAAGTTTATAAATTGTCAATAAATTGTCACTGATTATGATACAAATTCAATTCACTAATACCACCAATTAAAAGCTTATCGGGATCGGGAGAAAGATCCTTTTCTATACTGAAATGTGTGAAAAGTTACTTAAAGATAAGCACTATGGGAGAAGACAGATTGAATAATATGGCGATTTTGTTTATAGAAAATGATATATTTAATCAAATTAATACAGATAAAGTAATGAATAAATTTGGAAAAGCTAAAGCAAGAATAAAGGTAAATTAAACTAAAGAAATGAATAAAATAACAATGTTTTATATGATATTATACAGGGTGGTCCGGTTTAGAGTAAAAATTTTTTAAGGGGTGATTCCTTGGATTATTTTAGAAAAAAAAAAATTCTAGAAGAGGGGTCTATCTTTAAATTTACCTGGGCTACAGAGGGCTAAAGAAAATCGGATTAGAAAAATTATGTCTAAAGAATATCAGCTACAGCTCAGAAGAAATTGAAACTAGAGCAACATCTTTTTCACAGTTTTTTTTTTAGAATTAATTATCGCCTAATTATCGGTATATGTTGAATGAGTATCAGACTTACCATTTTTGAATAATAACTGCATAAACTTAAAATTTTGCTTTTAAAAACTGAAAATTTTGTAAAAACCTTTGATTATAAGTTGATGATATCAACTTAATAAAGTTGATGTAGCGCAATTGATCTTAGGGGACCAGACAAGCTTTGCGAATGCTATTAAACTTCTGATAAAGTTGACCTCAAAACTAAACTTAAAATAATAATATGTCAATCCAATGTTAATCCCATAATACGGCTGCGAAATGTGGAAAGTAAGCGAAAATAAAATAAACATATAACTTAACACATTCAAATGATCATACGGAAATTAATATAAATTGTTGCATCAGCATAATTTGTCAGTTATGCTGTTTTTTATGCAAAACTGTTGCATTAGCATAATTTGTCAGTTACGCTGTTTTTTATGTAAAAAGCTTTTAAATCCCACGCTGCAGGGTTAGCATAAAATTGTATTATTGTTTGAATGAATAGAATAAGAAAATATGTAAGAATCAGTCTTGTTACGATCTTCAACGAATTAACTTGTAAAAAAAGTATGATATATAAATCTTAATACCAAAATAAAATAATTGTTAACTTGTAAAAAGATTTATTAAATAAAAAACTTAATACCAAAATAAAATAACTTGTAAAAAGATTTATTAAATAAACAACTTAATACTAAAATAAAATAACTGGAGCCCGAGCAGGGACCGACTGTAAAAGGAAGAAAAAATATCCAGAGGAAAACCAGAAGAAAACTGTGAGAGAGACGTTCCATTTGTAGGATGTTAGCAACAAAACCGAGAACACCATTGGCTAAAAAGGGTAACGGCTCCCTTCAGAAAAAAAGAAAATTTTAATGGATATAACTTTCACTATTCGGTAGAAGATTAGCTGTAACAAGACTGATGGGCAAAAACCAGGACATGTGTGCCCATTCAACAATAAAAGTCTTTCTAGCGTTACTGTAAGTACAAATAAAATGTTTTCTTACCTGTGAAGTAAAAAAGTGGCAAATTTTACCTGCAAATAGAAAAGGAAAATTAAAAATAAAAAAAATTTTCCAAAATAAAATTAAATGTAAGATTTTGTAATTAATTTGTAATGTAATAAAAAGTAATGTAATTAAGTTATAAAAAAAATTTCACAAAAAGAAATAATTGAGTTTACCACTATACTTCGACCTAAGTGCATGTGAATTTGTGCGGTGTAATTAATAAAAAAGAAAAAAAAAGAAAAAATTTAAAATTCTAAAATTAAAATGAAAAAGAGATAAACAAAAACAATTGAAATAGTGCTTTAAATAAACAAGAAAAAAAGAAAAAAAAAGAAAAAAATTATTAATACTAAATTCAGTGTCAATAACAATATAATTATTAAAACGGAAAATTAAATTATAATAATTGCATTAACCAAAATATTTATCTAAAATTAACAATAGCCAAAACTTAAATTTTATTCCATTCCCTCCTTATATTCTATTATTTTATAAATGTTGTTAACTCTTCGTCTTAGCTGACAATAGTAAATCATGACGCGCATGTACATAACAACTCGTTCTTGTTCCAATACATTATCTTAAACCCCAAATTTTTTTTTTTTTTTGTTTTTCTTTTCTAAATTTCTTTTTCTTTTGTAAATCTCTCATTAATTCATTATAATTTTTGTTTTATTTTTGTTTTTTTTTTGTTGTTATTACCGTAATTTTCTCAGTGTTCTAACCTGCAGTGAATGTCTCTGAGAATATTTCTACACTCAATAAGGTATTAAAAACTGTTGTGTGTAGATATTGGTCTCAGTTGCATTCATTACAGGGGTGGTACAAGTAAGTGGTAATGTGGGCCAAAAAGAAAAAAAAAAACTTAAAATTTAAAGGGAAAAAAAATTTTAAAAATTTAAATTATTTATTTATTTTTTTTGGGTTCTTTTTTTTTTTTTGTTTTTTTTTTTTTTTGTTTTGTTGTTTTTTATTTTTGGATTACTTCTGTTAATTTTAATTTATTTACCTTTTCTATTGTAAATTGTTCGCTATAATGTTTAAGATAGATTTTTGTAACATCCGCGGTCTATCAATGAATTTCCATTCCGTCGAAAGCCATCTACGGCTTCAAAATCCAGCAATTCTAGCACTAAGTGAAACACAAGTTGTGAATAATGATATTAATTTTAATATCAATAATTATTCGCTTGTGCCACTTTTTATACCCCATAGAGGGATTGCTTTGTATATACGAAATGATGTAGCTTATAAGACACTTCAAAATTTTGAGTGCTCCAACCCAATTTATCAATATAATTGGATGAACATACACGTCGATAAGCGCATCATTCACTTCTGTTTTATTTACAGATCGCCTCAAGCGAACCAGCTAGAAACTGATATGCTTATAGAAAGTCTATCCAATCAGATAAACTCAATTCTGGAAACCACTCCCGAATCTGAGATTGTTTTGGCGGGAGACTTTAATATTCATAACAGGGACTGGCTTCACTTTTCTAGTCACAACAGTCCCGAAGGCAAACAAGTTGAACTTTTTTCCAACTTTTTCAACCTTTCTCAGCTTGTCAAAAGCCCTACGAGGATACCAGACCGACGCGACCAGAACGGACATCTCCTGGATTTATTCCTAACTACCCATCCAGAGAAATATTCAATCTCTGTTAACTCTCCGCTAGGTGGTTCCGACCACTGTCTTGTAAGCACAAGCTTCGAAGTAGGCACAACAACCAGTTCTTCTAATTCTCCCAAAAGACTAGTTTGGCATTATCACCAAGCTGACTGGGAAGGCTTCAACAACTTTTTGAATGCATCGACCTGGTCATTGTGTTTCCAATATAAAAATGGCGACTTTGCTGCAGAGGGGATTACCAAAAGGATTCTATTAGGAATGAAAACCTTCATTCCAAATAGCCTTAAAAGTATAAAACGAAATCCCTCAGGCTGGTTTAATGACCTCTGCAGCAAAGCTCTGAAATCCAAAGAAGAAGCTTATAAAAAATACAAGAATAATAAAACTATCAACACATATGAGAGTTATAAAATGGTTAGGAATAAATGTAAAAAAATTATCAATCAGCAAAAATTCCTGCACAACCAAAGGTTGAGACGAGAAATCTTTAATCTCCCTAACAACAGCAGGTCCTTCTGGACGTTTGCTAAAAGCGTTGGACAAAATTTTTGCAAATCTTCATTTCCACCTATGATTGATAATAGTACAATTATATCAGATTCTGTTGGAAAAGCTAACCTTTTTGCAAAATTATTTGCAGCCAATTCCACACTCCCTAATACAGCCCAAAATCCGCCAACAATGTTGTTAATTCTTCGCTTGGAAGGATATACTTCAGAACAAGAGCTGTAGTAAAAGTCTTGAAGAATCTTGATATAAAAAAATCTACCGGTCCCGATGGTATACCTGCGATTGTGCTGCGACACATTGCCTTCGCCATTTCTAAGCCTCTGCGCAACTTATTCTATTTGTCCTTTTCTTCAGGAACTTACCCGTCCTATTGGAAAGTTGCCCAAGTTTATCCTATTCCTAAAAAAGGTGACAAAAGCAATCCTTCGAACTATAGGCCCATAGCTATTACTTCCATTATCTCCAAAACGATGGAAATCTTAATCAATCAAAAGTTGAAGAAATATCTTGATAGTAGAGGTATAATTCATGATAGTCAATACGGCTTTCGAGCTCAGCGTTCCACCGGTGATCTCATGACATGCCTCTGCGAAAAGCTTAACACCAGTCTTCATCAATCTGGTGAAGCTGCTGTTGTAGCTCTGGATATATCTAAGGCTTTTGATCGAGTCTGGCATTCTGCTCTTATAGCAAAATGCAATGCTGTAGGCCTCGGTCCAACCTTTTCTAAATGGATTGAAAGCTTTCTCTTAAATCGATCTATCATAGTTTCAGTTGACGGTAGTTTTTCCGACCAACTTCAAATCAATGCTGGTGTTCCACAAGGCTCCGTCCTTTCACCCACCCTATTTCTCATTTTCATTAATGACCTTCTCAAATTAACTTTCAATCCAATCCATAGTTTTGCCGATGACAGCACTCTAGTAGAATCACATGATTTTCTTAAAACAAATAATGCTACAGCTTCAGCAGTCAACTCCAAAAGAACAATGATGGCTGGTGCACTCAATCATGACCTAGCCAAAATTATCGACTGGGGTAGAGCAAACAGAGTCGAGTTTAACACTTCAAAAACTCAAAGCTGTCTTGTTAGTAACAAGCTAATAACATTCGAACCAATTCTCCGGCTTCAAAATGAAGTTATTCAGCGACTCAAAGACTTGAACATTCTCGGGATGCGAGTGAATCAAAATATGCACTGGAATGAGCATATTTTCGATATTGCGAAAAGCGCCGCCAAATGTTTGGGCTTTTTAAGTCGCTGCAAAGCTTATTTTTCATCTCGAGACCTCTTAAAAATCTATAAAGCATATATACGACCCAAGCTCAAGTATAACTCACATTTATGGGCAGGTGCACCAAAAACTGCTCTAAATTTTTTGGACAAAGTTGAAAACCGCGCCATTCGTCTTATAGGCGACATAAATGTGACCTCATCCCTTATACCACTTGGTCATCGTCGTATTGTTGGAGCACTTACTCTATTTTATAGATATCTACTTGGTGTTGGCACTTGTTCCGAGGAATTAAAGTCACTTTTTCCTCCTCTCAAGCAATTCTGTCGCATAACACGAGAGGCATCAAGTGCACACCCTTTCACAGTGGAAATTCCGAGATGGTTTAAGTCCGGCTATGGAAATTCTTTTATAGTAAGAACATCTCGATTGTGGAATCGCGTCCCAATCGAAGTATTCCCAATGAGAGAAGGATTTTTTATTTATGATTTACAGAGATTTAAGACGAATTTTAACAACATTGTTCGCTCTTTCCCACAAAACTTTTCTTCTTCCTTTTTCTTTCCTTTCCTTTAACTATCCTTTCCTTTTTCAAATGGTCAACGGTACTGAACCCAATTTGTTTTTCGGCTGCATAACGTCGGAAGTTTCTCCTTTTTTATTACCGAATCATGTAGAGTCATAATTATTGGCGAGTGATCTGATGACAATTCTAACAAAGATTCTATCTTTAATTTTTTAAGATCAATTCTTTTTGCAATAAAAAAGTCTAGTAAATCTGGAATTTTATTTGTATCAGATGGCCAGTATGTTGGAGTATCAGGTGATATAAATTGCAAATTTCTGCTTTCCATTGACATTAGAAGCTCTCTACCCTTGTACGTGATTAATCTGGATCCCCAATGGGTATGTTTCGCGTTGAAATCTCCACCACATATAAATTTGTCTCCAAGTGTATCGAGAAATTTGGTAAACTGGTGTCTATTTATAGTATGTCGTGGAGGGCAGTACACTGATGAGAATATATATTTTCCCTGACTTAGTGAAACCTCAATGTTGGTTGCTTGTAGGTAATCAAACGAATATTTTGAAGTTTCGGCATGTTTAATGTTTGTTTTGATTAATATTGCTGCCCCTCCGCGGGCTCTTCCACTTGGGTGATTAGTAGTATATATTTCGTAGCCTTTCATTTTTAAATAAGATTTGTTTGTGAAGTGTGTCTCTGAAATTAGCATTATATCAATGTCATGGGTTCTTAGAAAATATTTTAGTTCCTGTGCATTTTGACACAGACCATTGGCATTCCAGAGAGCAATCTTAGTATTGTTTTGAGACATTTATGCGAGCTTAGACACGATAGTAGTCAAGAGTGTTAGCATTCCTGACATTTGTGACATGAGTGTTTTCATCATAGTTTTTAATTCAGGCATATCATTATTTTCCGTTGTAACATTTTCCTTGATATTTTCAACCTTTTCTTGGGATTTAGACTGCTTTAAGACTTCAGCGAAAGTGACATTGTTAATAATTTTTGACTCTGTAGGTAATCTGTTATTTTGTTTTTATATTATTTTTTCGCGCAATGCTGGATACATTTTTTTACGCAACTCTTGATATACTTGACAGCCCCTATAATTGGCTGGATGATTCTCACTACAGTTTATACATTTGACGTTTTCATCTTTTGTTTTTCGTGGGCACTCAGAAGTTGGATGATTTTTGGTGCACTTAATGCATCTTGCAATTAAGTTGCAGTATGCTTTTGTATGTCCAAACCTTTGACAGTTTCTACATTGTGGTATTTCTTTTTTCGCGAATGGGGTCTCAAAACTAACAATAGTGTGACATAGTCTTGTGATCCGAAATATCTCTTTGTTATTGGCCTTCGGTTCGAGGTCTACAAAGAACATTGGCAAATGATTTCCGCTTTTGTTTTTTACTACGGAGATGTTTCGAACAATATGTCCCTCCTTTTCTAACTCAACTTTTATATCTTCTATGTCAGCGGACTGATGTAAGTTTTTTAAAACAACTTTATATGGTCTATCTATTTTAAATTGATATGAGTGAAATTGTGCTCCAATGTCTTGAAGTTTTTTAACTGCTGTTGAATATTGATCTTTATTTTTTGTTATTATTTTGATTTGGTTCTTTGCTACCAGCTTAAAAGTGAAATCTTCAACCACACTTTTCATATCGTCCTTCAATTTTTAAAAATTTTCCACTCCATGTATGAATAATGGGGGTGGGCGAATTTCATTAATTTGTTCCTGTATATTAATTTCACCATTTTCAGTATGATTAGTACTTTCATGATTCTTGTTGCTGTTGTTTATGTAGTCATTATTCCGGTCTGGGTCTATGAGAGCATACGGGTTAGCTCCTACAATTTTATTCATATAATCGGTGAGCGGTTTTTGTTTTATTTGTTTTGTTGCCTGTTGTTGTGTTTCAGTTGGGCTTAAGACATGGCTTTTTCTTTTTGATGTCTGAGTTCTCCATTGTTCCTCATTTGATTTGTTGGAATTTTGTGTTGAAACGCCTGTTTTTGGTGTTTTTGCTGACACGTTTGTAAGCGGAGTTGCATCCCCTACATTTTGTGCACTTCCGTCCTCTTTGGGAGGAGTTCTAGATATTGGCATTTTATAGGTATAATGGTATTGTATATATAGATATTACTTCTATTTCATATAAAGGATACAATTTATAAAATTTTTTTTTTTTAATGTTATTAGTATATAATACCATTCCAGAGTGATTAAATACAATTAATATATATATACATAAGTATATACATAGAATTATATTAAGCACAAGAATGGTAATATTATATTCAATATTATATAATTAATATATATATAGGACTAACTATATACATACAATTATATACAGTTATATACTATGGAAGTTATTAAAATATATAGAATTTTATTATAGTTTTATTTGTAAATATTCTGTATGCAGTATTATAGATATTATTAGTAGCTAAAATTTATTACATAAAATATATTTTTTTTATTTATATTATATTTATTAATTATTAACATAATTCACCAATAGATGTCGCTGTAATAGTGGTTTTGTTTTGCACTTGACCACACCGTTTTTATCAATATACTGTCAGGGTGTCAAAAATGACAGTAACAAATTATTATGATTTTGAACGGTAGCGGTTTTTATTATAATTTTTATTTATTTTATAATATTTTTTTTTCGGCGCGAATTTAATTTGTTTTTTGCGCGAACTATTTTTTATTCGGTACACTAAACATCCGTGTTCTTTGACGGTTCGAGATCGAATGTAATTTGTAAAATAAAAATTAATTAGTGGACCAAAGGTCTCAAAAACTTTCATTAACAATTGAGAATTTACTGCAGCTTTAAATCGAACCACATTTAATCTGGTAAATGATCTTCAAAAATTAAATTAATCAAATATAAGTTGAATTGAACAATTTAAATTAATAAAACCAAAAGTTTTAAGGAAATAGTAGGAATTTCTGAGTTTTAGGAATGGATAAGATAAAGGATGCGTTGAAACAATTAGAAGGGCAGTTATCACCCAAATTGCCATCTCAAAAAGATTGGACACGCGACTTTCCAACTTGGAGGGTCATAGACCGATTTTAACGGAATTGGAAAATAGACTTCTTAATTTAGAAACTCAAAATACTGTTCGAGTCCCGTCAGAGTGATTTCTTGTAGGCTCGTGAAATGAATCACAATTAAAGGACATAGGTACAGATCCGAAAAAGGTTGAAGCGATTCATTATCGCGACTTCGCTAAGGTGGCAAAGCCATTAACCAATTTAACGCGTGCAGGAAATGCTCAAATCAAGGCAAATCAATCAAAAAAGGTGAAGATTAGTCTGGGCAAGGAGGAACTGAAGGCTGTCACCAACCTGAAGGAGCTGTTAACTTCCTCCGAAATTCTTACTTTCCCGATCCCTCAATATAACGAAAGAGAATTATGCGGCCAACGAAAAATAGATGCTAGCGATTGTGTGGGCCCTGGACAATTTGAGGAACTACCTCTACGGAGCTAAGAAGATAAAAATTTTAACAGACCACCAACCGTTGACGTTCGCCTTAAGCAATCGGAACAACAACGTCAAACTTAAACGATGGAAGGCAGGAATCGAAGAATACAACTATGAACTTGTCTATAAACCAGGACGTACTAACGTCGTCGCTGACGCGCTGTCACGACTAAAATTGGAAGCTAATACATTAACCTCCGTTTCTACAACAGAAACGGCCCACAGCGCAGAGGACGACAACTCAAATCTTATTCCTCACTATGAGTGTCCCATAAACGTGTTTCGAAATCAAATTATTATCCAAGAGAGCAAGGAACTCACGGTGCACGAAGAACCTCACATGGGTTACCAGAAACACTTCATATCTCTAAAACGAATAAACAGAGATATCTTGCGGAAAACAGTGAAGGACTATTTAAATCCTAATATCCTGAACGGTCTAAAAATTCCGAAGAATTCATTTAAGTGACTCAAGATATATACAGAGATCACTTTGCAAAGTTTAGAATTCGGATAACTCAGAGGGTAGCTCAGGATATTGCGAGTCCAGAGAATAGGTTCAATATCATCGAAAAAGAACACAGAAGAGCGCATCGAAATAACGAAGAGAACAAGAACCAGATCTTGGAAAGGTATTACTTTCCAAAGATGGCAAAGGAAATAAGGGATTATATTAGAACTTGCGAAGTGTGCTACACCAGCAAATATGATCGTCATCCCAGAAAACCGAAATTTCAAGAGACGCCCTATCCGACTTATCCCAGCAAAATATTACACATGGACATAATAGAACTCCAGCGGGAAAAATTCATTTCATGCATCGACAAGTTTTCAAAATTTGAAAAGTTATTTAGAATTAAAGATAAATCGGTACTGCATCTTAGGAAGAAAATAATCAAAACACTACATTTTTTCACCGTGCCGAAAATACTTGTTATCGACAATGAAAAAAGTTTTCTGAGTGCTATTATATCCAATTATATCAAAACACTCGAAATTCAGATATACCAAACACCATGCCAAAAAAGTGAAGTGAATGGGACAATAGAAAGGGTTCACTCCACTATTATCGAAATCGTACGATGCCTGCAAAAGGAATACCTTAATTTATCCTTGAAGGAGGTTGTGAACATCTCCGTTGACCGGTATAACAATACAGTACATTTGGTAACAAAGATGAAACCTTGTGACGACTTTTTCGGGAGATCACAGAGGATAAATTATCAAAACCTCGTCGACTACCAGGGAAAAATTAATGAAGACCTAACCGAACTCATATGAAAAAACCAATAATACCGGTTAAGAATTCACAACGCGAAACGTCAAAAGCCGATAACAGACAACCCTGGCTAGACTGTATATGTAGCCGTGAAACAAATTCAGGGAAAGCATAAGCCAATATTCAAAAAGGAGGTAGTACCCAAAAACAATAGAGTCACTATCACCACAGTCAGCGGAAGGCGCATCCATAAATCGTAAATTTAAAGTACTGATTAGAAAAAAAATTCTCTATTTTAGGTGTCTAGTGCTGTAGCCATTAACTCCTGCACACATCTTCGAATACACGGGACCAATCGTAACACTCAAGCAGGGCAGTGGGAGAATAATAAGTGGCAACGTCAACTTAGTCCATATGGTACAACTCGCAGACTATGAGGAAATATTGAATCGGACACTGACAGAGGAACATCAAGTTGAAAGCTCCAGCATATTGAAACCCCAACTTCAACTTTAAATTAAACAGATTCGTTAAAACCGAGACCTGAAAGAAAAAGGAGAGCAATCAACTGGATCGGATCCGCTTGGAAATGGATCGCAGGAAATCCCAATGCAACCGATTGGAACAGCATAATTAAAAGCCAGGATGAACTGGTCACGAATAACAACAAACAGTATCGGATCAATACCAAGTTAATGGAGACTGTCCGAAGTATATCAAAACAATATAATTTAATTGTTGGGCAATTCAACAACAAATCCATTGATAAGTTCGAACAAGCAGTTTTCAACAAACTAAGCATCCTCAAGGAGGAGATCAAGGAGCTGACATTAGCAGAACAATTGACGAAAAAGGGAATTGTCAACTCTAACATCCTAGACAAGGAAGAAATCAGCTTGAAACTTGAAACCCTACCTCATGAAAACGAATTGGAAGCTATAGAATATGCAAAGCCTATGAAAATTGTAAAAGGAACAAGAACCAACAAGCGAGTCTATTTGAAGTTGAAGGAGCTGCTAGTTAACCAAGACGAACAATATGGAATCAGAGAAAAATGCAGTAGTAACTTTACTGTTCAAAAACTTTACAATATGCCATAGCGAACAGTTAGACAAATTAACAGACGACGACTGCATAGCCCAACTAATAAGGGAAACAGAAGCTAAATGCGACCAGTACAATAAAAATGAGGAAATTAAAAATGTTAACGAAGGCAACCTATTCCTAGATAATTTCGATGGTGAAATGAATATTGATAACAGCACAAAACATCTAAATGGAAGCTACGTAGTTCAGCGAATTTATAAATGGACAAATGGAAAGCATACAAGTAGTACCACAAATATTTCAGTCCAATATAGTGGAACAAAAATTAAGGATCGACCTCGACTATCTCCACGAATTACATTTGAAAAACACCAAAGAACTGTAGCTGCTCTCATCGGCCAGTCAACTGTTACATTTAACTAATTCTAGTTCCATGGTACTTGTACTCGTTCTTTTATTTTTAGGTGCTGCAATCATCAAGAACAAGGCAAAGAAGGGGGAATACATCATACCTACCATTCAAGCAACCACCGCTATACCACAGACACTGGAGGTTCAACCACTATCACTTAATCTCCAGCAAACGAGCCGCATGCTTTTAAAGAGGGAGGAGTTAACACATTCAAAATATCATACGGAAATTAATATAAACTGTTGCATCAGCATAATTTGTCAGTTATGCTGTTTTTTATGTAAAACTGTTGCATTAGCATAATTTGTCAGTTATGCTGTTTTTTATGTAAAAAGCTTTTAAGTCCCACGCTGCAAGGTCAGCATAAAATTGTATTATTGTTTGAATGAATAGAATAAGAAAATATGTAAGTATCAGTCTTGTTACGATCTTCAACGAATTAACTTGTAAGAAAAGTATTAAATATAAATCTTAATACCAAAATAAAATAACTGTTAACTTGTAAAAAGATTTATTAAATAAAAAACTTAATACCAAAATAAAATAACTGTTAACTTGTAAAAAGATTTATTAAATAAATAACTTAATACTAAAATAAAAAAACTTATATAAATATTATCAGATCAATAGCTTAGGCGTTTATTAAAATTAATTTCTTCATTATATACATACCTATATATATATTTTGAAAATCACTTAATTAAAAATATTCTCTTCGTGCATGAAGTACGGAACAGCAATTTTTAATTACATGTGAAGTTCCGATGTTATTCGAGTACTTATTTATAAATTTTTTTAGGATATCAACTAAATGAGGAAAATATAACGAAAGAACAAACGCAAATAACCAAATAATAATCAAAAAAATTTCAACATTATTTTGTCCCATACGCACAAGAAATTTTAATTACACGGATATGAACCAAAATAATGTTGAATTTGCGTAAAACTATTTAGTACCATATCCGCTGAAAACTTAAGCTCAACGTTGACAAGAAATCTATGTGTCTGGTGCTACATAAAATAAGCTGTTGAACAAAAACAATCGTTAGTATTAATATGTGTGCAGTATAATTTGTATATTTATTACTTATTTATAAATAATAAAATTATTTTAACAAAATATTTTCTAAGATGACGGACTCCTGATAGTGATTCGTAATAAATCTAGGTAAAAATAAATATAATAAAATTTGGTAATTCTAATGTATCCTATTGAAGACATAATTAACTTTTTAATAGAAGATTAGCGGTAGAAACACCCAAAAACCTTAGTACATTAAAATAACTATATCTGCCGTTGGGTAATAGATATTGAACTAGTTTTTTATTGAGCTAATTTGTTCCAGGCAACTTCTATGACCATCCTTAGATTTTATCAGAGAGAAAAAAGGCGGGATCATAATTCGTTCTCAGTGAGCTAATTAAAACTCTCAAGAACTGTCATTGTTAGTGGGACTCAAAAACTAAGGATTTTTTAAGCCCCGAAAATTTCCGTAAAAAGTGATTTTTGGGGAACTGGAAAATGGAAATGTCGGGAAAATTTCTAAAGATCACTTAGTCTCAAACTTTCTCACTTTCTTTTTGGATTGGAGTACTTACGTCATCTCTAGAGATAATATAAAACATTACCTTTATGGGTATTTAAATACCCAACCGTCTAAAGTATGAAAAAATTCTTAATAAAAATTTGTGAAAAAAAAATTTATATCTTTATGAAATAAGGAACAATTCACAGTGTTTTAGTGAATAAATCTAAAAAAGTAAAGTATTTAAATAATAATATTGTTAAAATTTTAAAAACTATATTGTAAATTATTTCTCTTTCTTAATTTTAATTTCGTTTCGTGATACATCCATATAATAGTCAAAAAAGCATTTGGGATGCAAAGTAAACACTTTTTACAACCATATTGGAGTTTTAATACCACATTGTCTACTACGACTGCGTTTAGGCATATTTTCAACTATATGGTCGACACAATCCGTGCGTTTTGCCATTTGTTGGGCATTAACAAGTACACGCCTACATGGACGACTGACTACTTGTGGTAGTGTTACTAGTGTTTCCACCACATTTACTCTGAAATCAAA
Source organism: Argyra leucocephala (assembly GCA_963942445.1). Taxonomy (NCBI): domain Eukaryota; kingdom Metazoa; phylum Arthropoda; class Insecta; order Diptera; family Dolichopodidae; genus Argyra; species Argyra leucocephala. The sequence continues at coordinate 292,165 of CAWWDO010000002.1, forward strand.
TATGCAACTTCCATGCATTCACTATTGCGGCATCAAATGCATTTGTGAGCAATGGCCAATACCATTTTTTACCACGAACTTTGATTCGATAGCTGTTCATAGCAAAATCAAACAGATCAACAGAATCCATCAGTTTATTAGACTCATGAATAACCAGTGGCGATTTTTTCGGTCGTACCGCTTTGTATGGAACATTGGGCCATGTCTCAAAATTATATAAATCTTAGCCCAATAATTAATTTTACATAACACTACATTTGAAACTGTATAACTTGATCAATTCACTTTTGAATTTCTAAAACCTGAAAACACAACGGTCAAACTTCAAACCATGAGATAATTTAAAAAAGTTAAACAATATTTTAAATCTTACAATACACAACAATTATATATTTTGTCATATCCATCAATAGATATCATATACAGCATGAAATAATAGATCCATGAAATTTTAATTTTTTTTCAAAAAAAAGCAAAAAAATTTATATAAAATGTAGTAGTGCTAACGCCGATTGGGTATTTAAATACCCATTCCAAATCTCAGGCGTGGCAAAAGCTAGAGGTCTAAATTTCCAGGCAACTTCTATGACCTCTATGACCGTCCTTAGATAATTTCATAATGATTGTACGACGGGATCTATGAGCCGGCTTTAATGGGCTAAGAAGCTTGCCATCTAATTAAGCAGCTCTTTGAATTGTATTTAAAAAAAAAAGGTAAATTAAATCGAAAAATATTTCGACTATACAATTTAGATACATCACAAGTTAAAATTACTTCAAGCTGGACAAGTTTATATAAATCATAAAAACAAATCCTTTTAAAATTACTTTGATTTTATTATCTAAATATACTGGGGGTTGCGGTTGGCTCTTATTGAAAAACTTATATTTTAGTTCTGTAATTTATATTTTTATATTATAGAACTACCATTTTAATTGTTCATTATATTTTATTGAATAAATTCTCCCGTCTTGGTTCGACTTATTCATTAATCATCATCAAAAAGCTATATTAAAAATTCATATAAAATTAATTTATTCCATATCACATCAAAACCATTATTTTAAAAAAACGACTTCTTAAATCTTGTATTAAAAAAACTTTGTACCATGTCATACATCAGGAATAAATTAAAAAAACTATGTATGAGCTATGAGGTGGTATAAAATTAATAATTTACTTTCAATAACTAAAATGACTATAACTTTTTTTTAAGAAGTACGAATCATCTTCAAAATTTAATTTCAAGTGCAAAATTATTCAATTCAATTAACAATATAAAAAATTTAAATATTTTTCGGCTAGCTTTTTAGTAATTTCAAAGAAAACATTCAAAATCGATTTATTTCAAATGCATTAAATGGCGTATGAGATAAAATAATTCTCATGCGACGTTAAGTGGCTACCAGATTATACTCCCGTATTAATTTCTGTCATTTATTTTATCATAATGACAAACATACTGCATCAAGTCAAAAACCAGATTAAGCAAAGAAAAAGGTTTTAAAATTAGTTTAATACTAGTAGTTAGTTAGTATTAATTTGTGATCTGAGAAACAATTTAATAAAATGGTTTAAATGTAATAGTCAAAATATCTAATAATATTATAGGACGATCTTATAGTAAGAAGGAAACTTATAATGATGAGATATTCGGTGGTTACATAAAGCTGTACTACTAAAAACTTTCTCGTGGATTAAACCACAATTTGGTTTATGTTGTAGAGAATCGGCCCAGCAATGTACTCTCGTGTTGAAAGAGCGATTAATGGTTGTAGTTTTTTTGCACGGTTGTATTGAACCGTTTTAATTTGATAATAAATTCCATAAAATACAGTCAATTTAAAGACGTTGAATAAAAACGAAAAAATACTAAAACGAAAATAAATGTGTTTGATTTACAAAATACTAAAAAGATATATAGAAAACATTACACTATTCTAGAAAAATATTGCAAATACAAAACATATTCGAATATTTAATACAATTTTTATCTTATTCTGTCAAATAATAATGAGTTTTGGTGTTAGAAGTTTTAAAGTTATTTAGATCTCCAAAAGGAGCGGACAGGAACAAATAAAACGAAATTTGGAGCAAAAATAGTCTTAGTAATAGTTCCGGTACAGGATTCACCTAGAACTGGCCAAGTGAAGCAAATAGAACTATCCGAAGAATGTGGTATTCAGAAACCATTCCCGACGTATCCTTTGCCTGTGAGCGCTTGGCCGCTTTGGTCGAAGGCTGGCATGTGATCGAGGACTACACGGGCAGTGACCATCAGTACATTGTATTCGTGGTCCGTGAGAGGCGGCAACTCCAAAGAACAATAAATAGCAGACCACAGCGCTGGAACATGGTGAGAATTGACGAAGCGGTATTTGCAGCGATCATCCGGGGAGGTGTCCAAATGCAGGTCGAGGGGCAGCCTGCAACCCCTCACCAGGCAGGGCCGTTGGTGGATGCCACTCTACGTCAAATCACCCTAGCCTGCGACCGCTCAATGCCTCGGAGGCGAATTCCTCATGGAAAACAGCTGGTGGACAGCCGAGATAGCTGACCTCCGGAGAGATTGTCTCCGACTGCGGAGAAAGGCTCAGAGAGCTAGAACGGAGGAGGAGGTTAGGATCAGGTCCTCGGACCACAAGGAGAAAAAGCGCCAGTTGCGACGTGCAATCAATCACAGCAAGGCGAGATGCTGGGAAGCACTGAGAGAGGATATAAACTCAGATCCATGGGGCTTAGGTTACAAAATTGTAACCCAGAAAATTGGGGCACTGAAAACCCCTCCGCCCATGGACATGCGGACCACAACGCGCCTAGTTAAAGCCCTCTTTC
>CAWWDO010000002.1:300000-367500 GCA_963942445.1 Argyra leucocephala
AGCAAATGCTGGCCTTTATAGAAATGGAGGAAAAAGACGCCAGGGAACTCCTGAAGACAGCAAAGATCAGAATAGGGCTAGTCAGATGTAGAATACGGGAAAGAACACCAGTAGTGCGCTGTTATAGGTGCATGAACTTTGGACACTTCAGAAGAGACTGCAAAGAGCCTAACCGAGAGGATACGTGCTATAAATGTGGACAGAAAGGTCACAAGATTAAAAGCTGCACGCAAGCTGCGAAATGCATCCTGTGTACGGAAATTAAGGCAAAGGCAACGAGCCATGTGTCAGGTACGAAAGACTGCAGTGCATTTCGGAGAGCTCTTGAGGAAGTCAGGAAAAATAGAAAAAATAGAAGATGATAAAAGTTCTTCAAGGAAATATGCATAGAAGTCGAGTAGCAGATGATCTCTTAACACAGATCACCCTAGAAAAAGAAATTGATGTTCTAATAATCAGCGAGCAGTACGTCCACCGGAGCAGAAACAACTGGTTCTCAGATGTCACCGACACGGCGGCAATCTGGATCCCAAACCCTGGAAAAATACACGCATTGGAACATGGGGCCGGAAATGGCTTCGTTTGGGTTAAGAGTAGCCAGTTCACCATCATAAGCTGCTATTTAACACCAAACCAAACGGCGCAGGAATACCAGGAGATGATCGAGAATCTAGAGGACGCAGTATCGGAACAAGAGGGGCAGAAAATTATTGGTGGCGATTTTAATGCAAAAGCAGTGGAGTGGGGAATGCCCACCACGAACAGCAGAGGATCGCAGATTTTAGACATGGCAGCCAGACAAGGGCTGATAATCATAAACTCCGGAAGCACAACAACGTTTCGGCGACCAGGGTACGCAGAAACAATACCGGACATCTCCCTGGCTACACAGAATATAGCGGCATTTATTACTGATTGGGTAGTTATGGAGGACTACACAGGGAGCGATCATCAGTACATTACGTTCAATATAAATATTAGAGAAGAAATGATATCCGAGAGCACAACGGAAAGTTCTAGATATAACGTGAATAAACTCGATACTAGAAGATTGAGTGAATCACTTAGATATAGCCTTAGTGACACAATGCAGGCAGGTGTAGAGCTAGAAGGTAGGATAAAAGCTGAGGCAGTGGTAGAGCAGACAATGAGTGCACTCATACTAGCCTGCGAGGAGTCAATGCCGCGAAAGAGGAAATTTACAAAAAGAAAACCGGTATACTGGTGGAATGAAGAAATAGCGGAGCTACGAAGAAGGTGTCAGCATCTTCGAAGAATTGCACAGCGATCACGGAACAGAGCGGATGCAACGGAAAAAATGGCAGCATATAAAATAAGCCGCAAAACACTCAGGAAAACCATAAAATTGAGCAAAAAGGTTGAATGGAAAAAGCTTTGCGAAGATGTAAACAGTGACCCTTGGGGGCTAGGATACAAGATAGTCATGAAGAAGTTGAAAATAGCTACAGCAACAAATTCAATCGAAGAGAGCTCGATGGAAAATATAGTAGATATTTTATTCCCAGCGCACCCGATAAGAAACTGGAGTGATGTGATGGTTTCACCAGAGGAAGTACCAGCTTTCACGCAGGAGGAACTTGTGGAAGCAACAAAAACTATGAAGAATAAGAAAGCTCCAGGCCCTGACGGGATTCCAGCGGAAGTCATCAAAGCCGTGGTGGAAACTTGCCCGCAAATGATGCTGAATATGTACAACACATGTCTAAAAGAAGGCGTTTTCAGCAAAAGATGGAAGGTAGCTCGACTTGTCTTAATCGACAAAGGGAAAGGCGGCAGAGTCTCACCGTCCTCGTTCAGACCACTGTGTATGCTGGACACGGCTGGAAAGCTCCTCGAAAGGCTATTGAAACCCAGAATAGAAGAGGCGATACGAACGACCGGTGGTCTGTCAGATATGCAATTCGGATTCAGACAAGGAAGATCAACAATAGATGCAATACGAGTTGTAATGGAAAAGGTAGAAGCGGCGGAAGCAAGGAACCATTTCTCAAGAAGAATAGTTGTCTTTGTTACCTTGGACGTGAAAAACGCCTTCAACTCGGCAAGATGGGAAGACATGATTGATGCCCTGGAAAAAAATTTCAGCATCCCAGCATATCTGCTCAGGATGGTAAAAGACTACCTGAGAGAACGCAGCCTTCAGTATGAAACCAAGATCGGCAGTGTAATCAAAAGCGTAACATCCGGCGCAGCACAAGGATCGATCCTAGGACCGGACCTGTGGAATATATTATACAATAGCTTGCTGGAGGCAGAAATGCCAGATGATATAACTCTAGTAGGCTTTGCAGACGACCTAGGTGCAATAATATCAGCTCGGACCATGGAAGATGCGCAAATCAGGTTGAATCAAGTCATGAGAAGAGTGAGTAGCTGGATGAACAGACACGGCTTAGAGCTTGCGGAAGCAAAAACCGAAATTGTCCTACTCACAAAAAAGAGGATGAGAACCATTGTGCCAATGGAAGTGGGGCCTGTGGTCATTCAAACTAAGGAAGCTTCGAGGTATCTTGGTGTCATGTTGGATACCAAACTAAATTTTTGGAGGCATATCAAAAAAGCTACAGACAAGGCGGCCGTGATAACCAAGAATTTGAGCAGATTAATGGCGAACATCGGTGGACCTTCACCGTGCAAAAGGAGGCTGTTAATGTCCACGACACATTCAGTGCTCCTGTACGGTGCGGAGATTTGGGCAGATGCCCTAAATAGAGAGTATTGCCGGAAGCCCATGGAAGCGGTACAACGAAGAGGGGCTCTGCGGGTAGCGTGCTCCTACCGGACGGTCTCATACCCAGCTGTAAATGTTATTGCAGGCGTGATACCGATAACATTGTTAGCCCGAGAGAGGAAGCAGATATATAATAGGGCTGCGGGAAGAGACAGAAAAGAAGTGTCAGGAGACGCGAGGAGACAAAGCCTAGAAAAATGGCAAGAACAATGGAATGGGGAACACAGAGGACGCTGGACCGCAAGATTGATACCACAACTAGCGGTTTGGGTTAACCGGAGGCACGGCGAAGTGAACTTCTATACCACGCAAATGCTCTCGGGGCATGGATACTTTCGAGCTTATTTATTCAGAATGAATAAAGTAAACAGTCCGCGATGTCGCCACTGCGACACAGCGGAAGATACGGTCGAGCATACTTTTTTCGAGTGCGACGTCGCAGCGGAGGAAAGAAGCGTTCTAACTCGAATCGTAGGGGATGTTACGCCGGATAATATAACCACCATAATGATAGACACGGAAGAAAATTGGAACGCCGTGTCAGTCTACGTCGAGGCGGTATTACGAAAGAAGAAGAGACTGGGCTACTTAGAAGACTCGGAATAGATCTTCTAAGTTAGGAAATAGACCTCAGTGTAGTCTGGTTTCTGCTTTTGAGTCTGGCGTGGTCTGCTTGGCACCAATGGCATACAGGCTTACTGGTGCCGCAGTTTTGTTTGTGTTAAATTAACAACAAATTTAACTCTGCGACACTAGTTACTGCTGATGCTGTCGGCGTGTGGTAGATCTCGGTAGACTTATGAGCGAAATTAGATAAAACGTGTCGCTGTTTTGTTATGTAGCACAGTAGTACTGCTTTTTTGTTATTTTTGTTACATATGGAAGTAGATAGTAACTCGCCAAATAGTTGGGCCTACGCAAAACGACTTTGGGAGCCAAGTAGCTATTTGTAGAATAGATGTAGAACAGAAATAACCTAGTCCAGCATCTTGAGGCAGCTTGACATGCTGGAAGCTGCTTCAAGACAGCACTTCTAGGAACTATGTAGCTCTGTATAGAATAGTTTTTAGTTTTCTAGTTATTTGTAGAATAGATGTAAACAGAAAGAACCTAGTCCAGCGTTTTGAGGCAGCTTGACATGTTGGAAGCTACTTCAAGACAGCACCTCTAGGGATTATATAGCTCTGTTTAGAATAGTTTTGTTTTGTAAATGGGAAATAACCTAGCCATAATAGAAAAGGCTTAGAAAATTAATATTGTCTTAGTAATAATATTAGAAGAGGGACAGTAGATTTTATTTTTCTGTCTGCCGCTGTCGATAGATATATGCAGAGAAGAGCGAACGGGATAATTCACACGGAAACACCGAAGTCAGCACTTTTTCGCCAGTTTGAAGAAATGCTAACGCGGTTCCAAACTGGGATATACATCGTGGGTCAAGGGAACAGATGGTGGGGGTTTTTAGCCGGTCGGTTGGTTCCTTTTTTGCAGTGCGTCTTAGTGTAATGCAAAAAGAAACCGACCAACCCGGCACTCGGTAGTCTGTTAAGCAGATTTTCCCCGCGACACCATCTATAACCGTAAAAAAGCAAAAAAAAAAAAAAAAAAATTATTATTATTATTATTATTATTATTATTATTATTATTATTATTATTATTATTATTATTATTATTATTATTATTATTATTATTATTATTATTATTATTATTATTATTATTATTATTATTATTATTATTATTATTATTATTATTATTATTATTATTATTATTATTATTATTATTATTATTATTATTATTATTATTATTATTATTATTATTATTATTATTATTATTATTATTATTATTATTATTATTATTATTATTATTATTATTATTATTATTATTATTATTATTATTATTATTATTATTATTATTATTATTATTATTATTATTATTATTATTATTATTATTATTATTATTATTATTATTATTATTATTATTATTATTATTATTATTATTATTATTATTATTATTATTATTATTATTATTATTATTATTATTATTATTATTATTATTATTATTATTATTATTATTATTATTATTATTATTATTATTATTATTATTATTATTATTATTATTATTATTATTATTATTATTATTATTATTATTATTATTATTATTATTATTATTATTATTATTATTATTATTATTATTATTATTATTATTATTATTATTATTATTATTATTATTATTATTATTATTATTATTATTATTATTATTATTATTATTATTATTATTATTATTATTATTATTATTATTATTATTATTATTATTATTATTATTATTATTATTATTATTATTATTATTATTATTATTATTATTATTATTATTATTATTATTATTATTATTATTATTATTATTATTATTATTATTATTATTATTATTATTATTATTATTATTATTATTATTATTATTATTATTATTATTATTATTATTATTATTATTATTATTATTATTATTATTATTATTATTATTATTATTATTATTATTATTATTATTATTATTATTATTATTATTATTATTATTATTATTATTATTATTATTATTATTATTATTATTATTATTATTATTATTATTATTATTATTATTATTATTATTATTATTATTATTATTATTATTATTATTATTATTATTATTATTATTATTATTATTATTATTATTATTATTATTATTATTATTATTATTATTATTATTATTATTATTATTATTATTATTATTATTATTATTATTATTATTATTATTATTATTATTATTATTATTATTATTATTATTATTATTATTATTATTATTATTATTATTATTATTATTATTATTATTATTATTATTATTATTATTATTATTATTATTATTATTATTATTATTATTATTATTATTATTATTATTATTATTATTATTATTATTATTATTATTATTATTATTATTATTATTATTATTATTATTATTATTATTATTATTATTATTATTATTATTATTATTATTATTATTATTATTATTATTATTATTATTATTATTATTATTATTATTATTATTATTATTATTATTATTATTATTATTATTATTATTATTATTATTATTATTATTATTATTATTATTATTATTATTATTATTATTATTATTATTATTATTATTATTATTATTATTATTATTATTATTATTATTATTATTATTATTATTATTATTATTATTATTATTATTATTATTATTATTATTATTATTATTATTATTATTATTATTATTATTATTATTATTATTATTATTATTATTATTATTATTATTATTATTATTATTATTATTATTATTATTATTATTATTATTATTATTATTATTATTATTATTATTATTATTATTATTATTATTATTATTATTATTATTATTATTATTATTATTATTATTATTATTATTATTATTATTATTATTATTATTATTATTATTATTATTATTATTATTATTATTATTATTATTATTATTATTATTATTATTATTATTATTATTATTATTATTATTATTATTATTATTATTATTATTATTATTATTATTATTATTATTATTATTATTATTATTATTATTATTATTATTATTATTATTATTATTATTATTATTATTATTATTATTATTATTATTATTATTATTATTATTATTATTATTATTATTATTATTATTATTATTATTATTATTATTATTATTATTATTATTATTATTATTATTATTATTATTATTATTATTATTATTATTATTATTATTATTATTATTATTATTATTATTATTATTATTATTATTATTATTATTATTATTATTATTATTATTATTATTATTATTATTATTATTATTATTATTATTATTATTATTATTATTATTATTATTATTATTATTATTATTATTATTATTATTATTATTATTATTATTATTATTATTATTATTATTATTATTATTATTATTATTATTATTATTATTATTATTATTATTATTATTATTATTATTATTATTATTATTATTATTATTATTATTATTATTATTATTATTATTATTATTATTATTATTATTATTATTATTATTATTATTATTATTATTATTATTATTATTATTATTATTATTATTATTATTATTATTATTATTATTATTATTATTATTATTATTATTATTATTATTATTATTATTATTATTATTATTATTATTATTATTATTATTATTATTATTATTATTATTATTATTATTATTATTATTATTATTATTATTATTATTATTATTATTATTATTATTATTATTATTATTATTATTATTATTATTATTATTATTATTATTATTATTATTATTATTATTATTATTATTATTATTATTATTATTATTATTATTATTATTATTATTATTATTATTATTATTATTATTATTATTATTATTATTATTATTATTATTATTATTATTATTATTATTATTATTATTATTATTATTATTATTATTATTATTATTATTATTATTATTATTATTATTATTATTATTATTATTATTATTATTATTATTATTATTATTATTATTATTATTATTATTATTATTATTATTATTATTATTATTATTATTATTATTATTATTATTATTATTATTATTATTATTATTATTATTATTATTATTATTATTATTATTATTATTATTCTTTAACCGACCGCCAGGTGAAGCAGATACTTCTAGACAGCGACGCTTCCCTAGGGAAAAAGGGGCAACGAACAGCCAAAGTGCTGGGAAAAAAGAAAACGGCGAAGGAAAGAGAAGGAGAAGGAGAAGAAGTAGGAGTAGGCTGTTTAAAAGGCCGCGACCAGAGGCCATTATAATTAAGCCCGCCGAAGGCAAAACATATGCTGAGATTCTGAGGGAAATACGGGAGCGAGCAAACCCAGACGCTTCCAAAGCCGACATAAAGGGAATCCGGAAGACACAAAACGGAGCGGTTCTGCTGGAATTAAACAATAAGGCAGAAGGAAAGGAGGAAATCAAGGAGGAACTCCGAAAGAGTCTAGGGAAAATGGCAGACGTTAAAGACCTAACGGCCAAAACAACATTGGAGATACGGGACTTGGATAGTCTCACTACAAGCGAAGAGGTGCAAGCAGCACTTAATAGAGACTTGGGAAAGGAGGTCCAATGTAGGTTCAGCCTAACTAAACCGAACAAGAGAGAGCAAATGCTGGCCTTTATAGAAATGGAGGAAAAAGACGCCAGGGAACTCCTGAAGACAGCAAAGATAAGAATAGGGCTAATCAGATGTAGAATACGGGAAAGAACACCAGTAGTGCGCTGTTATAGGTGCATGAACTTTGGACACTTCAGAAGAGACTGCAAAGAGCCTAACCGAGAGGATACGTGCTATAAATGTGGACAGAAAGGTCACAAGATTAAAAGCTGCACGCAAGCTGCGAAATGCATCCTGTGTACGGAAATTAAGGCAAAGGCAACGAGCCATGTGTCAGGTACGAAAGACTGCAGTGCATTTCGGAGAGCTCTTGAGGAAGTCAGGAAAAATAGAAAAAATAGAAGATGATAAAAGTTCTTCAAGGAAATATGCATAGAAGTCGAGTAGCAGATGATCTCTTAACACAGATCACGCTTGAAAAAGAAATTGATGTTCTAATAATCAGCGAGCAGTACGTCCACCGGAGCAGAAACAACTGGTTCTCAGATGTCACCGACACGGCGGCAATCTGGATCCCAAACCCTGGAAAAATACACGCATTGGAACATGGAGCCGGAAATGGCTTCGTTTGGGTTAAGAGTAGCCAGTTCACCATCATAAGCTGCTATTTAACACCAAACCAAACGGCGCAGGAATACCAGGAGATGATCGAGAATCTAGAGGACGCAGTATCGGAACAAGAAGGGCAGAAAATTATTGGTGGCGATTTTAATGCAAAAGCAGTGGAGTGGGGAATGCCCACCACGAACAGCAGAGGATCGCAGATTTTAGACATGGCAGCCAGACAAGGGCTGATAATCATAAACTCCGGAAGCACAACAACGTTTCGGCGACCAGGGTACGCAGAAACAATACCGGACATCTCCCTGGCTACACAGAATATAGCGGCATTTATTACTGATTGGGTAGTTATGGAGGACTACACAGGGAGCGATCATCAGTACATTACGTTCAATATAAATATTAGAGAAGAAATGATATCCGAGAGCACAACGGAAAGTTCTAGATATAACGTGAATAAACTCGATACTAGAAGATTGAGTGAATCACTTAGATATAGCCTAGGTGACACAATGCAGGCAGGTGTAGAGCTAGAAGGTAGGATAAAAGCTGAGGCAGTGGTAGAGCAGACAATGAGTGCACTCATACTAGCCTGCGAGGAGTCAATGCCGCGAAAGAGGAAATTTACAAAAAGAAAACCGGTATACTGGTGGAATGAAGAAATAGCGGAGCTACGAAGAAGGTGTCAGCATCTTCGAAGAATTGCACAGCGATCACGGAACAGAGCGGATGCAACGGAAAAAATGGCAGCATATAAAATAAGCCGCAAAACACTCAGGAAAACCATAAAATTGAGCAAAAAGGTTGAATGGAAAAAGCTTTGCGAAGATGTAAACAGTGACCCTTGGGGGCTAGGATACAAGATAGTCATGAAGAAGTTGAAAATAGCTACAGCAACAAATTCAATCGAAGAGAGCTCGATGGAAAATATAGTAGATATTTTATTCCCAGCGCACCCGATAAGAAACTGGAGTGATGTGATGGTTTCACCAGAGGAAGTACCAGCTTTCACGCAGGAGGAACTTGTGGAAGCAACAAAAACTATGAAGAATAAGAAAGCTCCAGGCCCTGATGGGATTCCAGCGGAAGTCATCAAAGCCGTGGTGGAAACTTGCCCGCAAATGATGCTGAATATGTACAACACATGTCTAAAAGAAGGCGTTTTCAGCAAAAGATGGAAGGTAGCTCGACTTGTCTTAATCGACAAAGGGAAAGGCGGCAGAGTCTCACCGTCCTCGTTCAGACCACTGTGTATGCTGGACACGGCTGGAAAGCTCCTCGAAAGGCTATTGAAACCCAGAATAGAAGAGGCGATACGAACGACCGGTGGTCTGTCAGATATGCAATTCGGATTCAGACAAGGAAGATCAACAATAGATGCAATACGAGTTGTAATGGAAAAGGTAGAAGCGGCGGAAGCAAGGAACCATTTCTCAAGAAGAATAGTTGTCTTTGTTACCTTGGACGTGAAAAACGCCTTCAACTCGGCAAGATGGGAAGACATGATTGATGCCCTGGAAAAAAATTTCAGCATTCCAGCATATCTGCTCAGGATGGTAAAAGACTACCTGAGAGAACGCAGCCTTCAGTATGAAACCAAGATCGGCAGTGTAATCAAAAGCGTAACATCCGGCGCAGCACAAGGATCGATCCTAGGACCGGACCTGTGGAATATATTATACAATAGCTTGCTGGAGGCAGAAATGCCAGATGATATAACTCTAGTAGGCTTTGCAGACGACCTAGGTGCAATAATATCAGCTCGGACCATGGAAGATGCGCAAATCAGGTTGAATCAAGTCATGAGAAGAGTGAGTAGCTGGATGAACAGACACGGCTTAGAGCTTGCGGAAGCAAAAACCGAAATTGTCCTACTCACAAAAAAGAGGATGAGAACCATTGTGCCAATGGATAGTGGGGCCTGTGGTCATTCAAACTAAGGAAGCTTCGAGGTATCTTGGTGTCATGTTGGATACCAAACTAAATTTTTGGAGGCATATCAAAAAAGCTACAGACAAGGCGGCCGTGATAACCAAGAATTTGAGCAGATTAATGGCGAACATCGGTGGACCTTTACCGTGCAAAAGGAGGCTGTTAATGTCCACGACACATTCAGTGCTCCTGTACGGTGCGGAGATTTGGGCAGATGCCCTAAATAGAGAGTATTGCCGGAAGCCCATGGAAGCGGTACAACGAAGAGGGGCTCTGCGGGTAGCGTGCTCCTACCGGACGGTCTCATACCCAGCTGTAAATGTTATTGCAGGCGTGATACCGATAACATTGTTAGCCCGAGAGAGGAAACAGATATATAATAGGGCTGCGGGAAGAGACAGAAAAGAAGTGTCAGGAGACGCGAGGAGACAAAGCCTAGAAAAATGGCAAGAACAATGGAATGGGGAACACAGAGGACGCTGGACCGCAAGATTGATACCACAACTAGCGGTTTGGGTTAACCGGAGGCACGGCGAAGTGAACTTCTATACCACGCAAATGCTCTCGGGGCATGGATACTTTCGAGCTTATTTATTCAGAATGAATAAAGTAAACAGTCCGCGATGTCGCCACTGCGACACAGCGGAAGATACGGTCGAGCATACTTTTTTCGAGTGCGACGTCGCAGCGGAGGAAAGAAGCGTTCTAACTCGAATCGTAGGGGATGTTACGCCGGATAATATAACCACCATAATGATAGACACGGAAGAAAATTGGAACGCCGTGTCAGTCTACGTCGAGGCGGTATTACGAAAGAAGAAGAGACTGGGCTACTTAGAAGACTCGGAATAGATCTTCTAAGTTAGGAAATAGACCCCAGTGTAGTCTGGTTTCTGCTTTTGAGTCTGGCGTGGTCTGCTTGGCACCAATGGCATACAGGCTTACTGGTGCCGCAGTTTTGTTTGTGTTAAATTAACAACAAATTTAACTCTGCGACACTAGTTACTGCTGATGCTGTCGGCGTGTGGTAGATCTCGGTAGACTTATGAGCGAAATTAGATAAAACGTGTCGCTGTTTTGTTATGTAGCACAGTAGTACTGTTTTTTGTTATTTTTGTTACATATGGAAGTAGATAGTAACTCGCCAAATAGTTGGGCCTACGCAAAACGACTTTGGGAGCCAAGTAGCTATTTGTAGAATAGATGTAGAACAGAAATAACCTAGTCCAGCATCTTGAGGCAGCTTGACATGCTGGAAGCTGCTTCAAGACAGCACTTCTAGGAACTATGTAGCTCTGTATAGAATAGTTTTTAGTTTTCTAGTTATTTGTAGAATAGATGTAAACAGAAAGAACCTAGTCCAGCGTTTTGAGGCAGCTTGACATGTTGGAAGCTACTTCAAAACAGCACCTCTAGGGATTATATAGCTCTGTTCAGAATAGTTTTGTTTTGTAAATGGGAAATAACCTAGCCATAATAGAAAAGGCTTAGAAAATTAATATTGTCTTAGTAATAATATTAGAAGAGGGACAGTAGATTTTATTTTTCTGTCTGCCGCTGTCGATAGATATATGCAGAGAAGAGCGAACGGGATAATTCACACGGAAACACCGAAGTCAGCACTTTTTCGCCAGTTTGAAGAAATGCTAACGCGGTTCCAAACTGGGATATACATCGTGGGTCAAGGGAACAGATGGTGGGGGTTTTTAGCCGGTCGGTTGGTTCCTTTTTTGCAGTGCGTCTTAGTGTAATGCAAAAAGAAACCGACCAACCCGGCACTCGGTAGTCTGTTAAGCAGATTTTCCCCGCGACACCATCTATAACCGTAAAAAAGCAAAAAAAAAAAAAAAAAAATTATTATTATTATTATTATTATTATTATTATTATTATTATTATTATTATTATTATTATTATTATTATTATTATTATTATTATTATTATTATTATTATTATTATTATTATTATTATTATTATTATTATTATTATTATTATTATTATTATTATTATTATTATTATTATTATTATTATTATTATTATTATTATTATTATTATTATTATTATTATTATTATTATTATTATTATTATTATTATTATTATTATTATTATTATTATTATTATTATCGACAAGGCGGCCGTGATAACCAAGAATTTGAGCAGATTAATGGCGAACATCGGTGGACCATCACCGTGCAAAAGGAGGCTGTTAATGTCCACGACACATTCAGTGCTCCTGTACGGTGCGGAGATTTGGGCAGATGCCCTAAATAGAGAGTATTGCCGGAAGCCCATGGAAGCGGTACAACGAAGAGGGGCTCTGCGGGTAGCGTTCTCCTACCGGACGGTCTCATACCCAGCTGTAAATGTTATTGCAGGCGTGATACCGATAACATTGTTAGCCCGAGAGAGGAAGCAGATATATAATAGGGCTGCGGGAAGAGACAGAAAAGAAGTGTCAGGAGATGCGAGGAGACAAAGCCTAGAAAAATGGCAAGAACAATGGAATGGGGAACACAGAGGACGCTGGACCGCAAGATTGATACCACAACTAGCGGTTTGGGTTAACCTGAGGCACGGCGAAGTGAACTTCTATACCACGCAAATGCTCTCGGGGCATGGATACTTTCGAGCTTATTTATTCAGAATGAATAAAGTAAACAGTAAGATACGGTCAGATACAGTAAGATACGGTCGAGCATACTTTTTTCGAGTGCGACGTCGCAGCGGAGGGAAGAAGCGTTCTAACTCGAATCGTAGGGGATGTTACGCCGGATAATATAACCACCATAATGATAGACACGGAAGAAAATTGGAACGCCGTGTCAGTCTACGTCGAGGCGGTATTACGAAAGAAGAAGAGACTGGGCTACTTAGAAGACTCGGAATAGATCTTCTAAGTTAGGAAATAGACCTCAGTGTAGTCTGGTTTCTGCTTTTGAGGCTGGCGTGGTCTGCTTGGCACCAATGGCATACAGGCTTACTGGTGCCGCAGTTTTGTTTGTGTTAAATTAACAACAAATTTAACTCTGCGACACTAGTTACTGCTGATGCTGTCGGCGTGTGGTAGATCTCGGTAGACTTATGAGCGAAATTAGATAAAACGTGTCGCTGTTTTGTTATGTAGCACAGTAGTACTGTTTTTTTGTTATTTTTGTTACATATGGAAGTAGATAGTAACTCGCCAAATAGTTGGGCCTACGCAAAACGACTTTGGGAGCCAAGTAGCTATTTGTAGAATAGATGTAGAACAGAAATAACCTAGTCCAGCATCTTGAGGCAGCTTGACATGCTGGAAGCTGCTTCAAGACAGCACTTCTAGGAACTATGTAGCTCTGTATAGAATAGTTTTTAGTTTTCTAGTTATTTGTAGAATAGATGTAAACAGAAAGAACCTAGTCCAGCGTTTTGAGGCAGCTTGACATGTTGGAAGCTACTTCAAGACAGCACCTCTAGGGATTATATAGCTCTGTTTAGAATAGTTTTGTTTTGTAAATGGGAAATAACCTAGCCATAATAGAAAAGGCTTAGAAAATTAATATTGTCTTAGTAATAATATTAGAAGAGGGACAGTAGATTTTATTTTTCTGTCTGCCGCTGTCGATAGATATATGCAGAGAAGAGCGAACGGGATAATTCACACGGAAACACCGAAGTCAGCACTTTTTCGCCAGTTTGAAGAAATGCTAACGCGGTTCCAAACTGGGATATACATCGTGGGTCAAGGGAACAGATGGTGGGGGTTTTTAGCCGGTCGGTTGGTTCCTTTTTTGCAGTGCGTCTTAGTGTAATGCAAAAAGAAACCGACCAACCCGGCACTCGGTAGTCTGTTAAGCAGATTTTCCCCGCGACACCATCTATAACCGTAAAAAAGCAAAAAAAAAAAAAAAAAAATTATTATTATTATTATTATTATTATTATTATTATTATTATTATTATTATTATTATTATTATTATTATTATTATTATTATTATTATTATTATTATTATTATTATTATTATTATTATTATTATTATTATTATTATTATTATTATTATTATTATTATTATTATTATTATTATTATTATTATTATTATTATTATTATTATTATTATTATTATTATTATTATTATTATTATTATTATTATTATTATTATTATTATTATTATTATTATTATTATTATTATTATTATTATTATTATTATTATTATTATTATTATTATTATTATTATTATTATTATTATTATTATTATTATTATTATTATTATTATTATTATTATTATTATTATTATTATTATTATTATTATTATTATTATTATTATTATTATTATTATTATTATTATTATTATTATTATTATTATTATTATTATTATTATTATTATTATTATTATTATTATTATTATTATTATTATTATTATTATTATTATTATTATTATTATTATTATTATTATTATTATTATTATTATTATTATTATTATTATTATTATTATTATTATTATTATTATTATTATTATTATTATTATTATTATTATTATTATTATTATTATTATTATTATTATTATTATTATTATTATTATTATTATTATTATTATTATTATTATTATTATTATTATTATTATTATTATTATTATTATTATTATTATTATTATTATTATTATTATTATTATTATTATTATTATTATTATTATTATTATTATTATTATTATTATTATTATTATTATTATTATTATTATTATTATTATTATTATTATTATTATTATTATTATTATTATTATTATTATTATTATTATTATTATTATTATTATTATTATTATTATTATTATTATTATTATTATTATTATTATTATTATTATTATTATTATTATTATTATTATTATTATTATTATTATTATTATTATTATTATTATTATTATTATTATTATTATTATTATTATTATTATTATTATTATTATTATTATTATTATTATTATTATTATTATTATTATTATTATTATTATTATTATTATTATTATTATTATTATTATTATTATTATTATTATTATTATTATTATTATTATTATTATTAATATTATTATTATTATTATTATTATTATTATTATTATTATTATTATTATTATTATTATTATTATTATTATTATTATTATTATTATTATTATTATTATTATTATTATTATTATTATTATTATTATTATTATTATTATTATTATTATTATTATTATTATTATTATTATTATTATTATTATTATTATTATTATTATTATTATTATTATTATTATTATTATTATTATTATTATTATTATTATTATTATTATTATTATTATTATTATTATTATTATTATTATTATTATTATTATTATTATTATTATTATTATTATTATTATTATTATTATTATTATTATTATTATTATTATTATTATTATTATTATTATTATTATTATTATTATTATACCTCTGCACGATTGCCTACCTCGTCGCGGTGCAGAGGCCGAGTATGGGCAAAGAGTCTTGGGACCCTGTTCAAAGATGAGACCTGAAACCAAATGGCAATCAACAGGGCCGGATTAAGGTGTCATACGTACCGTGCCGATAA
This sequence comes from Argyra leucocephala, assembly GCA_963942445.1. Classification (NCBI taxonomy): domain Eukaryota; kingdom Metazoa; phylum Arthropoda; class Insecta; order Diptera; family Dolichopodidae; genus Argyra; species Argyra leucocephala. The sequence continues at coordinate 316,030 of CAWWDO010000002.1, forward strand.
TCAGCTAGGCTGGGGGCCCTGTATAAAAACTAGCCCAGTCGCAAACGGTGTCCTCAGATATCTGGCAGCCTCTGAGTGTAAAAGCCTTACCCCCGTATGGGAGCTCTGCGGGGGCGGACCGATTTTCTCGCCTTACTCGTGGGAACAAAATATGAATGAAAGAAAAAAGAACCATACTGAGACGATGAAGAAGATGGAGAAGGATGAAGGTACTTCAAGAAGGGGATTTGAGGAGAGCCCATCAAATAGTCCTTTTAGACGGTGCCCGGTATTACTGCGTACACCTCCAACTGCAGCTCGCTCAAATTCCTCACCACCGGCGGTGGTAAGGGAAAATGAGCACGAAGGCAGCATGGAGGCTAATGTCGGAGAAATATTCCAGAAGACTGATGGTGTTCTGGCCAAAATGAGAGCTGCAACTCTCAGGCAAACGAACGTCAGCTCGGAAATAAAAGATGGCATGGCGGTGCTCCAGGATGCCCTGGACACGTTAAAAAGCTTGTGGAGCCGGAAAACATGCACAAAAAGAATGGACAGCGGAACTCAAACGGAGATCCCAAGAAAAATGAGAGACTGTGCTGTCCAGACAGGCGAAAAGAGGGCATTTGATACCACGAAAGCCCAAAAAACGATGACTGTGATGCTGCCAGAAATAGTCACAAGTGGAATGCTGAAAAGAGGAGCTACTAGCCCGGCGGAAAAAGCGGCCATACCTAAAAAGAAGAAAGAGAAGGAAATGACTCCTCCACTTTCCGCCAACGTACAGCAGTGGACAGAAGTAAAGAGGAAAAAGAGGAGGGCCAGGCGAAGAACAAAAAATCTTACAGCCGAAGAGCCTAAGACAAAAGTACCTGAAGCTTCCCAAGATAAAGTAGCGGTAAATGCCAAAAAATTAAGAACCAAAGGACGTCGGCCCGCCGTTACCATCAAGCCAGCGGAGGGTAAATCATATGCGGATGTCCTAAGAAGCATCAAGGCGAAAGTTAAACCGGAGGAAACAGGTGCGGAAATAAAGGCAATCCGGCAAACACGGGATGGCAAGGTTCTTCTTGAAATCACCGGCCAGAAAAGCTTGGGAAGTTTCACAAAGGCCCTAGAAGATGCAGTGGGCACTCTAGGTAGCGTGAAGAGCATCGTACAGATGAGGTCCGTAGCAGTGAACGATTTGGACTGCCTTACTGAGCGGACTGAAGTGGAGCAGGCACTGAGGAGGGATCTCGGAGATGTCGCAGTAATGAGGGTTGGTCTTACAGCGCCAAATTCGAGGTCACAACTGACAGCCATCGTTGAACTTCCTGAGCAAGCTGCCGAAAAGCTGCTGAAGCAGGGAAGGCTCAAAGTAGGATGGGTTTCTTGCAGGGTTACGTCACGGACCGATGTCAAACGCTGCTACAGGTGTCTAAATTACGGTCACGTGGCTGGTTCTTGCAGGGGACCTGACCGAAGCAAAGCCTGCTACCGCTGCGGAAAGGAGGGTCATGTTGCTAAGGCCTGTAAAGAAAAGGCACACTGCATACTCTGTGCCGAAGCGGGTGTGCAACAGGAAAGTCTAGGCCACACTCTAGGCACAGGGTTATGCAAGGTGTTCAGAGACGCTCTGAGAAAGGCCAAAGAGACTGGAAAATGATCAGCGTCCTCCAGGCAAACTTAAATCGTAGCCGAGTGGCAGATGACCTCCTGCATCAGCTTGCTCGGGAGAAGAGTTCCGACATACTGCTCATTAGTGAGCAGTATATGGACAGAACCACTTCTTGGTTCTCGGACGAGCTTGGTACGGCGGCCATTTGGATACCTGATGCAGCGAAAATCCCGGTACGAGAGCATGGGCGCGGGCGTGGGTTCGTCTGGGTTAAATACGGGGATATCACATTTATAAGCGTCTATCTGACACCCAACGAAGTCATAGCGGATTTCCGAGCGAAATTGGCGAACCTTGAGGATACGGTTTTGAACACGACGGGTCGCGTAGTGATTGGTGGCGATTTCAACGCTAAGGCAACCGAGTGGGGAATGCCCTACCCTGACTCAAGGGGAAGCGAGGTGTTAGGGTTGGCATCCAGAACCGGTTTACTTGTGCTGAATGTCGGCTCGACATCTACTTTTCGTCGACCGGGGTATTCAGAAACCATTCCCGACGTATCCTTTGCCTGTGAGCGCTTGGCCGCTTTGGTCGAAGGCTGGCATGTGATCGAGGACTACACGGGCAGTGACCATCAGTACATTGTATTCGTGGTCCGTGAGAGGCGGCAACTCCAAAGAACAATAAATAGCAGACCACAGCGCTGGAACATGGGGAGAATTGACGAAGCGGTATTTGCAGCGATCATCCGGGGAGGTGTCCAAATGCAGGTCGAGGGGCAGCCTGCAACCCCTCACCAGGCAGGGCCGTTGGTGGATGCCACTCTACGTCAAATCACCCTAGCCTGCGACCGCTCAATGCCTCGGAGGCGAATTCCTCATGGAAAACAGCCAATGTACTGGTGGACAGCCGAGATAGCTGACCTCCGGAGAGATTGTCTCCGACTGCGGAGAAAGGCTCAGAGAGCTAGAACGGAGGAGGAGGTTAGGATCAGGTCCTCGGACCACAAGGAGAAAAAGCGCCAGTTGCGACGTGCAATCAATCACAGCAAGGCGAGATGCTGGGAGGCACTAAGAGAGGATATGAACTCAGATCCATGGGGCTTAGGTTACAAAATTGTAACCCAGAAAATTGGGGCACTGAAAACCCCTCCGCCCATGGACATGCGGACCACAACGCGCCTAGTTAAAGCCCTCTTTCCAGTGCATCTCCAGCGAGCTGCTAGAGTATACAACCGGGATGGCGCTTCCCCGTTTACAATGGAGGAGCTGGAAGTGGCCATCCAATCTCTCAAGGTCAAGAAGGCCCCAGGTCCAGACGGTATCCAAGGAGAGATATTAAAGCTGGTTTTTCGATATAATCCGAATATTCTGTTGAGTATGTACAATGCCTGTCTCTCAGCGGGAATTTTCCCCAAGTGTTGGAAGACAGCTAGGCTGGTACTAATCAGCAAGGAGAAAGGAGACCCGGAGCTGCCTTCCTCATACCGTCCGCTCTGCATGCTGGACACTGCGGGAAAGGTTCTTGAGAAGTTACTCAAGCCAAGGCTGTTGTCTGCCATCGAGGCAGCTGGAGGTTTGTCTCCGCGTCAGTACGGTTTCAGGGCTGGTCGTTCCACAGCAGATGCCATTGTGGAAGTCACATCTGCGATGAGCAGGGCCGAGGACCACAACCATTTCTCACGTCGTATAGTCCTCCTTGTGACTTTAGACGTGAAAAATGCGTTTAATTCGGCCAGATGGAGCGACATGCTCCAAGCTCTAGAGCAGGAATTTCGTGTTCCGGAATATCTGCTAGGAATGATCAGCGACTACCTTGACGACCGTACAGTACTCTTCGATACGACTGAAGGACAAGGGAGTATCACTGTCTCTGGAGGTGCAGCACAAGGTTCAATCCTCGGTCCCGACCTTTGGAATGCCGCATACGACAGTCTGTTGCGATTAAACATGCCGGATGAGTCAATGCTGGTCGGATATGCGGACGACGTTGCCGTGCTGATAGCAGCGCGAAACGTGGAGCTCGCCCAATTGAAGCTCAATCAGACCATGCGGTCCATCCTTTCTTGGATGGACAGCCGCGGACTGTCGTTGGCATTGAGCAAGACGGAGGTCATAGTGCTGACAAAAAGGAGGATGAACCTTGAGCTCCAGATGCGCATCGGCGAAGAAGAGGTGCAGACAAGACGGGCGGTAAAATATCTCGGCATCATGATTGACAGCAGGCTAAATTACTTTGAGCAGATCAAGAAGACTGCTGACAGGGCCGCAAATGGTGTCATGGCGCTGGCTCGATTGATGGCCAACATAGGTGGACCAAGATCGAGTCGGAGGTGGCTACTGATGTCCGCGGTCCAATCAGTCTTGCTGTATGGTGCCGAGATATGGGGTCATGCTATCGCAAAGGAGTGCTATCGGATAAGGCTGGGTCGGGTCCAAAGGCTGGCGGCGTTGCGAGTGGCGTCTGCTTACAGAACTGTCTAGCCAGCTGTCCTGGTTATCGCTGGCGTCATTCCAATTGCCCTACTCGCAAGGGAGCGTCAGGCGATATACCGGAGAAAGGCCGAAGGAAATATAGAGTCAGTGCAGAAGGAAGAGCGGAATCGCACGCTTCGGCAATGGCAGGAGAACTGGGAACTGGAGGAACGAGGGATATGGACGAGGCGGCTCATCGGGGAGGTTACCCCATGGGTAGAAAGACGACATGGAGAGGTAGATTACTACTTCACTCAGCTGCTGAGTGGACATGGATACTTTCGGGCCTATCTGCACAAGATGGGGAAGGCACGTTCAGCGGAGTGCATATATTGCCACATGCACGATGATGCTGAGCACACTTTTTTCATCTGTGAAAGGTGGGCCCGAGAGCGTGTGCAGCTAAGGGAAGTTGTACCGCGGTTCTCTCCGGACACAGTGGTGGGCCACATTTTACAGGGTAGGGGAGCGTGGGACAGTTTGTCACTCTTTGCGCAGAAAATACTGCGGAAAAAGAAGGTGGACCTAGACACCACAGAGGTCCAACCTACAGACTTTGGCTAGGCAGCAGCCTTCAAGGCGATGGCATTGGACCTAGCCCGAAGTAATGTGACAAACGGTTCCAGGCTAGTGTCCGTGGAGAGCGGGAGGTTTTTTAGTCGGTATGCCCAATATGGGAGACTCCGACATTTGTTGGACGCACGTGCGCCCTTCATCCATAAAGGATTTTCCCTTCTAAAAAAAAAAAAAAAAAAAAAAAAAAAAATTATTATTATTATTATTATTATTATTATTATTATTATTATTATTATTATTATTATTATTATTATTATTATTATTATTATTATTATTATTATTATTATTATTATTATTATTATTATTATTATTATTATTATTATTATTATTATTATTATTATTATTATTATTATTATTATTATTATTATTATTATTATTATTATTATTATTATTATTATTATTCCTCCACATGGTAGTGACCTTGACGTGGTGTGGGGGCCTAGGTTGCAGTGATTCATCAGGCTGTGCTGGAGGGAGTATGTTCTCCTGGTAGGGTCACCCAATTCAGATTGGCTGATGATGAGCAGCTTACAAACTACTACCGACCCCCTAATCCAGTGGTGTCATGCGACCCGTGCCCAGTGGACTAGTTGGTAGCAAGGGGGTAAAACACTTAGCTACCGATAACGGAGCCTCCCTGATACCAGGTCACCTCAGGGAGTATTATTGACCTTACCACAGTAACGGGCCTCTGCTGTGGTGGACCTTACATTGCCGCGATACTCGTGGGAACAAAATGGAGATAAATAAAAACAAAAACATGAAGAAAGTAGTAGATAGAAGAGTGGAAGAAAGAGCAGGGATGGGCATGACCCCATTCATGAGGAGCGGGAAGACGCCTAGATCTCCCCCGGCACCCGTGGGGTTGCACGGTCCTGAACAGGCACAGGAGAAACTAGGTACACCGGCGAATACAGAGGAGATCCAAACCACCGATCTCATGCTGGAAACGCCAATGAGCAGCTTGCATAAACAAGTGGAGGAAAAAGCATGCAGCCACAAAAAAGACCCTGAAAGAGAGGAAGAAACACAGCTCCTACTGATTCAGGAGCTTACAAAAACGATGATGGCGGCAGTTTCAAAACAAAAGAACGTTAGCATGGAGGTTAAGAACGGACTGCTAAAGCTCCAGGAGGCGGTAGAAGTGATATTTCACTGCAAGAGTGAAAAGAGTAAAAAGCTCACCCTTGAAGCTAGAAATCAGGCCCAAAGCCCCAGACAAGTACCGCCAACGGACAAGAAGAGAGGAAGGGAGATAGAGGGGTCTCCTATCAGCTGTACAGAAACCCCACCACCCAGAAAAAGGAAAAATGTTGAAAACCGAGGCGAAGGCGAATGGATAGTCGTCCAAAACAACAAAAATAAAACCTTTAACCGACCGCCAGGTGAAGCAGATACTTCTAGACAGCGACGCTTCCCTAGGGAAAAAGGGGCAACGAACAGCCAAAGTGCTGGGAAAAAAGAAAACGGCGAAGGAAAGAGAAGGAGAAGGAGAAGAAGTAGGAGTAGGCAGTTTAAAAGGCCGCGACCAGAGGCCATTATAATTAAGCCCGCCGAAGGCAAAACATATGCTGAGATTCTGAGGGAAATACGGGAGCGAGTAAACCCAGACGCTTCCAAAGCCGACATAAAGGGAATCCGGAAGACACAAAACGGAGCGGTTCTGCTGGAATTAAACAATAAGGCAGAAGGAAAGGAGGAAATCAAGGAGGAACTCCGAAAGAGTCTAGGGAAAATGGCAGACGTTAAAGACCTAACGGCCAAAACAACATTGGAGATACGGGACTTGGATAGTCTCACTACAAGCGAAGAGGTGCAAGCAGCACTTAATAGAGACTTGGGAAAGGAGGTCCAATGTAAGTTCAGCCTAACTAAACCGAACAAGAGAGAGCAAATGCTGGCCTTTATAGAAATGGAGGAAAAAGACGCCAGGGAACTCCTGAAGACAGCAAAGATCAGAATAGGGCTAGTCAGATGTAGAATACGGGAAAGAACACCAGTAGTGCGCTGTTATAGGTGCATGAACTTTGGACACTTCAGAAGAGACTGCAAAGAGCCTAACCGAGAGGATACGTGCTATAAATGTGGACAGAAAGGTCACAAGATTAAAAGCTGCACGCAAGCTGCGAAATGCATCCTGTGTACGGAAATTAAGGCAAAGGCAACGAGCCATGTGTCAGGTACGAAAGACTGCAGTGCATTTCGGAGAGCTCTTGAGGAAGTCAGGAAAAATAGAAAAAATAGAAGATGATAAAAGTTCTTCAAGGAAATATGCATAGAAGTCGAGTAGCAGATGATCTCTTAACACAGATCACGCTAGAAAAAGAAATTGATGTTCTAATAATCAGCGAGCAGTACGTCCACCGGAGCAGAAACAACTGGTTCTCAGATGTCACCGACACGGCGGCAATCTGGATCCCAAACCCTGGAAAAATACACGCATTGGAACATGGGGCCGGAAATGGCTTCGTTTGGGTTAAGAGTAGCCAGTTCACCATCATAAGCTGCTATTTAACACCAAACCAAACGGCGCAGGAATACCAGGAGATGATCGAGAATCTAGAGGACGCAGTATCGGAACAAGAGGGGCAGAAAATTATTGGTGGCGATTTTAATGCAAAAGCAGTGGAGTGGGGAATGCCCACCACGAACAGCAGAGGATCGCAGATTTTAGACATGGCAGCCAGACAAGGGCTGATAATCATAAACTCCGGAAGCACAACAACGTTTCGGCGACCAGGGTACGCAGAAACAATACCGGACATCTCCCTGGCTACACAGAATATAGCGGCATTTATTACTGATTGGGTAGTTATGGAGGACTACACAGGGAGCGATCATCAGTACATTACGTTCAATATAAATATTAGAGAAGAAATGATATCCGAGAGCACAACGGAAAGTTCTAGATATAACGTGAATAAACTCGATACTAGAAGATTGAGTGAATCACTTAGATATAGCCTAGGTGACACAATGCAGGCAGGTGTAGAGCTAGAAGGTAGGATAAAAGCTGAGGCAGTGGTAGAGCAGACAATGAGTGCACTCATACTAGCCTGCGAGGAGTCAATGCCGCGAAAGAGGAAATTTACAAAAAGAAAACCGGTATACTGGTGGAATGAAGAAATAGCGGAGCTACGAAGAAGGTGTCAGCATCTTCGAAGAATTGCACAGCGATCACGGAACAGAGCGGATGCAACGGAAAAAATGGCAGCATATAAAATAAGCCGCAAAACACTCAGGAAAACCATAAAATTGAGCAAAAAGGTTGAATGGAAAAAGCTTTGCGAAGATGTAAACAGTGACCCTTGGGGGCTAGGATACAAGATAGTCATGAAGAAGTTGAAAATAGCTACAGCAACAAATTCAATCGAAGAGAGCTCGATGGAAAATATAGTAGATATTTTATTCCCAGCGCACCCGATAAGAAACTGGAGTGATGTGATGGTTTCACCAGAGGAAGTACCAGCTTTCACGCAAGAGGAACTTGTGGAAGCAACAAAAACTATGAAGAATAAGAAAGCTCCAGGCCCTGACGGGATTCCAGCGGAAGTCATCAAAGCCGTGGTGGAAACTTGCCCGCAAATGATGCTGAATATGTACAACACATGTCTAAAAGAAGGCGTTTTCAGAAAAAGATGGAAGGTAGCTCGACTTGTCTTAATCGACAAAGGGAAAGGCGGCAGAGTCTCACCGTCCTCGTTCAGACCACTGTGTATGCTGGACACGGCTGGAAAGCTCCTCGAAAGGCTATTGAAACCCAGAATAGAAGAGGCGATACGAACTACCGGTGGTCTGTCAGATATGCAATTCGGATTCAGACAAGGAAGATCAACAATAGATGCAATACGAGTTGTAATGGAAAAGGTAGAAGCGGCGGAAGCAAGGAACCATTTCTCAAGAAGAATAGTTGTCTTTGTTACCTTGGACGTGAAAAACGCCTTCAACTCGGCAAAATGGGAAGACATGATTGATGCCCTGGAAAAAAATTTCAGCATTCCAGCATATCTGCTCAGGATGGTAAAAGACTACCTGAGAGAACGCAGCCTTCAGTATGAAACCAAGATCGGCAGTGTAACCAAAAGCGTAACATCCGGCGCAGCACAAGGATCGATCCTAGGACCGGACCTGTGGAATATATTATACAATAGCTTGCTGGAGGCAGAAATGCCAGATGATATAACTCTAGTAGGCTTTGCAGACGACCTAGGTGCAATAATATCAGCTCGGACCATGGAAGATGCGCAAATCAGGTTGAATCAAGTCATGAGAAGAGTGAGTAGCTGGATGAACAGACACGGCTTAGAGCTTGCGGAAGCAAAAACCGAAATTGTCCTACTCACAAAAAAGAGGATGAGAACCATTGTGCCAATGGAAGTGGGGCCTGTGGTCATTCAAACTAAGGAAGCTTCGAGGTATCTTGGTGTCATGTTGGATACCAAACTAAATTTTTGGAGGCATATCAAAAAAGCTACAGACAAGGCGGCCGTGATAACCAAGAATTTGAGCAGATTAATGGCGAACATCGGTGGACCTTCACCGTGCAAAAGGAGGCTGTTAATGTCCACGACACATTCAGTGCTCCTGTACGGTGCGGAGATTTGGGCAGATGCCCTAAATAGAGAGTATTGCCGGAAGCCCATGGAAGCGGTACAACGAAGAGGGGCTCTGCGGGTAGCGTGCTCCTACCGGACCGTCTCATACCCAGCTGTAAATGTTATTGCAGGCGTGATACCGATAACATTGTTAGCCCGAGAGAGGAAGCAGATATATAATAGGGCTGCGGGAAGAGACAGAAAAGAAGTGTCAGGAGACGCGAGGAGACAAAGCCTAGAAAAATGGCAAGAACAATGGAATGGGGAACACAGAGGACGCTGGACCGCAAGATTGATACCACAACTAGCGGTTTGGGTTAACCGGAGGCACGGCGAAGTGAACTTCTATACCACGCAAATGCTCTCGGGGCATGGATACTTTCGAGCTTATTTATTCAGAATGAATAAAGTAAACAGTCCGCGATGTCGCCACTGCGACACAGCGGAAGATACGGTCGAGCATACTTTTTTCGAGTGCGACGTCGCAGCGGAGGAAAGAAGCGTTCTAACTCAAATCGTAGGGGATGTTACGCCGGATAATATAACCACCATAATGATAGACACGGAAGAAAATTGGAACGCCGTGTCAGTCTACGTCGAGGCGGTATTACGAAAGAAGAAGAGACTGGGCTACTTAGAAGACTCGGAATAGATCTTCTAAGTTAGGAAATAGACCTCAGTGTAGTCTGGTTTCTGCTTTTGAGTCTGGCGTGGTCTGCTTGGCACCAATGGCATACAGGCTTACTGGTGCCGCAGTTTTGTTTGTGTTAAATTAACAACAAATTTAACTCTGCGACACTAGTTACTGCTGATGCTGTCGGCGTGTGGTAGATCTCGGTAGACTTATGAGCGAAATTAGATAAAACGTGTCGCTGTTTTGTTATGTAGCACAGTAGTACTGTTTTTTTGTTATTTTTGTTACATATGGAAGTAGATAGTAACTCGCCAAATAGTTGGGCCTACGCAAAACGACTTTGGGAGCCAAGTAGCTATTTGTAGAATAGATGTAGAACAGAAATAACCTAGTCCAGCATCTTGAGGCAGCTTGACATGCTGGAAGCTGCTTCAAGACAGCACTTCTAGGAACTATGTAGCTCTGTATAGAATAGTTTTTAGTTTTCTAGTTATTTGTAGAATAGATGTAAACAGAAAGAACCTAGTCCAGCGTTTTGAGGCAGCTTGACATGTTGGAAGCTACTTCAAGACAGCACCTCTAGGGATTATATAGCTCTGTTTAGAATAGTTTTGTTTTGTAAATGGGAAATAACCTAGCCATAATAGAAAAGGCTTAGAAAATTAATATTGTCTTAGTAATAATATTAGAAGAGGGACAGTAGATTTTATTTTTCTGTCTGCCGCTGTCGATAGATATATGCAGAGAAGAGCGAACGAGATAATTCACACGGAAACACCGAAGTCAGCACTTTTTCGCCAGTTTGAAGAAATGCTAACGCGGTTCCAAACTGGGATATACATCGTGGGTCAAGGGAACAGATGGTGGGGGTTTTTAGCCGGTCGGTTGGTTCCTTTTTTGCAGTGCGTCTTAGTGTAATGCAAAAAGAAACCGACCAACCCGGCACTCGGTAGTCTGTTAAGCAGATTTTCCCCGCGAAACCATCTATAACCGTAAAAAAGCAACAAAAAAAAAAAAAAAAAAATTATTATTATTATTATTATTATTATTATTATTATTATTATTATTATTATTATTATTATTATTATTATTATTATTATTATTATTATTATTATTATTATTATTATTATTATTATTATTATTATTATTATTATTATTATTATTATTATTATTATTATTATTATTATTATTATTATTATTATTATTATTATTATTATTATTATTATTATTATTATTATTATTATTATTATTATTATTATTATTATTATTATTATTATTATTATTATTATTATTATTATTATTATTATTATTATTATTATTATTATTATTATTATTATTATTATTATTATTATTATTATTATTATTATTATTATTATTATTATTATTATTATTATTATTATTATTATTATTATTATTATTATTATTATTATTATTATTATTATTATTATTATTATTATTATTATTATTATTATTATTATTATTATTATTATTATTATTATTATTATTATTATTATTATTATTATTATTATTATTATTATTATTATTATTATTATTATTATTATTATTATTATTATTATTATTATTATTATTATTATTATTATTATTATTATTATTATTATTATTATTATTATTATTATTATTATTATTATTATTATTATTATTATTATTATTATTATTATTATTATTATTATTATTATTATTATTATTATTATTATTATTATTATTATTATTATTATTATTATTATTATTATTATTATTATTATTATTATTATTATTATTATTATTATTATTATTATTATTATTATTATTATTATTATTATTATTATTATTATTATTATTATTATTATTATTATTATTATTATTATTATTATTATTATTATTATTATTATTATTATTATTATTATTATTATTATTATTATTATTATTATTATTATTATTATTATTATTATTATTATTATTATTATTATTATTATTATTATTATTATTATTATTATTATTATTATTATTATTATTATTATTATTATTATTATTATTATTATTATTATTATTATTATTATTATTATTATTATTATTATTATTATTATTATTATTATTATTATTATTATTATTATTATTATTATTATTATTATTATTATTATTATTATTATTATTATTATTATTATTATTATTATTATTATTATTATTATTATTATTATTATTATTATTATTATTATTATTATTATTATTATTATTATTATTATTATTATTATTATTATTATTATTATTATTATTATTATTATTATTATTATTATTATTATTATTATTATTATTATTATTATTATTATTATTATTATTATTATTATTATTATTATTATTATTATTATTATTATTATTATTATTATTATTATTATTATTATTATTATTATTATTATTATTATTATTATTATTATTATTATTATTATTATTATTATTATTATTATTATTATTATTATTATTATTATTATTATTATTATTATTATTATTATTATTATTATTATTATTATTATTATTATTATTATTATTATTATTATTATTATTATTATTATTATTATTATTATTATTATTATTATTATTATTATTATTATTATTATTATTATTATTATTATTATTATTATTATTATTATTATTATTATTATTATTATTATTATTATTATTATTATTATTATTATTATTATTATTATTATTATTATTATTATTATTATTATTATTATTATTATTATTATTATTATTATTATTATTATTATTATTATTATTATTATTATTATTATTATTATTATTATTATTATTATTATTATTATTATTATTATTATTATTATTATTATTATTATTATTATTATTATTATTATTATTATTATTATTATTATTATTATTATTATTATTATTATTATTATTATTATTATTATTATTATTATTATTATTATTATTATTATTATTATTATTATTATTATTATTATTATTATTATTATTATTATTATTATTATTATTATTATTATTATTATTATTATTATTATTATTATTATTATTATTATTATTATTATTATTATTATTATTATTATTATTATTATTATTATTATTATTATTATTATTATTATTATTATTATTATTATTATTATTATTATTATTATTATTATTATTATTATTATTATTATTATTATTATTATTATTATTATTATTATTATTATTATTATTATTATTATTATTATTATTATTATTATTATTATTATTATTATTATTATTATTATTATTATTATTATTATTATTATTATTATTATTATTATTATTATTATTATTATTATTATTATTATTATTATTATTATTATTATTATTATTATTATTATTATTATTATTATTATTATTATTATTATTATTATTATTATTATTATTATTATTATTATTATTATTATTATTATTATTATTATTATTATTATTATTATTATTATTATTATTATTATTATTATTATTATTATTATTATTATTATTATTATTATTATTATTATTATTATTATTATTATTATTATTATTATTATTATTATTATTATTATTATTATTATTATTATTATTATTATTATTATTATTATTATTATTATTATTATTATTATTATTATTATTATTATTATTATTATTATTATTATTATTATTATTATTATTATTATTATTATTATTATTATTATTATTATTATTATTATTATTATTATTATTATTATTATTATTATTATTATTATTATTATTATTATTATTATTATTATTATTATTATTATTATTATTATTATTATTATTATTATTATTATTATTATTATTATTATTATTATTATTATTATTATTATTATTATTATTATTATTATTATTATTATTATTATTATTATTATTATTATTATTATTATTATTATTATTATTATTATTATTATTATTATTATTATTATTATTATTATTATTATTATTATTATTATTATTATTATTATTATTATTATTATTATTATTATTATTATTATTATTATTATTATTGGGAGGTAAAGGCTGGTATATGGTCTCAGACAAACGTTCTACCAACGGACGTCTTGACAAAAACTGGGAAACGCCTACTGTAATTATCAGCTCTGCCAGCAAATCCTAATCTCACCTCCTCGAAGGTAGGTAACATAGTTATCTGCCGGGCACCTCCTGGTAACATACTTAGTATGGCTAACGAGATAGGGTAAAAGCGAATATTTGGCGCTCTAACTAAATAAAACAAGTTGGTGCAGGACGGGCGTGTATTACTCGTACAAGCGCGAAATGCTCAAAATCCAGGCGCGTCTGTATTCGTAGCGAGCGGCGACTTGGTCGGCGTCTGTACTCCATGTTAGGAGCGGCCGGAATTAAAAACGGAGATGAGTAACTCCATAAAGACTCAGTTTATAAATATGCAATGGATAAAACAATATATATAAATACCCCAGGTGGTAATCTAGCTATGCTAGAGAATCCATCCTCCAAGGAGGCCGATCCCACGGATTCTGGGGGGGATCGCTTATTGCTAAAAAATAAATCTGTGCCAAATGACCCGCTAGAAATGCTAGCAACCGGCGCTTAGAGGTATGCGGGCCTCTAAGTGTTAAATATGTTACCGAAGAACAGAAGAAACAAAAGCAGCAACCAAAAATGGGAAGTTACCCATTTCAAAGAAGCAACAAAATAGCTCGTTCTCCAATTAAAGGAGCATCAGCCGAACTCACTAAATGCAGTAAGAAACTGATCATCATACCAGAAAAGACGGTAAATAGAGGAACGCCGAAAGAAGGTATACACAAATTATCAGTTTCCCAAATTGAAACATCAAGGAAAATCCCTGAAGATATGGAGGAACAGCAACTTCAGAAAATACAACATCTGACAGAAATCATGCTGCAAGCTGCTGCCAAGCAGAAAAACATTAGTATGGACATCAAAAATGGCCTAATAAAGTTACAGGAAGCGATAGAAGTAATTTTCGAAGGCAGAACCCAAAGGAAGGAACAAACGAAAAATACCAGCGAAATCCCCAGCATAGGAGAGCAAAATGCAGCATTAACCTCCTCAAATGGTAAGAAACGAGGCAGAGAGATCTATGCAGATGAGCATGGTCAAACCGACACCCCTCCTGCATACAAGAAAGGAAGAGAAGCAGAAGAAAGTGGTTGGACACTTGTGCAAACTAGAACTTCAGCGCAGCGACAACCCAGATCGAACGAAGGTAAAGTACTGCCAGGAAAAAAAGAAGCAGCGAGTAGCCAAAGAACACGGAACAGAAGAAGTAAGATGTCACACTCGGAAAAGCAGAAGAGTACAAGGCCCCGATCAGAAGCAATACTGATAAAACCCACCACAGGGAAGACTTACGCTGAAATCCTAAAGGAAATAAAAGGAAGGGTAAACCCTGAAAAAACAGAGATCGAAATCAGAGGAATCCGCAGAACTCAAAATGGGGATGTGCTGCTGGAAATGGGGAAAGGCCCGAAAGAAAAAGGTAAATTCACCAAGGAGTTACAGGAAGCTCTAGGGACTTCGGCTAGTGTAAGGAATCTCACACCAAAGACTGCGATAGAGATTAAAGACTTGGATTGTGTAACAACCATTGAGGAAGTTCAAAAGGCTATAAATAAGGAATTAACGGAAGTTGTCGAATGCAAAATACATTTGACAGCACCAAATGGCAGGGAACAGATAACTGCGGTTGTAGTTATGGAAGAAAGCGATGCCAAAAAATTACTGGTAACATCGAAAATAAAAATTGGATGGATCAGATGCAGAATTAGGGAGAGAACAGAAGTTAAGCGATGCTACAAATGCCTTAACTTTGGCCACTTAAGGAGGCAATGCAAATATGAAGATCGTAGAGACTGCTGCTACAAGTGCGGACAAAAAGGACACACAGTCAAAAACTGTAAACAAAAGGCAAGGTGCTTTTTGTGTGCAGAAATAAAAGCAGAAAGTCTGGAGCACGTGTCAGGATCCGGTTTGTGTAGAGTGTTTCGAACTGCACTTGAGGAGAGTAAAAAGCATAAAAATAATTAAGCTCTTACAAGGTAATTTGCACAGGAGCAAAACGGCCGATGATCTACTTTTACAGCTCGTCCGAGAAAAGAATATCGACGTAGTAATTATCAGCGAGCAGTACAAAAATAAAGATTATCAGAATTGGTTCTCGGATGTCACAAGTACAGCAGCCATCTGGGTAGTAAATCAAGGGAAAATACAAATTAACTGCCATGGAGCCGGAAATGGGTTTGTATGGATCACAAACGGCAAAGAAACAATAATAAGCTGTTACCTAACTCCAAATCAAACGGCACAGGAATATCGACAGAAAATGGAGCAATTAGAAGATAAGATAATAGAACTAGGAGGAAATGTAGTAGTCGCCGGTGACTTCAATGCTAAAGCAGTGGAGTGGGGATTGCCAGTTACAGATAACAGGGGAAGGCAAATTTTGGAAATGGTAGCAAGACAAAATTTAATTGTGTTAAACTCAGGAAATACCAGCACATTCAGGAGACCCGGGTACACCGAAACTATACCCGATATATCCCTAGCAACACAAGAACTTGCTAGCAACATAGAAAACTGGATGGTTCTAGAGGATTATACTGGCAGCGATCATCAGTATATACAATTCGAAATATGCACGAGAAGGAGAGAAAGAAATCGCAACAACCAGCGAGAAGGTACATGGAACGTCAATAAGCTGGATAAAGAAAAAATGGCCGGTGTAATAAGGAGAAATCTAGAAAGAGTAATGCAAGTGCCACAGAACGAAACAGGCAGAGAATGAGCAGAAGCAGTGGTGAAAGTTACTATGGACACCATCGCAAGAGCTTGTGAAGAATCAATGCCCAAGAAGTTTGGAAATAGAAACAGATGCCCTGTATACTGGTGGACAGAAGAAATAGCGGAATTGAGAAGAAAATGTTTGCGTCTCCGCCGCATAGCACAGCGACAGAGAAATGGAGCAGCAGAAACAAGCAAACTAGAGGAATATAGAATAGCGAGAAAAACGCTCCGAATTATAATAAAGAAGAGTAAAATGAAAAACTGGAAAAGTTTGTGTGAAGAAGTAAACAATGATCCCTGGGGACTTGGATACAAAATTGTAATGAAAAGAATCAGAGCACCAGCATCAGAAAATCAGCTAGAAGCGGACGTTATGGAAAATATTGTAAACACACTTTTCCCTACACACCCTAGAAGAAATGTATTGCAGAGGCACGAAGAACCAGGAGAAGCCCCAATTTTTACACAAATAGAACTAGAAGATGCAGTAAAATGTATGAAAAACAAGAAAGCCCCCGGACCTGATAGAATACCAGCAGAGGTCATCAAATTAGTAGCTTCGAATAATCCACAAATGATGCTGAATATGTATAATTGCTGCCTAAAAGAAGGAGTATTCAGCAAAAGGTGGAAAGAAGCAAGACTGGTTTTAATTGACAAAGCTAAAGGAGTAAGAGGAGCAGCATCGTCATACAGGCCACTATGTATGTTAGATACGGCCGGGAAACTCTTCGAAAGGTTAATAAAAACAAGACTGCAAGCAGCAATTCATACAGCTGGTGGATTAGCGAACACACAGTTCGGGTTCAGAAAGGGAAGGTCGACCGTTGACGCTATCAAGGTGGTAACAGAAACTGCGGAAGCCACACGAATGGAAACACATCACTCGAGGAAAATAGTTCTACTTGTTACCTTGGATGTCAAAAATGCCTTTAATTCGGCAAGATGGACTGACATCATAGACGCATTACAAAATAAGTTTACTATACCTACGTACCTTCTGAAAGTTCTAATAGATTACTTAAGCGAGCGAAGATTGATATACAACACGGTAGATGGAAAGAGGATAAAGGATCTTACGGCAGGAGTAGCACAAGGATCAATACTAGGACCAGAACTATGGAATGTTCTGTACAACGGTCTATTATGTATGGAAATGCCTGAAAATATACAGCTAGTAGGTTATGCTGATGATATAGCAGCTATTATAACGGCACGGGATATAGCAGAATCACAGATTAGGCTGAATCAAGTTATGAGAAGAGTGTATAGTTGGATGAGGGAACATAGATTAGAATTAGCAACGGCAAAAACAGAAATCGTTATGTTAACTAAGAAAAGATTACCAACTATAATTCCAATGCAAGTAGGTCCAGAAACAATAATGACCAAAGAATCAGCAAATTACTTAGGAGTTACTATTGATACAAGGCTAACATTTTGGCAACAAATCCAAAAAGTAGCAGATAAAGCAGCAGAAGCTACAATCAAGCTAAGCAAACTTATGGCAAACATTGGAGGACCCAAACCAGAAAAAAGACGAATCATTATGAAAACCGCAGAATCAATCCTTCTATACGGAGCTGAAATCTGGGCACATGCGATGGACAAGAGGTATTGTAAAAAACGCATAGCAGCGGTGCAACGAAGAGGGGCTCTCCGAGTCGCGTGCTCCTATCGAACAGTTTCACATTCGGCGGTCATGGTAATCGCGGGCGTGATTCCGATTGATTTGCTAGCGCAAGAACGAAGAAATATATATATAAGGGATCAAGCAACGAGCCGAGATGTCATTGTAGCAGAGGAAAGAAGGTACACGATGACAAGATGGCAAGAACACTGGAGTAATGATCAGCACGGGCGATGGACGGCTAGATTAATCCCACAAGTAGAAGTCTGGTTTAACCGACACCATGGAGAAGTAAATTTTTACATCACTCAGTTCCTATCAGGCCACGGATATTTTCGATCCTACCTCTACAAGATGGGCAAAGTAAACAATCCAGGATGCAGTCACTGCAGCGCAACACATGACACAGCGCATCACACTTTTTTCGAATGTGATTTAGCAGAAACAGAAAGAGAATCTTTAATAGTAGCAGTAGGAGAATTAACATCAGAAAATATAATTTCTGTAATGCTTGAAAACCAAGAAAAATGGAATGCAATAGCTAAATACATAGAATTAATACTACGCAGGAAGAAAGAGCTCAGATATTTAGAGGACCTAGAAGAAGAATCATAAAAGAAAATTAAAAAAAAGGAACAAGCACGGCCCAACTTGAAGTAATGCGAAAGCGGTTCCGGGTTGGTTTCACCGTGGGAAAAGGAGGTGGTGTATTTGGTGAGTAGACCGAACAAGATCATGGGAGTCTCACATACCCTTGAAGTGCGGACCCTTCAAGATACCTATAAAAGGTTTTCACCACCGACCTACGAAAAAAAAAAAAAAAAAAAAAAAAAAAAAATTATTATTATTATTATTATTATTATTATTATTATTATTATTATTATTATTATTATTATTATTATTATTATTATTATTATTATTATTATTATTATTATTATTATTATTATTATTATTATTATTATTATTATTATTATTATTATTATTATTATTATTATTATTATTATTATTATTATTATTATTATTATTATTATTATTATTATTATTATTATTATTATTATTATTATTATTATTATTATTATTATTATTATTATTATTATTATTATTATTATTATTATTATTATTATTATTATTATTATTATTATTATTATTATTATTATTATTATTATTATTATTATTATTATTATTATTATTATTATTATTATTATTATTATTATTATTATTATTATTATTATTATTATTATTATTATTATTATTATTATTATTATTATTATTATTATTATTATTATTATTATTATTATTATTCCTCTGCACGATTGCCTACCTCGTCGCGGTGCAGAGGCCGAGTATGGGCAAAGAGTCTTGGGACCCTGTTCAAAGATGAGACCTGAAACCAAATGGCAATCAACAGGGCCGGATTAAGGTGTCATACGTACCGTGCCGATAATCAGCTAGGCTGGGGGCCCTGTATAAAAACTAGCCCAGTCGCAAACGGTGTCCTCAGATATCTGGCAGCCTCTGAGTGTAAAAGCCTTACCCCCGTATGGAGCTCTGCGGGGGCGGACCGATTTTCTCGCCTTACTCGTGGGAACAAAATATGAATGAAAGAAAAAAAAAACCATACTGAGACGATGAAGAAGATGGAGAAGGATGAAGGTACTTCAAGAAGGGGATTTGAGGAGAGCCCATCAAATAGTCCTTTTAGACGGTGCCCGGTATTACTGCGTACACCTCCAACTCCAGCTCGCTCAAATTCCTCACCACCGGCGGTGGTAAGGGAAAATGAGCACGAAGGCAGCATGGAGGCTAATGTCGGAGAAATATTCCAGAAGACTGATGGTGTTCTGGCCAAAATGAGAGCTGCAACTCTCAGGCAAACGAACGTCAGCTCGGAAATAAAAGATGGCATGGCGGTGCTCCAGGATGCCCTGGACACGTTAAAAAGCTTGTGGAGCCGGAAAACATGCACAAAAAGAATGGACAGCGGAACTCAAACGGAGATCCCAAGAAAAATGAGAGACTGTGCTGTCCAGACAGGCGAAAAGAGGGCATTTGATACCACGAAAGCCCAAAAAACGATGACTGTGATGCTGCCAGAAATAGTCACAAGTGGAATGCTGAAAAGAGGAGCTACTAGCCCGGCGGAAAAAGCGGCCATACCTAAAAAGAAGAAAGAGAAGGAAATGACTCCTCCACTTTCCGCCAACGTACAGCAGTGGACAGAAGTAAAGAGGAAAAAGAGGAGGGCCAGGCGAAGAACAAAAAATCTTACAGCCGAAGAGCCTAAGACAAAAGTACCTGAAGCTTCCCAAGATAAAGTAGCGGTAAATGCCAAAAAATTAAGAACCAAAGGACGTCGGCCCGCCGTTACCATCAAGCCAGCGGAGGGTAAATCATATGCGATTGTCCTAAGAAGCATCAAGGCGAAAGTTAAACCGGAGGAAACAGGTGCGGAAATAAAGGCAATCCGGCAAACACGGGATGGCAAGGTTCTTCTTGAAATCACCGGCCAGAAAAGCTTGGGAAGTTTCACAAAGGCCCTAGAAGATGCAGTGGGCACTCTAGGTAGCGTGAAGAGCATCGTACAGATGAGGTCCGTAGCAGTGAACGATTTGGACTGCCTTACTGAGCGGACTGAAGTGGAGCAGGCACTGAGGAGGGATCTCGGAGATGTCGCAGTAAGGGTTGGGTTGCGGAGATGTCTCGGAGATGTCGCAGTAAGGGTTGGTCTTACAGCGCCAAATTCGAGGTCACAACTGACAGCCATCGTTGAACTTCCTGAGCAAGCTGCCGAAAAGCTGCTGAAGCAGGGAAGGCTCAAAGTAGGATGGGTTTCTTGCAGGGTTACGTCACGGACCGATGTCAAACGCTGCTACAGGTGTCTAAATTACGGTCACGTGGCTGGTTCTTGCAGGGGACCTGACCGAAGCAAAGCCTGCTACCGCTGCGGAAAGGAGGGTCATGTTGCTAAGGCCTGTAAAGAAAAGGCACACTGCATACTCTGTGCCGAAGCGGGTGTGCAACAGGAAAGTCTAGGCCACACTCTAGGCACAGGGTTATGCAAGGTGTTCAGAGACGCTCTGAGAAAGGCCAAAGAGACTGGAAAATGATCAGCGTCCTCCAGGCAAACTTAAATCGTAGCCGAGTGGCAGATGACCTCCTGCATCAGCTTGCTCGGGAGAAGAGTTCCGACATACTGCTCATTAGTGAGCAGTATATGGACAGAACCACTTCTTGGTTCTCGGACGAGCTTGGTACGGCGGCCATTTGGATACCTGATGCAGCGAAAATCCCGGTACGAGAGCATGGGCGCGGGCGTGGGTTCGTCTGGGTTAAATACGCGGATATCACATTTATAAGCGTCTATCTGACACCCAACGAAGTCATAGCGGATTTCCGAGCGAAATTGGCGAACCTTGAGGATACGGTTTTGAACACGACGGGTCGCGTAGTGATTGGTGGCGATTTCAACGCTAAGGCAACCGAGTGGGGAATGCCCTACCCTGACTCAAGGGGAAGCGAGGTGTTAGGGTTGGCATCCAGAACCGGTTTACTTGTGCTGAATGTCGGCTCGACATCTACTTTTCGTCGACCGGGGTATTCAGAAACCATTCCCGACGTATCCTTTGCCTGTGAGCGCTTGGCCGCTTTGGTCGAAGGCTGGCATGTGATCGAGGACTACACGGGCAGTGACCATCAGTACATTGTATTCGTGGTCCGTGAGAGGCGGCAACTCCAAAGAACAATAAATAGCAGACCACAGCGCTGGAACATGGGGAGAATTGACGAAGCGGTATTTGCAGCGATCATCCGGGGAGGTGTCCAAATGCAGGTCGAGGGGCAGCCTGCAACCCCTCACCAGGCAGGGCCGTTGGTGGATGCCACTCTACGTCAAATCACCCTAGCCTGCGACCGCTCAATGCCTCGGAGGCGAATTCCTCATGGAAAACAGCCAATGTACTGGTGGACAGCCGAGATAGCTGACCTCCGGAGAGATTGTCTCCGACTGCGGAGAAAGGCTCAGAGAGCTAGAACGGAGGAGGAGGTTAGGATCAGGTCCTCGGACCACAAGGAGAAAAAGCGCCAGTTGCGACGTGCAATCAATCACAGCAAGGCGAGATGCTGGGAAGCACTGAGAGAGGATATAAACTCAGATCCATGGGGCTTAGGTTACAAAATTGTAACCCAGAAAATTGGGGCACTGAAAACCCCTCCGCCCATGGACATGCGGACCACAACGCGCCTAGTTAAAGCCCTCTTTCCAGTGCATCTCCAGCGAGCTGCTAGAGTATACAACCGGGATGGCGCTTCCCCGTTTACAATGGAGGAGCTGGAAGTGGCCATCCAATCTCTCAAGGTCAAGAAGGCCCCAGGTCCAGACGGTATCCAAGGAGAGATATTAAAGCTGGTTTTTCGGTATAATCCGAATATTCTGTTGAGTATGTACAATGCCTGTCTCTCAGCGGGAATTTTCCCCAAGTGTTGGAAGACAGCTAGGCTGGTACTAATCAGCAAGGAGAAAGGAGACCCGGAGCTGCCTTCCTCATACCGTCCGCTCTGCATGCTGGACACTGCGGGAAAGGTTCTTGAGAAGTTACTCAAGCCAAGGCTGTTGTCTGCCATCGAGGCAGCTGGAGGTTTGTCTCCGCGTCAGTACGGTTTCAGGGCTGGTCGTTCCACAGCAGATGCCATTGTGGAAGTCACATCTGCGATGAGCAGGGCCGAGGACCACAACCATTTCTCACGTCGTATAGTCCTCCTTGTGACTTTAGACGTGAAAAATGCGTTTAATTCGGCCAGATGGAGCGACATGCTCCAAGCTCTAGAGCAGGAATTTCGTGTTCCGGAATATCTGCTAGGAATGATCAGCGACTACCTTGACGACCGTACAGTACTCTTCGATACGACTGAAGGACAAGGGAGTATCACTGTCTCTGGAGGTGCAGCACAAGGTTCAATCCTCGGTCCCGACCTTTGGAATGCCGCATACGACAGTCTGTTGCGATTAAACATGCCGGATGAGTCAATGCTGGTCGGATATGCGGACGACGTTGCCGTGCTGATAGCAGCGCGAAACGTGGAGCTCGCCCAATTGAAGCTCAATCAGACCATGCGGTCCATCCTTTCTTGGATGGACAGCCGCGGACTGTCGTTGGCATTGAGCAAGACGGAGGTCGTAGTGCTGACAAAAAGGAGGATGAACCTTGAGCTCCAGATGCGCATCGGCGAAGAAGAGGTGCAGACAAGACGGGCGGTAAAATATCTCGGCATCATGATTGACAGCAGGCTAAATTACTTTGAGCAGATCAAGAAGACTGCTGACAGGGCCGCAAATGGTGTCATGGCGCTGGCTCGATTGATGGCCAACATAGGTGGACCAAGATCGAGTCGGAGGCGGCTACTGATGTCCGCGGTCCAATCAGTCTTGCTGTATGGTGCCGAGATATGGGGTCATGCTATCGCAAAGGAGTGCTATCGGATAAGGCTGGGTCGGGTCCAAAGGCTGGCGGCGTTGCGAGTGGCGTCTGCTTACAGAACTGTCTCGGAGCCAGCTGTCCTGGTTATCGCTGGCGTCATTCCAATTGCCCTACTCGCAAGGGAGCGTCAGGCGATATACCGGAGAAAGGCCGAAGGAAATATAGAGTCAGTGCAGAAGGAAGAGCGGAATCGCACGCTTCGGCAATGGCAGGAGAACTGGGAACTGGAGGAACGAGGGATATGGACGAGGCGGCTCATCGGGGAGGTTACCCCATGGGTAGAAAGACGACATGGAGAGGTAGATTACTACTTCACTCAGCTGCTGAGTGGACATGGATACTTTCGGGCCTATCTGCACAAGATGGGGAAGGCACGTTCAGCGGAGTGCATATATTGCCACATGCACGATGATGCTGAGCACACTTTTTTCATCTGTGAAAGGTGGGCTCGAGAGCGTGTGCAGCTAAGGGAAGTTGTACCGCGGTTCTCTCCGGACACAGTGGTGGGCCACATTTTACAGGGTAGGGGAGCGTGGGACAGTTTGTCACTCTTTGCGCAGAAAATACTGCGGAAAAAGAAGGTGGACCTAGACACCACAGAGGTCCAACCTACAGACTTTGGCTAGGTAGCAGCCTTCAAGGCGATGGCATTGGACCTAGCCCGAAGTAATGTGACAAACGGTTCCAGGCTAGTGTCCGTGGAGAGCGGGAGGTTTTTTAGTCGGTATGCCCAATATGGGAGACTCCGACATTTGTTGGACGCATGTGCGCCCTTCATCCATAAAGGATTTTCCCTTCTAAAAAAACAAAAAAAAAAAAAAAAAAAAAAAAAAAAAAATTATTATTATTATTATTATTATTTATTATTATTATTATTATTATTATTATTATTATTATTATTATTATTATTATTATTATTATTATTATTATTATTATTATTATTATTATTATTATTATTATTATTATTATTATTATTATTATTATTATTATTATTATTATTATTATTATTATTATTATTATTATTATTATTATTATTATTATTATTATTATTATTATTATTATTATTATTATTATTATTATTATTATTATTATTATTATTATTATTATTATTATTATTATTATTATTATTATTATTATTATTATTATTATTATTATTATTATTATTATTATTATTATTATTATTATTATTATTATTATTATTATTATTATTATTATTATTATTATTATTATTATTATTATTATTATTATTATTATTATTATTATTATTATTATTATTATTATTATTATTATTATTATTATTATTATTATTATTATTATTATTATTATTATTATTATTATTATTATTATTATTATTATTATTATTATTATTATTATTATTATTATTATTATTATTATTATTTACGCTCTAGGTAGCGTGAAGAGCATCGTACAGATGAGGTCCGTAGCAGTGAACGATTTGGACTGCCTTACTGAGCGGACTGAAGTGGAGCAGGCACTGAGGAGGGATCTCGGAGATGTCGCAGTAATGAGGGTTGGTCTTACAGCGCCAAATTCGAGGTCACAACTGACAGCCATCGTTGAACTTCCTGAGCAAGCTGCCGAAAAGCTGCTGAAGCAGGGAAGGCTCAAAGTAGGATGGGTTTCTTGCAGGGTTACGTCACGGACCGATGTCAAACGCTGCTACAGGTGTCTAAATTACGGTCACGTGGCTGGTTCTTGCAGGGGACCTGACCGAAGCAAAGCCTGCTACCGCTGCGGAAAGGAGGGTCATGTTGCTAAGGCCTGTAAAGAAAAGGCACACTGCATACTCTGTGCCGAAGCGGGTGTGCAACAGGAAAGTCTAGGCCACACTCTAGGCACAGGGTTATGCAAGGTGTTCAGAGACGCTCTGAGAAAGGCCAAAGAGACTGGAAAATGATCAGCGTCCTCCAGGCAAACTTAAATCGTAGCCGAGTGGCAGATGACCTCCTGCATCAGCTTGCTCGGGAGAAGAGTTCCGACATACTGCTCATTAGTGAGCAGTATATGGACAGAACCACTTCTTGGTTCTCGGACGAGCTTGGTACGGCGGCCATTTGGATACCTGATGCAGCGAAAATCCCGGTACGAGAGCATGGGCGCGGGCGTGGGTTCGTCTGGGTTAAATACGCGGATATCACATTTATAAGCGTCTATCTGACACCCAACGAAGTCATAGCGGATTTCCGAGCGAAATTGGCGAACCTTGAGGATACGGTTTTGAACACGACGGGTCGCGTAGTGATTGGTGGCGATTTCAACGCTAAGGCAACCGAGTGGGGAATGCCCTACCCTGACTCAAGGGGAAGCGAGGTGTTAGGGTTGGCATCCAGAACCGGTTTACTTGTGCTGAATGTCGGCTCGACATCTACTTTTCGTCGACCGGGGTATTCAGAAACCATTCCCGACGTATCCTTTGCCTGTGAGCGCTTGGCCGCTTTGGTCGAAGGCTGGCATGTGATCGAGGACTACACGGGC
This sequence comes from Argyra leucocephala, assembly GCA_963942445.1. NCBI lineage: Eukaryota > Metazoa > Arthropoda > Insecta > Diptera > Dolichopodidae > Argyra > Argyra leucocephala. Next base: position 342,292 of record CAWWDO010000002.1, read on the forward strand.
AGTGACCATCAGTACATTGTATTCGTGGTCCGTGAGAGGCGGCAACTCCAAAGAACAATAAATAGCAGACCACAGCGCTGGAACATGGGGAGAATTGACGAAGCGGTATTTGCAGCGATCATCCGGGGAGGTGTCCAAATGCAGGTCGAGGGGCAGCCTGCAACCCCTCACCAGGCAGGGCCGTTGGTGGATGCCACTCTACGTCAAATCACCCTAGCCTGCGACCGCTCAATGCCTCGGAGGCGAATTCCTCATGGAAAACAGCCAATGTACTGGTGGACAGCCGAGATAGCTGACCTCCGGAGAGATTGTCTCCGACTGCGGAGAAAGGCTCAGAGAGCTAGAACGGAGGAGGAGGTTAGGATCAGGTCCTCGGACCACAAGGAGAAAAAGCGCCAGTTGCGACGTGCAATCAATCACAGCAAGGCGAGATGCTGGGAAGCACTGAGAGAGGATATAAACTCAGATCCATGGGGCTTAGGTTACAAAATTGTAACCCAGAAAATTGGGGCACTGAAAACCCCTCCGCCCATGGACATGCGGACCACAACGCGCCTAGTTAAAGCCCTCTTTCCAGTGCATCTCCAGCGAGCTGCTAGAGTATACAACCGGGATGGCGCTTCCCCGTTTACAATGGAGGAGCTGGAAGTGGCCATCCAATCTCTCAAGGTCAAGAAGGCCCCAGGTCCAGACGGTATCCAAGGAGAGATATTAAAGCTGGTTTTTCGGTATAATCCGAATATTCTGTTGAGTATGTACAATGCCTGTCTCTCAGCGGGAATTTTCCCCAAGTGTTGGAAGACAGCTAGGCTGGTACTAATCAGCAAGGAGAAAGGAGACCCGGAGCTGCCTTCCTCATACCGTCCGCTCTGCATGCTGGACACTGCGGGAAAGGTTCTTGAGAAGTTACTCAAGCCAAGGCTGTTGTCTGCCATCGAGGCAGCTGGAGGTTTGTCTCCGCGTCAGTACGGTTTCAGGGCTGGTCGTTCCACAGCAGATGCCATTGTGGAAGTCACATCTGCGATGAGCAGGGCCGAGGACCACAACCATTTCTCACGTCGTATAGTCCTCCTTGTGACTTTAGACGTGAAAAATGCGTTTAATTCGGCCAGATGGAGCGACATGCTCCAAGCTCTAGAGCAGGAATTTCGTGTTCCGGAATATCTGCTAGGAATGATCAGCGACTACCTTGACGACCGTACAGTACTCTTCGATACGACTGAAGGACAAGGGAGTATCACTGTCTCTGGAGGTGCAGCACAAGGTTCAATCCTCGGTCCCGACCTTTGGAATGCCGCATACGACAGTCTGTTGCGATTAAACATGCCGGATGAGTCAATGCTGGTCGGATATGCGGACGACGTTGCCGTGCTGATAGCAGCGCGAAACGTGGAGCTCGCCCAATTGAAGCTCAATCAGACCATGCGGTCCATCCTTTCTTGGATGGACAGCCGCGGACTGTCGTTGGCATTGAGCAAGACGGAGGTCGTAGTGCTGACAAAAAGGAGGATGAACCTTGAGCTCCAGATGCGCATCGGCGAAGAAGAGGTGCAGACAAGACGGGCGGTAAAATATCTCGGCATCATGATTGACAGCAGGCTAAATTACTTTGAGCAGATCAAGAAGACTGCTGACAGGGCCGCAAATGGTGTCATGGCGCTGGCTCGATTGATGGCCAACATAGGTGGACCAAGATCGAGTCGGAGGCGGCTACTGATGTCCGCGGTCCAATCAGTCTTGCTGTATGGTGCCGAGATATGGGGTCATGCTATCGCAAAGGAGTGCTATCGGATAAGGCTGGGTCGGGTCCAAAGGCTGGCGGCGTTGCGAGTGGCGTCTGCTTACAGAACTGTCTCGGAGCCAGCTGTCCTGGTTATCGCTGGCGTCATTCCAATTGCCCTACTCGCAAGGGAGCGTCAGGCGATATACCGGAGAAAGGCCGAAGGAAATATAGAGTCAGTGCAGAAGGAAGAGCGGAATCGCACGCTTCGGCAATGGCAGGAGAACTGGGAACTGGAGGAACGAGGGATATGGACGAGGCGGCTCATCGGGGAGGTTACCCCATGGGTAGAAAGACGACATGGAGAGGTAGATTACTACTTCACTCAGCTGCTGAGTGGACATGGATACTTTCGGGCCTATCTGCACAAGATGGGGAAGGCACGTTCAGCGGAGTGCATATATTGCCACATGCACGATGATGCTGAGCACACTTTTTTCATCTGTGAAAGGTGGGCTCGAGAGCGTGTGCAGCTAAGGGAAGTTGTACCGCGGTTCTCTCCGGACACAGTGGTGGGCCACATTTTACAGGGTAGGGGAGCGTGGGACAGTTTGTCACTCTTTGCGCAGAAAATACTGCGGAAAAAGAAGGTGGACCTAGACACCACAGAGGTCCAACCTACAGACTTTGGCTAGGCAGCAGCCTTCAAGGCGATGGCATTGGACCTAGCCCGAAGTAATGTGACAAACGGTTCCAGGCTAGTGTCCGTGGAGAGCGGGAGGTTTTTTAGTCGGTATGCCCAATATGGGAGACTCCGACATTTGTTGGACGCACGTGCGCCCTTCATCCATAAAGGATTTTCCCTTCTAAAAAAAAAAAAAAAAAAAAAAAAAAAAAAAAAAAAAAAAAATTATTATTATTATTATTATTATTATTATTATTATTATTATTATTATTATTATTATTATTATTATTATTATTATTATTATTATTATTATTATTATTATTATTATTATTATTATTATTATTATTATTATTATTATTATTATTATTATTATTATTATTATTATTATTATTATTATTATTATTATTATTATTATTATTATTATTATTATTATTATTATTATTATTATTATTATTATTATTATTATTATTATTATTATTATTATTATTATTATTATTATTATTATTATTATTATTATTATTATTATTATTATTATTATTATTATTATTATTATTATTATTATTATTATTATTATTATTATTATTATTATTATTATTATTATTATTATTATTATTATTATTATTATTATTATTATTATTATTATTATTATTATTATTATTATTATTATTATTATTATTATTATTATTATTATTATTATTATTATTATTATTATTATTATTATTATTATTATTATTATTATTATTATTATTATTATTATTATTATTATTATTATTATTATTATTATTATTATTATTATTATTATTATTATTATTATTATTATTATTATTATTATTATTATTATTATTATTATTATTATTATTATTATTATTATTATTATTATTATTATTATTATTATTATTATTATTATTATTATTATTATTATTATTATTATTATTATTATTATTATTATTATTATTATTATTATTATTATTATTATTATTATTATTATTATTATTATTATTATTATTATTATTATTATTATTATTATTATTATTATTATTATTATTATTATTATTATTATTATTATTATTATTATTATTATTATTATTATTATTATTATTATTATTATTATTATTATTATTATTATTATTATTATTATTATTATTATTATTATTATTATTATTATTATTATTATTATTATTATTATTATTATTATTATTATTATTATTATTATTATTATTATTATTATTATTATTATTATTATTATTATTATTATTATTATTATTATTATTATTATTATTATTATTATTATTATTATTATTATTATTATTATTATTATTATTATTATTATTATTATTATTATTATTATTATTATTATTATTATTATTATTATTATTATTATTATTATTATTATTATTATTATTATTATTATTATTATTATTATTATTATTATTATTATTATTATTATTATTATTATTATTATTATTATTATTATTATTATTATTATTATTATTATTATTATTATTATTATTATTATTATTATTATTATTATTATTATTATTATTATTATTATTATTATTATTATTATTATTATTATTATTATTATTATTATTATTATTATTATTATTATTATTATTATTATTATTATTATTATTATTATTATTATTATTATTATTATTATTATTATTATTATTATTATTATTATTATTATTATTATTATTATTATTATTATTATTATTATTATTATTATTATTATTATTATTATTATTATTATTATTATTATTATTATTATTATTATTATTATTATTATTATTATTATTATTATTATTATTATTATTATTATTATTATTATTATTATTATTATTATTATTATCCTCTGCACGATTGCCTACCTCGTCGCGGTGCAGAGGCCGAGTATGGGCAAAGAGTCTTGGGACCCTGTTCAAAGATGAGACCTGAAACCAAATGGCAATCAACAGGGCCGGATTAAGGTGTCATACGTACCGTGCCGATAATCAGCTAGGCTGGGGGCCCTGTATAAAAACTAGCCCAGTCGCAAACGGTGTCCTCAGATATCTGGCAGCCTCTGAGTGTAAAAGCCTTACCCCCGTATGGGAGCTCTGCGGGGGCGGACCGATTTTCTCGCCTTACTCGTGGGAACAAAATATGAATGAAAGAAAAAAAAACCATACTGAGACGATGAAGAAGATGGAGAAGGATGAAGGTACTTCAAGAAGGGGATTTGAGGAGAGCCCATCAAATAGTCCTTTTAGACGGTGCCCGGTATTACTGCGTACACCTCCAACTGCAGCTCGCTCAAATTCCTCACCACCGGCGGTGGTAAGGGAAAATGAGCACGAAGGCAGCATGGAGGCTAATGTCGGAGAAATATTCCAGAAGACTGATGGTGTTCTGGCCAAAATGAGAGCTGCAACTCTCAGGCAAACGAACGTCAGCTCGGAAATAAAAGATGGCATGGCGGTGCTCCAGGATGCCCTGGACACGTTAAAAAGCTTGTGGAGCCGGAAAACATGCACAAAAAGAATGGACAGCGGAACTCAAACGGAGATCCCAAGAAAAATGAGAGACTGTGCTGTCCAGACTGGCGAAAAGAGGGCATTTGATACCACGAAAGCCCAAAAAACGATGACTGTGATGCTGCCAGAAATAGTCACAAGTGGAATGCTGAAAAGAGGAGCTACTAGCCCGGCGGAAAAAGCGGCCATACCTAAAAAGAAGAAAGAGAAGGAAATGACTCCTCCACTTTCCGCCAACGTACAGCAGTGGACAGAAGTAAAGAGGAAAAAGAGGAGGGCCAGGCAAAGAACAAAAAATCTTACAGCCGAAGAGCCTAAGACAAAAGTACCTGAAGCTTCCCAAGATAAAGTAGCGGTAAATGCCAAAAAATTAAGAACCAAAGGACGTCGGCCCGCCGTTACCATCAAGCCAGCGGAGGGTAAATCATATGCGGATGTCCTAAGAAGCATCAAGGCGAAAGTTAAACCGGAGGAAACAGGTGCGGAAATAAAGGCAATCCGGCAAACACGGGATGGCAAGGTTCTTCTTGAAATCACCGGCCAGAAAAGCTTGGGAAGTTTCACAAAGGCCCTAGAAGATGCAGTGGGCACTCTAGGTAGCGTGAAGAGCATCGTACAGATGAGGTCCGTAGCAGTGAACGATTTGGACTGCCTTACTGAGCGGACTGAAGTGGAGCAGGCACTGAGGAGGGATCTCGGAGATGTCGCAGTAATGAGGGTTGGTCTTACAGCGCCAAATTCGAGGTCACAACTGACAGCCATCGTTGAACTTCCTGAGCAAGCTGCCGAAAAGCTGCTGAAGCAGGGAAGGCTCAAAGTAGGATGGGTTTCTTGCAGGGTTACGTCACGGACCGATGTCAAACGCTGCTACAGGTGTCTAAATTACGGTCACGTGGCTGGTTCTTGCAGGGGACCTGACCGAAGCAAAGCCTGCTACCGCTGCGGAAAGGAGGGTCATGTTGCTAAGGCCTGTAAAGAAAAGGCACACTGCATACTCTGTGCCGAAGCGGGTGTGCAACAGGAAAGTCTAGGCCACACTCTAGGCACAGGGTTATGCAAGGTGTTCAGAGACGCTCTGAGAAAGGCCAAAGAGACTGGAAAATGATCAGCGTCCTCCAGGCAAACTTAAATCGTAGCCGAGTGGCAGATGACCTCCTGCATCAGCTTGCTCGGGAGAAGAGTTCCGACATACTGCTCATTAGTGAGCAGTATATGGACAGAACCACTTCTTGGTTCTCGGACGAGCTTGGTACGGCGGCCATTTGGATACCTGATGCAGCGAAAATCCCGGTACGAGAGCATGGGCGCGGGCGTGGGTTCGTCTGGGTTAAATACGCGGATATCACATTTATAAGCGTCTATCTGACACCCAACGAAGTCATAGCGGATTTCCGAGCGAAATTGGCGAACCTTGAGGATACGGTTTTGAACACGACGGGTCGCGTAGTGATTGGTGGCGATTTCAACGCTAAGGCAACCGAGTGGGGAATGCCCTACCCTGACTCAAGGGGAAGCGAGGTGTTAGGGTTGGCATCCAGAACCGGTTTACTTGTGCTGAATGTCGGCTCGACATCTACTTTTCGTCGACCGGGGTATTCAGAAACCATTCCCGACGTATCCTTTGCCTGTGAGCGCTTGGCCGCTTTGGTCGAAGGCTGGCATGTGATCGAGGACTACACGGGCAGTGACCATCAGTACATTGTATTCGTGGTCCGTGAGAGGCGGCAACTCCAAAGAACAATAAATAGCAGACCACAGCGCTGGAACATGGGGAGAATTGACGAAGCGGTATTAGCAGCGATCATCCGGGGAGGTGTCCAAATGCAGGTCGAGGGGCAGCCTGCAACCCCTCACCAGGCAGGGCCGTTGGTGGATGCCACTCTACGTCAAATCACCCTAGCCTGCGACCGCTCAATGCCTCGGAGGCGAATTCCTCATGGAAAACAGCCAATGTACTGGTGGACAGCCGAGATAGCTGACCTCCGGAGAGATTGTCTCCGACTGCGGAGAAAGGCTCAGAGAGCTAGAACGGAGGAGGAGGTTAGGATCAGGTCCTCGGACCACAAGGAGAAAAAGCGCCAGTTGCGACGTGCAATCAATCACAGCAAGGCGAGATGCTGGGAAGCACTGAGAGAGGATATAAACTCAGATCCATGGGGCTTAGGTTACAAAATTGTAACCCAGAAAATTGGGGCACTGAAAACCCCTCCGCCCATGGACATGCGGACCACAACGCGCCTAGTTAAAGCCCTCTTTCCAGTGCATCTCCAGCGAGCTGCTAGAGTATACAACCGGGATGGCGCTTCCCCGTTTACAATGGAGGAGCTGGAAGTGGCCATCCAATCTCTCAAGGTCAAGAAGGCCCCAGGTCCAGACGGTATCCAAGGAGAGATATTAAAGCTGGTTTTTCGGTATAATCCGAATATTCTGTTGAGTATGTACAATGCCTGTCTCTCAGCGGGAATTTTCCCCAAGTGTTGGAAGACAGCTAGGCTGGTACTAATCAGCAAGGAGAAAGGAGACCCGGAGCTGCCTTCCTCATACCGTCCGCTCTGCATGCTGGACACTGCGGGAAAGGTTCTTGAGAAGTTACTCAAGCCAAGGCTGTTGTCTGCCATCGAGGCAGCTGGAGGTTTGTCTCCGCGTCAGTACGGTTTCAGGGCTGGTCGTTCCACAGCAGATGCCATTGTGGAAGTCACATCTGCGATGAGCAGGGCCGAGGACCACAACCATTTCTCACGTCGTATAGTCCTCCTTGTGACTTTAGACGTGAAAAATGCGTTTAATTCGGCCAGATGGAGCGACATGCTCCAAGCTCTAGAGCAGGAATTTCGTGTTCCACAATATCTGCTAGGAATGATCAGCGACTACCTTGACGACCGTACTGTACTCTTCGATACGGCTGAAGGACAAGGGAGTATCACGGTCTCTGGAGGTGCAGCACAAGGTTCAATCCTCGGTCCCGACCTTTGGAATGCCGCATACGACAGTCTGTTGCGATTAAACATGCCGGATGAGTCAATGCTGGTCGGATATGCGGACGACGTTGCCGTGCTGATAGCAGCGCGAAACGTGGAGCTCGCCCAATTGAAGCTCAATCAGACCATGCGGTCCATCCTTTCTTGGATGGACAGCCGCGGACTGTCGTTGGCATTGAGCAAGACGGAGGTCGTAGTGCTGACAAAAAGGAGGATGAACCTTGAGCTCCAGATGCGCATCGGCGAAGAAGAGGTGCAGACAAGACGGGCGGTAAAATATCTCGGCATCATGATTGACAGCAGGCTAAATTACTTTGAGCAGATCAAGAAGACTGCTGACAGGGCCGCAAATGGTGTCATGGCGCTGGCTCGATTGATGGCCAACATAGGTGGACCAAGATCGAGTCGGAGGCGGCTACTGATGTCCGCGGTCCAATCAGTCTTGCTGTATGGTGCCGAGATATGGGGTCATGCTATCGCAAAGGAGTGCTATCGGATAAGGCTGGGTCGGGTCCAAAGGCTGGCGGCGTTGCGAGTGGCGTCTGCTTACAGAACTGTCTCGGAGCCAGCTGTCCTGGTTATCGCTGGCGTCATTCCAATTGCCCTACTCGCAAGGGAGCGTCAGGCGATATACCGGAGAAAGGCCGAAGGAAATATAGAGTCAGTGCAGAAGGAAGAGCGGAATCGCACGCTTCGACAATGGCAGGAGAACTGGGAACTGGAGGAACGAGGGATATGGACGAGGCGGCTCATCGGGGAGGTTACCCCATGGGTAGAAAGACGACATGGAGAGGTAGATTACTACTTCACTCAGCTGCTGAGTGGACATGGATACTTTCGGGCCTATCTGCACAAGATGGGGAAGGCACGTTCAGCGGAGTGCATATATTGCCACATGCACGATGATGCTGAGCACACTTTTTTCATCTGTGAAAGGTGGGCTCGAGAGCGTGTGCAGCTAAGGGAAGTTGTACCGCGGTTCTCTCCGGACACAGTGGGGGGCCACATTTTACAGGGTAGGGGAGCGTGGGACAGTTTGTCACTCTTTGCGCAGAAAATACTGCGGAAAAAGAAGGTGGACCTAGACACCACAGAGGTCCAACCTACAGACTTTGGCTAGGCAGCAGCCTTCAAGGCGATGGCATTGGACCTAGCCCGAAGTAATGTGACAAACGGTTCCAGGCTAGTGTCCGTGGAGAGCGGGAGGTTTTTTAGTCGGTATGCCCAATATGGGAGACTCCGACATTTGTTGGACGCACGTGCGCCCTTCATCCATAAAGGATTTTCCCTTCTAAAAAAAAAAAAAAAAAAAAAAAAAAAAAAAAAAAAAAAAAAAATTATTATTATTATTATTATTATTATTATTATTATTATTATTATTATTATTATTATTATTATTATTATTATTATTACTATTATTATTATTATTATTATTATTATTATTATTATTATTATTATTATTATTATTATTATTATTATTATTATTATTATTATTATTATTATTATTATTATTATTATTATTATTATTATTATTATTATTACTATTATTATTATTATTATTATTATTATTATTATTATTATTATTATTACCCTTGGGGGCTAGGATACAAGATAGTCATGAAGAAGTTGAAAATAGCTACAGCAACAAATTCAATCGAAGAGAGCTCGATGGAAAATATAGTAGATATTTTATTCCCAGCGCACCCGATAAGCAACTGGAGTGATGTGATGGTTTCACCAGAGGAAGTGCCAGCTTTCACGCAGGAGGAACTTGTGGAAGCAACAAAAACTATGAAGAATAAGAAAGCTCCAGGCACTGATGGGATTCCAGCGGAAGTCATCAAAGCCGTGGTGGAAACTTGCCCGCAAATGATGCTGAATATGTACAACACATGTCTAAAAGAAGGCGTTTTCAGCAAAAGATGGAAGGTAGCTCGACTTGTCTTAATCGACAAAGGGAAAGGCGGCAGAGTCTCACCGTCCTCGTTCAGACCACTGTGTATGCTGGACACGGCTGGAAAGCTCCTCGAAAGGCTATTGAAACCCAGAATAGAAGAGGCGATACGAACGACCGGTGGTCTGTCAGATATGCAATTCGGATTCAGACAAGGAAGATCAACAATAGATGCAATACGAGTTGTAATGGAAAAGGTAGAAGCGGCGGAAGCAAGGAACCATTTCTCAAGAAGAATAGTTGTCTTTGTTACCTTGGACGTGAAAAACGCCTTCAACTCGGCAAGATGGGAAGACATGATTGATGCCCTGGAAAAAAATTTCAGCATTCCAGCATATCTGCTCAGGATGGTAAAAGACTACCTGAGAGAACGCAGCCTTCAGTATGAAACCAAGATCGGCAGTGTAATCAAAAGCGTAACATCCGGCGCAGCACAAGGATCGATCCTAGGACCGGACCTGTGGAATATATTATACAATAGCTTGCTGGAGGCAGAAATGCCAGATGGTATAACTCTAGTAGGCTTTGCAGACGACCTAGGTGCAATAATATCAGCTCGGACCATGGAAGATGCGCAAATCAGGTTGAATCAAGTCATGAGAAGAGTGAGTAGCTGGATGAACAGACACGGCTTAGAGCTTGCGGAAGCAAAAACCGAAATTGTCCTACTCACAAAAAAGAGGATGAGAACCATTGTGCCAATGGAAGTGGGGCCTGTGGTCATTCAAACTAAGGAAGCTTCGAGGTATCTTGGTGTCATGTTGGATACCAAACTAAATTTTTGGAGGCATATCAAAAAAGCTACAGACAAGGCGGCCGTGATAACCAAGAATTTGAGCAGATTAATGGCGAACATCGGTGGACCTTCACCGTGCAAAAGGAGGCTGTTAATGTCCACGACACATTCAGTGCTCCTGTACGGTGCGGAGATTTGGGCAGATGCCCTAAATAGAGAGTATTGCCGGAAGCCCATGGAAGCGGTACAACGAAGAGGGGCTCTGCGGGTAGCGTGCTCCTACCGGACGGTCTCATACCCAGCTGTAAATGTTATTGCAGGCGTGATACCGATAACATTGTTAGCCCGAGAGAGGAAACAGATATATAATAGGGCTGCGGGAAGAGACAGAAAAGAAGTGTCAGGAGACGCGAGGAGACAAAGCCTAGAAAAATGGCAAGAACAATGGAATGGGGAACACAGAGGACGCTGGACCGCAAGATTGATACCACAACTAGCGGTTTGGGTTAACCGGAGGCACGGCGAAGTGAACTTCTATACCACGCAAATGCTCTCGGGGCATGGATACTTTCGAGCTTATTTATTCAGAATGAATAAAGTAAACAGTCCGCGATGTCGCCACTGCGACACAGCGGAAGATACGGTCGAGCATACTTTTTTCGAGTGCGACGTCGCAGCGGAGGAAAGAAGCGTTCTAACTCGAATCGTAGGGGATGTTACGCCGGATAATATAACCACCATAATGATAGACACGGAAGAAAATTGGAACGCCGTGTCAGTCTACGTCGAGGCGGTATTACGAAAGAAGAAGAGACTGGGCTACTTAGAAGACTCGGAATAGATCTTCTAAGTTAGGAAATAGACCCCAGTGTAGTCTGGTTTCTGCTTTTGAGTCTGGCGTGGTCTGCTTGGCACCAATGGCATACAGGCTTACTGGTGCCGCAGTTTTGTTTGTGTTAAATTAACAACAAATCTAACTCTGCGACACTAGTTACTGCTGATGCTGTCGGCGTGTGGTAGATCTCGGTAGACTTATGAGCGAAATTAGATAAAACGTGTCGCTGTTTTGTTATGTAGCACAGTAGTACTGTTTTTTGTTATTTTTGTTACATATGGAAGTAGATAGTAACTCGCCAAATAGTTGGGCCTACGCAATTTGGGAGCCAAGTAGCTATTTGTAGAATAGATGTAGAACAGAAATAACCTAGTCCAGCATCTTGAGGCAGCTTGACATGCTGGAAGCTGCTTCAAGACAGCACTTCTAGGAACTATGTAGCTCTGTATAGAATAGTTTTTAGTTTTCTAGTTATTTGTAGAATAGATGTAAACAGAAAGAACCTAGTCCAGCGTTTTGAGGCAGCTTGACATGTTGGAAGCTACTTCAAGACAGCACCTCTAGGGATTATATAGCTCCGTTTAGAATAGTTTTGTTTTGTAAATGGGAAATAACCTAGCCATAATAGAAAAGGCTTAGAAAATTAATATTGTCTTAGTAATAATATTAGAAGAGGGACAGTAGATTTTATTTTTCTGTCTGCCGCTGTCGATAGATATATGCAGAGAAGAGCGAACGGGATAATTCACACGGAAACACCGAAGTCAGCACTTTTTCGCCAGTTTGAAGAAATGCTAACGCGGTTCCAAACTGGGATATACATCGTGGGTCAAGGGAACAGATGGTGGGGGTTTTTAGCCGGTCGGTTGGTTCCTTTTTTGCAGTGCGTCTTAGTGTAATGCAAAAAGAAACCGACCAACCCGGCACTCGGTAGTCTGTTAAGCAGATTTTCCCCGCGACACCATCTATAACCGTAAAAAAGCAAAAAAAAAAAAAAAAATTATTATTATTATTATTATTATTATTATTATTATTATTATTATTATTATTATTATTATTATTTATTATTATTATTATTATTATTATTATTATTATTATTATTATTATTATTATTATTATTATTATTATTATTATTATTATTATTATTATTATTATTATTATTATTATTATTATTATTATTATTATTATTATTATTATTATTATTATTATTATTATTATTATTATTATTATTATTATTATTATTATTATTATTATTATTATTATTATTATTATTATTATTATTATTATTATTATTATTATTATTATTATTATTATTATTATTATTATTATTATTATTATTATTATTATTATTATTATTATTATTATTATTATTATTATTATTATTATTATTATTATTATTATTATTATTATTATTATTATTATTATTATTATTATTATTATTATTATTATTATTATTATTATTATTATTATTATTATTATTATTATTATTATTATTATTATTATTATTATTATTATTATTATTATTATTATTATTATTATTATTATTATTATTATTATTATTATTATTATTATTATTATTATTATTATTATTATTATTATTATTATTATTATTATTATTATTATTATTATTATTATTATTATTATTATTATTATTATTATTATTATTATTATTATTATTATTATTATTATTATTATTATTATTATTATTATTATTATTATTATTATTATTATTATTATTATTATTATTATTATTATTATTATTATTATTATTATTATTATTATTATTATTATTATTATTATTATTATTATTATTATTATTATTATTATTATTATTATTATTATTATTATTATTATTATTATTATTATTATTATTATTATTATTATTATTATTATTATTATTATTATTATTATTATTATTATTATTATTATTATTATTATTATTATTATTATTATTATTATTATTATTATTATTATTATTATTATTATTATTATTATTATTATTATTATTATTATTATTATTATTATTATTATTATTATTATTATTATTATTATTATTATTATTATTATTATTATTATTATTATTATTATTATTATTATTATTATTATTATTATTATTATTATTATTATTATTATTATTATTATTATTATTATTATTATTATTATTATTATTATTATTATTATTATTATTATTATTATTATTATTATTATTATTATTATTATTATTATTATTATTATTATTATTATTATTATTATTATTATTATTATTATTATTATTATTATTATTATTATTATTATTATTATTATTATTATTATTATTATTATTATTATTATTATTATTATTATTATTATTATTATTATTATTATTATTATTATTATTATTATTATTATTATTATTATTATTATTATTATTATTATTATTATTATTATTATTATTATTATTATTATTATTATTATTATTATTATTATTATTATTATTATTATTATTATTATTATTATTATTATTATTATTATTATTATTATTATTATTATTATTATTATTATTATTATTATTATTATTATTATTATTATTATTATTATTATTATTATTATTATTATTATTATTATTATTATTATTATTATTATTATTATTATTATTATTATTATTATTATTATTATTATTATTATTATTATTATTATTATTATTATTATTATTATTATTATTATTATTATTATTATTATTATTATTATTATTATTATTATTATTATTATTATTATTATTATTATTATTATTATTATTATTATTATTATAATTATTATTATTATTATTATTATTATTATTATTATTATTATTATTATTATTATTATTATTATTATTATTATTATTATTATTATTATTATTCCTCTGCACGATTGCCTACCTCGTCGCGGTGCAGAGGCCGAGTATGGGCAAAGAGTCTTGGGACCCTGTTCAAAGATGAGACCTGAAACCAAATGGCAATCAACAGGGCCGGATTAAGGTGTCATACGTACCGTGCCGATAATCAGCTAGGCTGGGGGCCCTGTATAAAAACTAGCCCAGTCGCAAACGGTGTCCTCAGATATCTGGCAGCCTCTGAGTGTAAAAGCCTTACCCCCGTATGGGAGCTCTGCGGGGGCGGACCGATTTTCTCGCCTTACTCGTGGGAACAAAATATGAATGAAAGAAAAAAAAACCATACTGAGACGATGAAGAAGATGGAGAAGGATGAAGGTACTTCAAGAAGGGGATTTGAGGAGAGCCCATCAAATAGTCCTTTTAGACGGTGCCCGGTATTACTGCGTACACCTCCAACTGCAGCTCGCTCAAATTCCTCACCACCGGCGGTGGTAAGGGAAAATGAGCACGAAGGCAGCATGGAGGCTAATGTCGGAGAAATATTCCAGAAGACTGATGGTGTTCTGGCCAAAATGAGAGCTGCAACTCTCAGGCAAACGAACGTCAGCTCGGAAATAAAAGATGGCATGGCGGTGCTCCAGGATGCCCTGGACACGTTAAAAAGCTTGTGGAGCCGGAAAACATGCACAAAAAGAATGGACAGCGGAACTCAAACGGAGATCCCAAGAAAAATGAGAGACTGTGCTGTCCAGACTGGCGAAAAGAGGGCATTTGATACCACGAAAGCCCAAAAAACGATGACTGTGATGCTGCCAGAAATAGTCACAAGTGGAATGCTGAAAAGAGGAGCTACTAGCCCGGCGGAAAAAGCGGCCATACCTAAAAAGAAGAAAGAGAAGGAAATGACTCCTCCACTTTCCGCCAACGTACAGCAGTGGACAGAAGTAAAGAGGAAAAAGAGGAGGGCCAGGCGAAGAACAAAAAATCTTACAGCCGAAGAGCCTAAGACAAAAGTACCTGAAGCTTCCCAAGATAAAGTAGCGGTAAATGCCAAAAAATTAAGAACCAAAGGACGTCGGCCCGCCGTTACCATCAAGCCAGCGGAGGGTAAATCATATGCGGATGTCCTAAGAAGCATCAAGGCGAAAGTTAAACCGGAGGAAACAGGTGCGGAAATAAAGGCAATCCGGCAAACACGGGATGGCAAGGTTCTTCTTGAAATCACCGGCCAGAAAAGCTTGGGAAGTTTCACAAAGGCCCTAGAAGATGCAGTGGGCACTCTAGGTAGCGTGAAGAGCATCGTACAGATGAGGTCCGTAGCAGTGAACGATTTGGACTGCCTTACTGAGCGGACTGAAGTGGAGCAGGCACTGAGGAGGGATCTCGGAGATGTCGCAGTAATGAGGGTTGGTCTTACAGCGCCAAATTCGAGGTCACAACTGACAGCCATCGTTGAACTTCCTGAGCAAGCTGCCGAAAAGCTGCTGAAGCAGGGAAGGCTCAAAGTAGGATGGGTTTCTTGCAGGGTTACGTCACGGACCGATGTCAAACGCTGCTACAGGTGTCTAAATTACGGTCACGTGGCTGGTTCTTGCAGGGGACCTGACCGAAGCAAAGCCTGCTACCGCTGCGGAAAGGAGGGTCATGTTGCTAAGGCCTGTAAAGAAAAGGCACACTGCATACTCTGTGCCGAAGCGGGTGTGCAACAGGAAAGTCTAGGCCACACTCTAGGCACAGGGTTATGCAAGGTGTTCAGAGACGCTCTGAGAAAGGCCAAAGAGACTGGAAAATGATCAGCGTCCTCCAGGCAAACTTAAATCGTAGCCGAGTGGCAGATGACCTCCTGCATCAGCTTGCTCGGGAGAAGAGTTCCGACATACTGCTCATTAGTGAGCAGTATATGGACAGAACCACTTCTTGGTTCTCGGACGAGCTTGGTACGGCGGCCATTTGGATACCTGATGCAGCGAAAATCCCGGTACGAGAGCATGGGCGCGGGCGTGGGTTCGTCTGGGTTAAATACGCGGATATCACATTTATAAGCGTCTATCTGACACCCAACGAAGTCATAGCGGATTTCCGAGCGAAATTGGCGAACCTTGAGGATACGGTTTTGAACACGACGGGTCGCGTAGTGATTGGTGGCGATTTCAACGCTAAGGCAATCGAGTGGGGAATGCCCTACCCTGACTCAAGGGGAAGCGAGGTGTTAGGGTTGGCATCCAGAACCGGTTTACTTGTGCTGAATGTCGGCTCGACATCTACTTTTCGTCGACCGGGGTATTCAGAAACCATTCCCGACGTATCCTTTGCCTGTGAGCGCTTGGCCGCTTTGGTCGAAGGCTGGCATGTGATCGAGGACTACACGGGCAGTGACCATCAGTACATTGTATTCGTGGTCCGTGAGAGGCGGCAACTCCAAAGAACAATAAATAGCAGACCACAGCGCTGGAACATGGGGAGAATTGACGAAGCGGTATTTGCAGCGATCATCCGGGGAGGTGTCCAAATGCAGGTCGAGGGGCAGCCTGCAACCCCTCACCAGGCAGGGCCGTTGGTGGATGCCACTCTACGTCAAATCACCCTAGCCTGCGACCGCTCAATGCCTCGGAGGCGAATTCCTCATGGAAAACAGCCAATGTACTGGTGGACAGCCGAGATAGCTGACCTCCGGAGAGATTGTCTCCGACTGTGGAGAAAGGCTCAGAGAGCTAGAACGGAGGAGGAGGTTAGGATCAGGTCCTCGGACCACAAGGAGAAAAAGCGCCAGTTGCGACGTGCAATCAATCACAGCAAGGCGAGATGCTGGGAAGCACTGAGAGAGGATATAAACTCAGATCCATGGGGCTTAGGTTACAAAATTGTAACCCAGAAAATTGGGGCACTGAAAACCCCTCCGCCCATGGACATGCGGACCACAACGCGCCTAGTTAAAGCCCTCTTTCCAGTGCATCTCCAGCGAGCTGCTAGAGTATACAACCGGGATGGCGCTTCCCCGTTTACAATGGAGGAGCTGGAAGTGGCCATCCAATCTCTCAAGGTCAAGAAGGCCCCAGGTCCAGACGGTATCCAAGGAGAGATATTAAAGCTGGTTTTTCGGTATAATCCGAATATTCTGTTGAGTATGTACAATGCCTGTCTCTCAGCGGGAATTTTCCCCAAGTGTTGGAAGACAGCTAGGCTGGTACTAATCAGCAAGGAGAAAGGAGACCCGGAGCTGCCTTCCTCATACCGTCCGCTCTGCATGCTGGACACTGCGGGAAAGGTTCTTGAGAAGTTACTCAAGCCAAGGCTGTTGTCTGCCATCGAGGCAGCTGGAGGTTTGTCTCCGCGTCAGTACGGTTTCAGGGCTGGTCGTTCCACAGCAGATGCCATTGTGGAAGTCACATCTGCGATGAGCAGGGCCGAGGACCACTCACGTCGTATAGTCCTCCTTGTGACTTTAGACGTGAAAAATGCGTTTAATTCGGCCAGATGGAGCGACATGCTCCAAGCTCTAGAGCAGGAATTTCGTGTTCCGGAATATCTGCTAGGAATGATCAGCGACTACCTTGACGACCGTACAGTACTCTTCGATACGACTGAAGGACAAGGGAGTATCACTGTCTCTGGAGGTGCAGCACAAGGTTCAATCCTCGGTCCCGACCTTTGGAATGCCGCATACGACAGTCTGTTGCGATTAAACATGCCGGATGAGTCAATGCTGGTCGGATATGCGGACGACGTTGCCGTGCTGATAGCAGCGCGAAACGTGGAGCTCGCCCAATTGAAGCTCAATCAGACCATGCGGTCCATCCTTTCTTGGATGGACAGCCGCGGACTGTCGTTGGCATTGAGCAAGACGGAGGTCGTAGTGCTGACAAAAAGGAGGATGAACCTTGAGCTCCAGATGCGCATCGGCGAAGAAGAGGTGCAGACAAGACGGGCGGTAAAATATCTCGGCATCATGATTGACAGCAGGCTAAATTACTTTGAGCAGATCAAGAAGACTGCTGACAGGGCCGCAAATGGTGTCATGGCGCTGGCTCGATTGATGGCCAACATAGGTGGACCAAGATCGAGTCGGAGGCGGCTACTGATGTCCGCGGTCCAATCAGTCTTGCTGTATGGTGCCGAGATATGGGGTCATGCTATCGCAAAGGAGTTCTATCGGATAAGGCTGGGTCGGGTCCAAAGGCTGGCGGCGTTGCGAGTGGCGTCTGCTTACAGAACTGTCTCGGAGCCAGCTGTCCTGGTTATCGCTGGCGTCATTCCAATTGCCCTACTCGCAAGGGAGCGTCAGGCGATATACCGGAGAAAGGCCGAAGGAAATATAGAGTCAGTGCAGAAGGAAGAGCGGAATCGCACGCTTCGGCAATGGCAGAAGAACTGGGAACTGGAGGAACGAGGGATATGGACGAGGCGGCTCATCGGGGAGGTTACCCCATGGGTAGAAAGACGACATGGAGAGGTAGATTACTACTTCACTCAGCTGCTGAGTGGACATGGATACTTTCGGGCCTATCTGCACAAGATGGGGAAGGCACGTTCAGCGGAGTGCATATATTGCCACATGCACGATGATGCTGAGCACACTTTTTTCATCTGTGAAAGGTGGGCTCGAGAGCGTGTGCAGCTAAGGGAAGTTGTACCGCGGTTCTCTCCGGACACAGTGGTGGGCCACATTTTACAGGGTAGGGGAGCGTGGGACAGTTTGTCACTCTTTGCGCAGAAAATACTGCGGAAAAAGAAGGTGGACCTAGACACCACAGAGGTCCAAACTACAGACTTTGGCTAGGCAGCAGCCTTCAAGGCGATGGCATTGGACCTAGCCCGAAGTAATGTGACAAACGGTTCCAGGCTAGTGTCCGTGGAGAGCGGGAGGTTTTTTAGTCGGTATGCCCAATATGGGAGACTCCGACATTTGTTGGACGCACGTGCGCCCTTCATCCATAAAGGATTTTCCCTTCTAAAAAAAAAAAAAAAAAAAAAAAAAAAAAAAAAAAAAAAAAAAATTATTATTATTATTATTATTATTATTATTATTATTATTATTATTATTATTATTATTATTATTATTATTATTATTATTATTATTATTATTATTATTATTATTATTATTATTATTATTATTATTATTATTATTATTATTATTATTATTATTATTATTATTATTATTATTATTATTATTATTATTATTATTATTATTATTATTATTATTATTATTATTATTATTATTATTATTATTATTATTATTATTATTATTATTATTATTATTATTATTATTATTATTATTATTATTATTATTATTATTATTATTATTATTATTATTATTATTATTATTATTATTATTATTATTATTATTATTATTATTATTATTATTATTATTATTATTATTATTATTATTATTATTATTATTATTATTATTATTATTATTATTATTATTATTATTACTATTATTATTACTATTATTATTATTATTCCCCCACATGGTAGTGACCTTGACGTGGTGTGGGGGCCTATGTTGCAGTGATTCATCAGGCTGTGCTGGAGGGAGTATGTTCTCCTGGTAGGGTCACCCAATTCAGATTGGCTGATGATGAGCAGCTTACAAACTACTACCGACCCCCTAATCCAGTGGTGTCATGCGACCCGTGCCCAGTGGACTAGTTGGTAGCAAGGGGGTAAAACACTTAGCTACCGATAACGGAGCCTCCCTGATACCAGGTCACCTCAGGGAGTATTATTGACCTTACCACAGTAACGGGCCTCTGCTGTGGTGGACCTTACATTGCCGCGATACTCGTGGGAACAAAATGGAGATAAATAAAAACAAAAACATGAAGAAAGTAGTAGATAGAAGAGTGGAAGAAAGAGCAGGGATGGGCATGACCCCATTCATGAGGAGCGGGAAGACGCCTAGATCTCCCCCGGCACCCCTGGGGTTGCACGGTCCTGAACAGGCACAGGAGAAACTAGGTACACCGGCGAATACAGAGGAGATCCAAACCACCGATCTCATGCTGGAAACGCCAATGAGCAGCTTGCATAAACAAGTGGAGGAAAAAGCATGCAGCCACAAAAAAGACCCTGAAAGAGAGGAAGAAACACAGCTCCTACTGATTCAGGAGCTTACAAAAACGATGATGGCGGCAGTTTCAAAACAAAAGAACGTTAGCATGGAGGTTAAGAACGGACTGCTAAAGCTCCAGGAGGCGGTAGAAGTGATATTTCACTGCAAGAGTGAAAAGAGTAAAAAGCTCACCCTTGAAGCTAGAAATCAGGCCCAAAGCCCCAGACAAGTACCGCCAACGGACAAGAAGAGAGGAAGGGAGATAGAGGGGTCTCCTATCAGCTGTACAGAAACCCCACCACCCAGAAAAAGGAAAAATGTTGAAAACCGAGGCGAAGGCGAATGGATAGTCGTCCAAAACAACAAAAATAAAACCTTTAGCCGACCGCCAGGTGAAGCAGATACTTCTAGACAGCGACGCTTCCCTAGGGAAAAAGGGGCAACGAACAGCCAAATTGCTGGGAAAAAAGAAAACGGCGAAGGAAAGAGAAGGAGAAGGAGAAGAAGTAGGAGTAGGCAGTTTAAAAGGCCGCGACCAGAGGCCATTATAATTAAGCCCGCCGAAGGCAAAACATATGCTGAGATTCTGAGGGAAATACGGGAGCGAGTAAACCCAGACGCTTCCAAAGCCGACATAAAGGGAATCCGGAAGACACAAAACGGAGCGGTTCTGCTGGAATTAAACAATAAGGCAGAAGGAAAGGAGGAAATCAAGGAGGAACTCCGAAAGAGTCTAGGGAAAATGGCAGACGTTAAAGACCTAACGGCCAAAACAACATTGGAGATACGGGACTTGGATAGTCTCACTACAAGCGAAGAGGTGCAAGCAGCACTTAATAGAGACTTGGGAAAGGAGGTCCAATGTAGGTTCAGCCTAACTAAACCGAACAAGAGAGAGCAAATGCTGACCTTTATAGAAATGGAGGAAAAAGACGCCAGGGAACTCCTGAAGACAGCAAAGATAAGAATAGGGCTAATCAGATGTAGAATACGGGAAAGAACACCAGTAGTGCGCTGTTATAGGTGCATGAACTTTGGACACTTCAGAAGAGACTGCAAAGAGCCTAACCGAGAGGATACGTGCTATAAATGTGGACAGAAAGGTCACAAGATTAAAAGCTGCACGCAAGCTGCGAAATGCATCCTGTGTACGGAAATTAAGGCAAAGGCAACGAGCCATGTGTCAGGTACGAAAGACTGCAGTGCATTTCGGAGAGCTCTTGAGGAAGTCAGGAAAAATAGAAAAAATAGAAGATGATAAAAGTTCTTCAAGGAAATATGCATAGAAGTCGAGTAGCAGATGATCTCTTAACACAGATCACGCTTGAAAAAGAAATTGATGTTCTAATAATCAGCGAGCAGTACGTCCACCGGAGCAGAAACAACTGGTTCTCAGATGTCACCGACACGGCGGCAATCTGGATCCCAAACCCTGGAAAAATACACGCATTGGAACATGGAGCCGGAAATGGCTTCGTTTGGGTTAAGAGTAGCCAGTTCACCATCATAAGCTGCTATTTAACACCAAACCAAACGGCGCAGGAATACCAGGAGATGATCGAGAATCTAGAGGACGCAGTATCGGAACAAGAAGGGCAGAAAATTATTGGTGGCGATTTTAATGCAAAAGCAGTGGAGTGGGGAATGCCCACCACGAACAGCAGAGGATCGCAGATTTTAGACATGGCAGCCAGACAAGGGCTGATAATCATAAACTCCGGAAGCACAACAACGTTTCGGCGACCAGGGTACGCAGAAACAATACCGGACATCTCCCTGGCTACACAGAATATAGCGGGATTTATTACTGATTGGGTAGTTATGGAGGACTACACAGGGAGCGATCATCAGTACATTACGTTCAATATAAATATTAGAGAAGAAATGATATCCGAGAGCACAACGGAAAGTTCTAGATATAACGTGAATAAACTCGATACTAGAAGATTGAGTGAATCACTTAGATATAGCCTAGGTGACACAATGCAGGCAGGTGTAGAGCTAGAAGGTAGGATAAAAGCTGAGGCAGTGGTAGAGCAGACAATGAGTGCACTCATACTAGCCTGCGAGGAGTCAATGCCGCGAAAGAGGAAATTTACAAAAAGAAAACCGGTATACTGGTGGAATGAAGAAATAGCGGAGCTACGAAGAAGGTGTCAGCATCTTCGAAGAATTGCACAGCGATCACGGAACAGAGCGGATGCAACGGAAAAAATGGCAGCATATAAAATAAGCCGCAAAACACTCAGGAAAACCATAAAATTGAGCAAAAAGGTTGAATGGAAAAAGCTTTGCGAAGATGTAAACAGTGACCCTTGGGGGCTAGGATACAAGATAGTCATGAAGAAGTTGAAAATAGCTACAGCAACAAATTCAATCGAAGAGAGCTCGATGGAAAATATAGTAGATATTTTATTCCCAGCGCACCCGATAAGAAACTGGAGTGATGTGATGGTTTCACCAGAGGAAGTACCAGCTTTCACTCAGGAGGAACTTGTGGAAGCAACAAAAACTATGAAGAATAAGAAAGCTCCAGGCCCTGATGGGATTCCAGCGGAAGTCATCAAAGCCGTGGTGGAAACTTGCCCGCAAATGATGCTGAATATGTACAACACATGTCTAAAAGAAGGCGTTTTCAGCAAAAGATGGAAGGTAGCTCGACTTGTCTTAATCGACAAAGGGAAAGGCGGCAGAGTCTCACCGTCCTCGTTCAGACCACTGTGTATGCTGGACACGGCTGGAAAGCTCCTCGAAAGGCTATTGAAACCCAGAATAGAAGAGGCGATACGAACGACCGGTGGTCTGTCAGATATGCAATTCGGATTCAGACAAGGAAGATCAACAATAGATGCAATACGAGTTGTAATGGAAAAGGTAGAAGCGGCGGAAGCAAGGAACCATTTCTCAAGAAGAATAGTTGTCTTTGTTACCTTGGACGTGAAAAACGCCTTCAACTCGGCAAGATGGGAAGACATGATTGATGCCCTGGAAAAAAATTTCAGCATTCCAGCATATCTGCTCAGGATGGTAAAAGACTACCTGAGAGAACGCAGCCTTCAGTATGAAACCAAGATCGGCAGTGTAATCAAAAGCGTAACATCCGGCGCAGCACAAGGATCGATCCTAGGACCGGACCTGTGGAATATATTATACAATAGCTTGCTGGAGGCAGAAATGCCAGATGATATAACTCTAGTAGGCTTTGCAGACGACCTAGGTGCAATAATATCAGCTCGGACCATGGAAGATGCGCAAATCAGGTTGAATCAAGTCATGAGAAGAGTGAGTAGCTGGATGAACAGACACGGCTTAGAGCTTGCGGAAGCAAAAACCGAAATTGTCCTACTCACAAAAAAGAGGATGAGAACCATTGTGCCAATGGAAGTGGGGCCTGTGGTCATTCAAACTAAGGAAGCTTCGAGGTATCTTGGTGTCATGTTGGATACCAAACTAAATTTTTGGAGGCATATCAAAAAAGCTACAGACAAGGCGGCCGTGATAACCAAGAATTTGAGCAGATTAATGGCGAACATCGGTGGACCTTCACCGTGCAAAAGGAGGCTGTTAATGTCCACGACACATTCAGTGCTCCTGTACGGTGCGGAGATTTGGGCAGATGCCCTAAATAGAGAGTATTGCCGGAAGCCCATGGAAGCGGTACAACGAAGAGGGGCTCTGCGGGTAGCGTGCTCCTACCGGACGGTCTCATACCCAGCTGTAAATGTTATTGCAGGCGTGATACCGATAACATTGTTAGCCCGAGAGAGGAAACAGATATATAATAGGGCTGCGGGAAGAGACAGAAAAGAAGTGTCAGGAGACGCGAGGAGACAAAGCCTAGAAAAATGGCAAGAACAATGGAATGGGGAACACAGAGGACGCTGGACCGCAAGATTGATACCACAACTAGCGGTTTGGGTTAACCGGAGGCACGGCGAAGTGAACTTCTATACCACGCAAATGCTCTCGGGGCATGGATACTTTCGAGCTTATTTATTCAGAATGAATAAAGTAAACAGTCCGCGATGTCGCCACTGCGACACAGCGGAAGATACGGTCGAGCATACTTTTTTCGAGTGCGACGTCGCAGCGGAGGAAAGAAGCGTTCTAACTCGAATCGTAGGGGATGTTACGCCGGATAATATAACCACCATAATGATAGACACGGAAGAAAATTGGAACGCCGTGTCAGTCTACGTCGAGGCGGTATTACGAAAGAAGAAGAGACTGGGCTACTTAGAAGACTCGGAATAGATCTTCTAAGTTAGGAAATAGACCCCAGTGTAGTCTGGTTTCTGCTTTTGAGTCTGGCGTGGTCTGCTTGGCACCAATGGCATACAGGCTTACTGGTGCCGCAGTTTTGTTTGTGTTAAATTAACAACATATTTAACTCTGCGACACTAGTTACTGCTGATGCTGTCGGCGTGTGGTAGATCTCGGTAGACTTATGAGCGAAATTAGATAAAACGTGTCGCTGTTTTGTTATGTAGCACAGTAGTACTGTTTTTTGTTATTTTTGTTACATATGGAAGTAGATAGTAACTCGCCAAATAGTTGGGCCTACGCAAAACGACTTTGGGAGCCAAGTAGCTATTTGTAGAATAGATGTAGAACAGAAATAACCTAGTCCAGCATCTTGAGGCAGCTTGACATGCTGGAAGCTGCTTCAAGACAGCACTTCTAGGAACTATGTAGCTCTGTATAGAATAGTTTTTAGTTTTCTAGTTATTTGTAGAATAGATGTAAACAGAAAGAACCTAGTCCAGCGTTTTGAGGCAGCTTGACATGTTGGAAGCTACTTCAAGACAGCACCTCTAGGGATTATATAGCTCTGTTTAGAATAGTTTTGTTTTGTAAATGGGAAATAACCTAGCCATAA
>CAWWDO010000002.1:372500-385000 GCA_963942445.1 Argyra leucocephala
TATTATTATTATTATTATTATTATTATTATATTATTATTATTATTATATATTATTATTATTATTATTATTATTATTATTATTATTATTATTATTATTATTATTATTATTATTATTATTATTATTATTATTATTATTATTATTATTATTATTTATTATTATTATTATTATTATTATTATTATTATTATTATTATTATTATTATTATTATTATTATTATTATTATTATTATTATTATTATTATTATTATTATTATTATTATTATTATTATTATTATTATTATTATTATTATTATTATTATTATTATTATTATTATTATTATTATTATTATTATTATTATTATTATTATTATTATTATTATTATTATTATTATTATTATTATTATTATTATTATTATTATTATTATTATTATTATTATTATTATTATTATTATTATTATTAATTATTATTATTATTATTATTATTATTATTATTATTATTATTATTATTATTATTATTATTATATTATTATTATTATTATTATTATTATTATTATTATTATTATTATTATTATTATTATTATTATTATTATTATTATTATTATTATTATTATTATTATTATTATTATTATTATTATTATTATTATTATTATTATTATTATTATTATTATTATTATTATTATTATTATTATTATTATTATTATTATTATTATTATTATTATTATTATTATTATTATTATTATTATTATTATTATTATTATTATTATTATTATTATTATTATTATTATTATTATTATTATTATTATTATTATTATTATTATTATTATTATTATTATTATTATTATTATTATTATTATTATTATTATTATTATTATTATTATTATTATTATTATTATTATTATTATTATTATTATTATTATTATTATTATTATTATTATTATTATTATTATTATTATTATTATTATTATTATTATTATTATTATTATTATTATTATTATTATTATTATTATTATTATTATTATTATTATTATTATTATTATTATTATTATTATTATTATTATTATTATTATTATTATTATTATTATTATTATTATTATTATTATTATTATTATTATTATTATTATTATTATTATTATTATTATTATTATTATTATTATTATTATTATTATTATTATTATTATTATTATTATTATTATTATTATTATTATTATTATTATTATTATTATTATTATTATTATTATTATTATTATTATTATTATTATTATTATTATTATTATTATTATTATTATTATTATTATTATTATTATTATTATTATTATTATTATTATTATTATTATTATTATTATTATTATTATTATTATTATTATTATTATTATTATTATTATTATTATTATTATTATTATTATTATTATTATTATTATTATTATTATTATTATTATTATTATTATTATTATTATTATTATTATTATTATTATTATTATTATTATTATTATTATTATTATTATTATTATTATTATTATTATTATTATTATTATTATTATTATTATTATTATTATTATTATTATTATTATTATTATTATTATTATTATTATTATTATTATTATTATTATTATTATTATTATTATTATTATTATTATTATTATTATTATTATTATTATTATTATTATTATTATTATTATTATTATTATTATTATTATTATTATTATTATTATTATTATTATTATTATTATTATTATTATTATTATTATTATTATTATTATTATTATTATTATTATTATTATTATTATTATTATTATTATTATTATTATTATTATTATTATTATTATTATTATTATTATTATTATTATTATTATTATTATTATTATTATTATTATTATTATTATTATTATTATTATTATTATTATTATTATTATTATTATTATTATTATTATTATTATTATTATTATTATTATTATTATTATTATTATTATTATTATTATTATTATTATTATTATTATTATTATTATTATTATTATTATTATTATTATTATTATTATTATTATTATTATTATTATTATTATTATTATTATTATTATTATTATTATTATTATTATTATTATTATTATTATTATTATTATTATTATTATTATTATTATTATTATTATTATTATTATTATTATTATTATTATTATTATTATTATTATTATTATTATTATTATTATTATTATTATTATTATTATTATTATTATTATTATTATTATTATTATTATTATTATTATTATTATTATTATTATTATTATTATTATTATTATTATTATTATTATTATTATTATTATTATTATTATTATTATTATTATTATTATTATTATTATTATTATTATTATTATTATTATTATTATTATTATTATTATTATTATTATTATTATTATTATTATTATTATTATTATTATTATTATTATTATTATTATTATTATTATTATTATTATTATTATTATTCCTCTGCACGATTGCCTACCTCGTCGCGGTGCAGAGGCCGAGTATGGGCAAAGAGTCTTGGGACCCTGTTCAAAGATGAGACCTGAAACCAAATGGCAATCAACAGGGCCGGATTAAGGTGTCATACGTACCGTGCCGATAATCAGCTAGGCTGGGGGCCCTGTATAAAAACTAGCCCAGTCACAAACGGTGTCCTCAGATATCTGGCAGCCTCTGAGTGTAAAAGCCTTACCCCCGTATGGGAGCTCTGCGGGGGCGGACCGATTTTCTCGCCTTACTCGTGGGAACAAAATATGAATGAAAGAAAAAAAAACCATACTGAGACGATGAAGAAGATGGAGAAGGATGAAGGTACTTCAAGAAGGGGATTTGAGGAGAGCCCATCAAATAGTCCTTTTAGACGGTGCCCGGTATTACTGCGTACACCTCCAACTGCAGCTCGCTCAAATTCCTCACCACCGGCGGTGGTAAGGGAAAATGAGCACGAAGGCAGCATGGAGGCTAATGTCGGAGAAATATTCCAGAAGACTGATGGTGTTCTGGCCAAAATGAGAGCTGCAACTCTCAGGCAAACGAACGTCAGCTCGGAAATAAAAGATGGCATGGCGGTGCTCCAGGATGCCCTGGACACGTTAAAAAGCTTGTGGAGCCGGAAAACATGCACAAAAAGAATGGACAGCGGAACTCAAACGGAGATCCCAAGAAAAATGAGAGACTGTGCTGTCCAGACAGGCGAAAAGAGGGCATTTGATACCACGAAAGCCCAAAAAACGATGACTGTGATGCTGCCAGAAATAGTCACAAGTGGAATGCTGAAAAGAGGAGCTACTAGCCCGGCGGAAAAAGCGGCCATACCTAAAAAGAAGAAAGAGAAGGAAATGACTCCTCCACTTTCCGCCAACGTACAGCAGTGGACAGAAGTAAAGAGGAAAAAGAGGAGGGCCAGGCGAAGAACAAAAAATCTTACAGCCGAAGAGCCTAAGACAAAAGTACCTGAAGCTTCCCAAGATAAAGTAGCGGTAAATGCCAAAAAATTAAGAACCAAAGGACGTCGGCCCGCCGTTACCATCAAGCCAGCGGAGGGTAAATCATATGCGGATGTCCTAAGAAGCATCAAGGCGAAAGTTAAACCGGAGGAAACAGGTGCGGAAATAAAGGCAATCCGGCAAACACGGGATGGCAAGGTTCTTCTTGAAATCACCGGCCAGAAAAGCTTGGGAAGTTTCACAAAGGCCCTAGAAGATGCAGTGGGCACTCTAGGTAGCGTGAAGAGCATCGTACAGATGAGGTCCGTAGCAGTGAACGATTTGGACTGCCTTACTGAGCGGACTGAAGTGGAGCAGGCACTGAGGAGGGATCTCGGAGATGTCGCAGTAATGAGGGTTGGTCTTACAGCGCCAAATTCGAGGTCACAACTGACAGCCATCGTTGAACTTCCTGAGCAAGCTGCCGAAAAGCTGCTGAAGCAGGGAAGGCTCAAAGTAGGATGGGTTTCTTGCAGGGTTACGTCACGGACCGATGTCAAACGCTGCTACAGGTGTCTAAATTACGGTCACGTGGCTGGTTCTTGCAGGGGACCTGACCGAAGCAAAGCCTGCTACCGCTGCGGAAAGGAGGGTCATGTTGCTAAGGCCTGTAAAGAAAAGGCACACTGCATACTCTGTGCCGAAGCGGGTGTGCAACAGGAAAGTCTAGGCCACACTCTAGGCACAGGGTTATGCAAGGTGTTCAGAGACGCTCTGAGAAAGGCCAAAGAGACTGGAAAATGATCAGCGTCCTCCAGGCAAACTTAAATCGTAGCCGAGTGGCAGATGACCTCCTGCATCAGCTTGCTCGGGAGAAGAGTTCCGACATACTGCTCATTAGTGAGCAGTATATGGACAGAACCACTTCTTGGTTCTCGGACGAGCTTGGTACGGCGGCCATTTGGATACCTGATGCAGCGAAAATCCCGGTACGAGAGCATGGGCGCGGGCGTGGGTTCGTCTGGGTTAAATACGCGGATATCACATTTATAAGCGTCTATCTGACACCCAACGAAGTCATAGCGGATTTCCGAGCGAAATTGGCGAACCTTGAGGATACGGTTTTGAACACGACGGGTCGCGTAGTGATTGGTGGCGATTTCAACGCTAAGGCAACCGAGTGGGGAATGCCCTACCCTGACTCAAGGGGAAGCGAGGTGTTAGGGTTGGCATCCAGAACCGGTTTACTTGTGCTGAATGTCGGCTCGACATCTACTTTTCGTCGACCGGGGTATTCAGAAACCATTCCCGACGTATCCTTTGCCTGTGAGCGCTTGGCCGCTTTGGTCGAAGGCTGGCATGTGATCGAGGACTACACGGGCAGTGACCATCAGTACATTGTATTCGTGGTCCGTGAGAGGCGGCAACTCCAAAGAACAATAAATAGCAGACCACAGCGCTGGAACATGGGGAGAATTGACGAAGCGGTATTTGCAGCGATCATCCGGGGAGGTGTCCAAATGCAGGTCGAGGGGCAGCCTGCAACCCCTCACCAGGCAGGGCCGTTGGTGGATGCCACTCTACGTCAAATCACCCTAGCCTGCGACCGCTCAATGCCTCGGAGGCGAATTCCTCATGGAAAACAGCCAATGTACTGGTGGACAGCCGAGATAGCTGACCTCCGGAGAGATTGTCTCCGACTGCGGAGAAAGGCTCAGAGAGCTAGAACGGAGGAGGAGGTTAGGATCAGGTCCTCGGACCACAAGGAGAAAAAGCGCCAGTTGCGACGTGCAATCAATCACAGCAAGGCGAGATGCTGGGAAGCACTGAGAGAGGATATAAACTCAGATCCATGGGGCTTAGGTTACAAAATTGTAACCCAGAAAATTGGGGCACTGAAAACCCCTCCGCCCATGGACATGCGGACCACAACGCGCCTAGTTAAAGCCCTCTTTCCAGTGCATCTCCAGCGAGCTGCTAGAGTATACAACCGGGATGGCGCTTCCCCGTTTACAATGGAGGAGCTGGAAGTGGCCATCCAATCTCTCAAGGTCAAGAAGGCCCCAGGTCCAGACGGTATCCAAGGAGAGATATTAAAGCTGGTTTTTCGGTATAATCCGAATATTCTGTTGAGTATGTACAATGCCTGTCTCTCAGCGGGAATTTTCCCCAAGTGTTGGAAGACAGCTAGGCTGGTACTAATCAGCAAGGAGAAAGGAGACCCGGAGCTGCCTTCCTCATACCGTCCGCTCTGCATGCTGGACACTGCGGGAAAGGTTCTTGAGAAGTTACTCAAGCCAAGGCTGTTGTCTGCCATCGAGGCAGCTGGAGGTTTGTCTCCGCGTCAGTACGGTTTCAGGGCTGGTCGTTCCACAGCAGATGCCATTGTGGAAGTCACATCTGCGATGAGCAGGGCCGAGGACCACAACCATTTCTCACGTCGTATAGTCCTCCTTGTGACTTTAGACGTGAAAAATGCGTTTAATTCGGCCAGATGGAGCGACATGCTCCAAGCTCTAGAGCAGGAATTTCGTATTCCGGAATATCTGCTAGGAATGATCAGCGACTACCTTGACGACCGTACAGTACTCTTCGATACGACTGAAGGACAAGGGAGTATCACTGTCTCTGGAGGTGCAGCACAAGGTTCAATCCTCGGTCCCGACCTTTGGAATGCCGCATACGACAGTCTGTTGCGATTAAACATGCCGGATGAGTCAATGCTGGTCGGATATGCGGACGACGTTGCCGTGCTGATAGCAGCGCGAAACGTGGAGCTCGCCCAATTGAAGCTCAATCAGACCATGCGGTCCATCCTTTCTTGGATGGACAGCCGCGGACTGTCGTTGGCATTGAGCAAGACGGAGGTCGTAGTGCTGACAAAAAGGAGGATGAACCTTGAGCTCCAGATGCGCATCGGCGAAGAAGAGGTGCAGACAAGACGGGCGGTAAAATATCTCGGCATCATGATTGACAGCAGGCTAAATTACTTTGAGCAGATCAAGAAGACTGCTGACAGGGCCGCAAATGGCGTCATGGCGCTGGCTCGATTGATGGCCAACATAGGTGGACCAAGATCGAGTCGGAGGCGGCTACTGATGTCCGCGGTCCAATCAGTCTTGCTGTACGGTGCCGAGATATGGGGTCATGCTATCGCAAAGGAGTGCTATCGGATAAGGCTGGGTCGGGTCCAAAGGCTGGCGGCGTTGCGAGTGGCGTCTGCTTACAGAACTGTCTCGGAGCCAGCTGTCCTGGTTATCGCTGGCGTCATTCCAATTGCCCTACTCGCAAGGGAGCGTCAGGCGATATACCGGAGAAAGGCCGAAGGAAATATAGAGTCAGTGCAGAAGGAAGAGCGGAATCGCACGCTTCGGCAATGGCAGGAGAACTGGGAACTGGAGGAACGAGGGATATGGACGAGGCGGCTCATCGGGGAGGTTACCCCATGGGTAGAAAGACGACATGGAGAGGTAGATTACTACTTCACTCAGCTGCTGAGTGGACATGGATACTTTCGGGCCTATCTGCACAAGATGGGGAAGGCACGTTCAGCGGAGTGCATATATTGCCACATGCACGATGATGCTGAGCACACTTTTTTCATCTGTGAAAGGTGGGCTCGAGAGCGTGTGCAGCTAAGGGAAGTTGTACCGCGGTTCTCTCCGGACACAGTGGTGGGCCACATTTTACAGGGTAGGGGAGCGTGGGACAGTTTGTCACTCTTTGCGCAGAAAATACTGCGGAAAAAGAAGGTGGACCTAGACACCACAGAGGTCCAACCTACAGACTTTGGCTAGGCAGCAGCCTTCAAGGCGATGGCATTGGACCTAGCCCGAAGTAATGTGACAAACGGTTCCAGGCTAGTGTCCGTGGAGAGCGGGAGGTTTTTTAGTCGGTATGCCCAATATGGGAGACTCCGACATTTGTTGGACGCACGTGCGCCCTTCATCCATAAAGGATTTTCCCTTCTAAAAAAAAAAAAAAAAAAAAAAAAAAAAAATATTATTATTATTATTATTATTATTATTATTATTATTATTATTATTATTATTATTATTATTATTATTATTATTATTATTATTATTATTATTATTATTATTATTATTATTATTATTATTATTATTATTATTATTATTATTATTATTATTATTATTATTATTATTATTATTATTATTATTATTATTATTATTATTATTATTATTATTATTATTATTATTATTATTATTATTATTATTATTATTATTATTATTATTATTATTATTATTATTATTATTATTATTATTATTATTATTATTATTATTATTATTATTATTATTATTATTATTATTATTATTATTATTATTATTATTATTATTATTATTATTATTATTATTATTATTATTATTATTATTATTATTATTATTATTATTATTATTATTATTATTATTATTATTATTATTATTATTATTATTATTATTATTATTATTATTATTATTATTATTATTATTATTATTATTATTATTATTATTATTATTATTATTATTATTATTATTATTATTATTATTATTATTATTATTATTATTATTATTATTATTATTATTATTATTATTATTATTATTATTATTATTATTATTATTATTATTATTATTATTATTATTATTATTATTATTATTATTATTATTATTATTATTATTATTATTATTATTATTATTATTATTATTATTATTATTATTATTATTATTATTATTATTATTATTATTATTATTATTATTATTATTATTATTATTATTATTATTATTATTATTATTATTATTATTATTATTATTATTATTATTATTATTATTATTATTATTATTATTATTATTATTATTATTATTATTATTATTATTATTATTATTATTATTATTATTATTATTATTATTATTATTATTATTATTATTATTATTATTATTATTATTATTATTATTATTATTATTATTATTATTATTCCTCTGCACGATTGCCTACCTCGTCGCGGTGCAGAGGCCGAGTATGGGCAAAGAGTCTTGGGACCCTGTTCAAAGATGAGACCTGAAACCAAATGGCAATCAACAGGGCCGGATTAAGGTGTCATACGTACCGTGCCGATAATCAGCTAGGCTGGGGGCCCTGTATAAAAACTAGCCCAGTCGCAAACGGTGTCCTCAGATATCTGGCAGCCTCTGAGTGTAAAAGCCTTACCCCCGTATGGGAGCTCTGCGGGGGCGGACCGATTTTCTCGCCTTACTCGTGGGAACAAAATATGAATGAAAGAAAAAAAAACCATACTGAGACGATGAAGAAGATGGAGAAGGATGAAGGTACTTCAAGAAGGGGATTTGAGGAGAGCCCATCAAATAGTCCTTTTAGACGGTGCCCGGTATTACTGCGTACACCTCCAACTGCAGCTCGCTCAAATTCCTCACCACCGGCGGTGGTAAGGGAAAATGAGCACGAAGGCAGCATGGAGGCTAATGTCGGAGAAATATTCCAGAAGACTGATGGTGTTCTGGCCAAAATGAGAGCTGCAACTCTCAGGCAAACGAACGTCAGCTCGGAAATAAAAGATGGCATGGCGGTGCTCCAGGATGCCCTGGACACGTTAAAAAGCTTGTGGAGCCGGAAAACATGCACAAAAAGAATGGACAGCGGAACTCAAACGGAGATCCCAAGAAAAATGAGAGACTGTGCTGTCCAGACTGGCGAAAAGAGGGCATTTGATACCACGAAAGCCCAAAAAACGATGACTGTGATGCTGCCAGAAATAGTCACAAGTGGAATGCTGAAAAGAGGAGCTACTAGCCCGGCGGAAAAAGCGGCCATACCTAAAAAGAAGAAAGAGAAGGAAATGACTCCACCACTTTCCGCCAACGTACAGCAGTGGACAGAAGTAAAGAGGAAAAAGAGGAGGGCCAGGCGAAGAACAAAAAATCTTACAGCCGAAGAGCCTAAGACAAAAGTACCTGAAGCTTCCCAAGATAAAGTAGCGGTAAATGCCAAAAAATTAAGAACCAAAGGACGTCGGCCCGCCGTTACCATCAAGCCAGCGGAGGGTAAATCATATGCGGATGTCCTAAGAAGCATCAAGGCGAAAGTTAAACCGGAGGAAACAGGTGCGGAAATAAAGGCAATCCGGCAAACACGGGATGGCAAGGTTCTTCTTGAAATCACCGGCCAGAAAAGCTTGGGAAGTTTCACAAAGGCCCTAGAAGATGCAGTGGGCACTCTAGGTAGCGTGAAGAGCATCGTACAGATGAGGTCCGTAGCAGTGAACGATTTGGACTGCCTTACTGAGCGGACTGAAGTGGAGCAGGCACTGAGGAGGGATCTCGGAGATGTCGCAGTAATGAGGGTTGGTCTTACAGCGCCAAATTCGAGGTCACAACTGACAGCCATCGTTGAACTTCCTGAGCAAGCTGCCGAAAAGCTGCTGAAGCAGGGAAGGCTCAAAGTAGGATGGGTTTCTTGCAGGGTTACGTCACGGACCGATGTCAAACGCTGCTACAGGTGTCTAAATTACGGTCACGTGGCTGGTTCTTGCAGGGGACCTGACCGAAGCAAAGCCTGCTACCGCTGCGGAAAGGAGGGTCATGTTGCTAAGGCCTGTAAAGAAAAGGCACACTGCATACTCTGTGCCGAAGCGGGTGTGCAACAGGAAAGTCTAGGCCACACTCTAGGCACAGGGTTATGCAAGGTGTTCAGAGACGCTCTGAGAAAGGCCAAAGAGACTGGAAAATGATCAGCGTCCTCCAGGCAAACTTAAATCGTAGCCGAGTGGCAGATGACCTCCTGCATCAGCTTGCTCGGGAGAAGAGTTCCGACATACTGCTCATTAGTGAGCAGTATATGGACAGAACCACTTCTTGGTTCTCGGACGAGCTTGGTACGGCGGCCATTTGGATACCTGATGCAGCGAAAATCCCGGTACGAGAGCATGGGCGCGGGCGTGGGTTCGTCTGGGTTAAATACGCGGATATCACATTTATAAGCGTCTATCTGACACCCAACGAAGTCATAGCGGATTTCCGAGCGAAATTGGCGAACCTTGAGGATACGATTTTGAACACGACGGGTCGCGTAGTGATTGGTGGCGATTTCAACGCTAAGGCAACCGAGTGGGGAATGCCCTACCCTGACTCAAGGGGAAGCGAGGTGTTAGGGTTGGCATCCAGAACCGGTTTACTTGTGCTGAATGTCGGCTCGACATCTACTTTTCGTCGACCGGGGTATTCAGAAACCATTCCCGACGTATCCTTTGCCTGTGAGCGCTTGGCCGCTTTGGTCGAAGGCTGGCATGTGATCGAGGACTACACGGGCAGTGACCATCAGTACATTGTATTCGTGGTCCGTGAGAGGCGGCAACTCCAAAGAACAATAAATAGCAGACCACAGCGCTGGAACATGGGGAGAATTGACGAAGCGGTATTTGCAGCGATCATCCGGGGAGGTGTCCAAATGCAGGTCGAGGGGCAGCCTGCAACCCCTCACCAGGCAGGGCCGTTGGTGGATGCCACTCTACGTCAAATCACCCTAGCCTGCGACCGCTCAATGCCTCGGAAGCGAATTCCTCATGGAAAACAGCCAATGTACTGGTGGACAGCCGAGATAGCTGACCTCCGGAGAGATTGTCTCCGACTGCGGAGAAAGGCTCAGAGAGCTAGAACGGAGGAGGAGGTTAGGATCAGGTCCTCGGACCACAAGGAGAAAAAGCGCCAGTTGCGACGTGCAATCAATCACAGCAAGGCGAGATGCTGGGAAGCACTGAGAGAGGATATAAACTCAGATCCATGGGGCTTAGGTTACAAAATTGTAACCCAGAAAATTGGGGCACTGAAAACCCCTCCGCCCATGGACATGCGGACCACAACGCGCCTAGTTAAAGCCCTCTTTCCAGTGCATCTCCAGCGAGCTGCTAGAGTATACAACCGGGATGGCGCTTCCCCGTTTACAATGGAGGAGCTGGAAGTGGCCATCCAATCTCTCAAGGTCAAGAAGGCCCCAGGTCCAGACGGTATCCAAGGAGAGATATTAAAGCTGGTTTTTCGGTATAATCCGAATATTCTGTTGAGTATGTACAATGCCTGTCTCTCAGCGGGAATTTTCCCCAAGTGTTGGAAGACAGCTAGGCTGGTACTAATCAGCAAGGAGAAAGGAGACCCGGAGCTGCCTTCCTCATACCGTCCGCTCTGCATGCTGGACACTGCGGGAAAGGTTCTTGAGAAGTTACTCAAGCCAAGGCTGTTGTCTGCCATCGAGGCAGCTGGAGGTTTGTCTCCGCGTCAGTACGGTTTCAGGGCTGGTCGTTCCACAGCAGATGCCATTGTGGAAGTCACATCTGCGATGAGCAGGGCCGAGGACCACAACCATTTCTCACGTCGTATAGTCCTCCTTGTGACTTTAGACGTGAAAAATGCGTTTAATTCGGCAGATGGAGCGACATGCCTCCAAGCTCTAGAGCAGGAATTTCGTGTTCCGGAATATCTGCTAGGAATGATCAGCGACTACCTTGACGACCGTACAGTACTCTTCGATACGACTGAAGGACAAGGGAGTATCACTGTCTCTGGAGGTGCAGCACAAGATTCAATCCTCGGTCCCGACCTTTGGAATGCCGCATACGACAGTCTGTTGCGATTAAACATGCCGGATGAGTCAATGCTGGTCGGATATGCGGACGACGTTGCCGTGCTGATAGCAGCGCGAAACGTGGAGCTCGCCCAATTGAAGCTCAATCAGACCATGCGGTCCATCCTTTCTTGGATGGACAGCCGCGGACTGTCGTTGGCATTGAGCAAGACGGAGGTCGTAGTGCTGACAAAAAAGGAGGATGAACCTTGAGCTCGAGATGCGCATCGGCGAAGAAGAGGTGCAGACAAGACGGGCGGTAAAATATCTCGGCATCATGATTGACAGCAGGCTAAATTACTTTGAGCAGATCAAGAAGACTGCTGACAGGGCCGCAAATGGTGTCATGGCGCTGGCTCGATTGATGGCCAACATAGGTGGACCAAGATCGAGTCGGAGGCGGCTACTGATGTCCGCGGTCCAATCAGTCTTGCTGTATGGTGCCGAGATATGGGGTCATGCT
>CAWWDO010000002.1:387500-395000 GCA_963942445.1 Argyra leucocephala
TATTATTATTATTATTATTATTATTATTATTATTATTATTATTATTATTATTATTATTATTATTATTATTATTATTATTATTATTATTATTATTATTATTATTATTATTATTATTATTATTATTATTATTATTATTATTATTATTATTATTATTATTATTATTATTATTATTATTATTATTATTATTATTATTATTATTATTATTATTATTATTATTATTATTATTATTATTATTATTATTATTATTATTATTATTATTATTATTATATTATTATTATTATTATTATTATTATTATTATTATTATTATTATATTATTATTATTATTATTATTATTATTATTATTATTATTATTATTATTATTATTATTATTATTATTATTATTATTATTATTATTATTATTATTATTATTATTATTATTATTATTATTATTATTATTATTATTATTATTATTATTATTATTATTATTATTATTATTATTATTATTATTATTATTATTATTATTATTATTATTATTATTATTATTATTATTATTATTATTATATTATTATTATTATTATTATTATTATTATTATTATTATTATTATTATTATTATTATTATTATTATTATTATATTATTATTATTATTATTATTATTATTATTATTATTATTATTATTATTATTATTATTATTATTATTATTATTATTATTATTATTATTATTATTTATTATTATTATTATTATTATTATTATTATTATTATTATTATTATTATTATTATTATTATTATTATTATTATTATTATTATTATTATTATTATTATTATTATTATTATTATTATTATTATTATTATTATTATTATTATTATTATTATTATTATTATTATTATTATTATTATTATTATTATTATTATTGCGGAGAAAGGCTCAGAGAGCTAGAACGGAGGAGGAGGTTAGGATCAGGTCCTCGGACCACAAGGAGAAAAAGCGCCAGTTGCGACGTGCAATCAATCACAGCAAGGCGAGATGCTGGGAAGCACTGAGAGAGGATATAAACTCAGATCCATGGGGCTTAGGTTACAAAATTGTAACCCAGAAAATTGGGGCACTGAAAACCCCTCCGCCATGGACATGCGGACCACAACGCGCCTAGTTAAAGCCCTCTTTCCAGTGCATCTCCAGCGAGCTGCTAGAGTATACAACCGGGATGGCGCTTCCCCGTTTACAATGGAGGAGCTGGAAGTGGCCATCCAATCTCTCAAGGTCAAGAAGGCCCCAGGTCCAGACGGTATCCAAGGAGAGATATTAAAGCTGGTTTTTCGGTATAATCCGAATATTCTGTTGAGTATGTACAATGCCTGTCTCTCAGCGGGAATTTTCCCCAAGTGTTGGAAGACAGCTAGGCTGGTACTAATCAGCAAGGAGAAAGGAGACCCGGAGCTGCCTTCCTCATACCGTCCGCTCTGCATGCTGGACACTGCGGGAAAGGTTCTTGAGAAGTTACTCAAGCCAAGGCTGTTGTCTGCCATCGAGGCAGCTGGAGGTTTGTCTCCGCGTCAGTACGGTTTCAGGGCTGGTCGTTCCACAGCAGATGCCATTGTGGAAGTCACATCTGCGATGAGCAGGGCCGAGGACCACAACCATTTCTCACGTCGTATAGTCCTCCTTGTGACTTTAGACGTGAAAAATGCGTTTAATTCGGCCAGATGGAGCGACATGCTCCAAGCTCTAGAGCAGGAATTTCGTGTTCCGGAATATCTGCTAGGAATGATCAGCGACTACCTTGACGACCGTACAGTACTCTTCGATACGACTGAAGGACAAGGGAGTATCACTGTCTCTGGAGGTGCAGCACAAGGTTCAATCCTCGGTCCCGACCTTTGGAATGCCGCATACGACAGTCTGTTGCGATTAAACATGCCGGATGAGTCAATGCTGGTCGGATATGCGGACGACGTTGCCGTGCTGATAGCAGCGCGAAACGTGGAGCTCGCCCAATTGAAGCTCAATCAGACCATGCGGTCCATCCTTTCTTGGATGGACAGCCGCGGACTGTCGTTGGCATTGAGCAAGACGGAGGTCGTAGTGCTGACAAAAAGGAGGATGAACCTTGAGCTCCAGATGCGCATCGGCGAAGAAGAGGTGCAGACAAGACGGGCGGTAAAATATCTCGGCATCATGATTGACAGCAGGCTAAATTACTTTGAGCAGATCAAGAAGACTGCTGACAGGGCCGCAAATGGTGTCATGGCGCTGGCTCGATTGATGGCCAACATAGGTGGACCAAGATCGAGTCGGAGGCGGCTACTGATGTCCGCGGTCCAATCAGTCTTGCTGTATGGTGCCGAGATATGGGGTCATGCTATCGCAAAGGAGTGCTATCGGATAAGGCTGGGTCGGGTCCAAAGGCTGGCGGCGTTGCGAGTGGCGTCTGCTTACAGAACTGTCTCGGAGCCAGCTGTCCTGGTTATCGCTGGCGTCATTCCAATTGCCCTACTCGCAAGGGAGCGTCAGGCGATATACCGGAGAAAGGCCGAAGGAAATATAGAGTCAGTGCAGAATCAGTGCAGAAGGAAGAGCGGAATCGCTACGCTTCGACAATGGCAGGAGAACTGGGAACTGGAGGAACGAGGGATATGGACGAGGCGGCTCATCGGGGAGGTTACCCCATGTACCCCATGGGTAGAAAGACGACATGGAGAGGTAGATTACTACTTCACTCAGCTGCTGAGTGGACATGGATACTTTCGGGCCTATCTGCACAAGATGGGGAAGGCACGTTCAGCGGAGTGCATATATTGCCACATGCACGATGATGCTGAGCACACTTTTTTCATCTGTGAAAGGTGGGCTCGAGAGCGTGTGCAGCTAAGGGAAGTTGTACCGCGGTTCTCTCCGGACACAGTGGTGGGCCACATTTTACAGGGTAGGGGAGCGTGGGACAGTTTGTCACTCTTTGCGCAGAAAATACTGCGGAAAAAGAAGGTGGACCTAGACACCACAGAGGTCCAACCTACAGACTTTGGCTAGGCAGCAGCCTTCAAGGCGATGGCATTGGACCTAGCCCGAAGTAATGTGACAAACGGTTCCAGGCTAGTGTCCGTGGAGAGCGGGAGGTTTTTTAGTCGGTATGCCCAATATGGGAGACTCCGACATTTGTTGGACGCACGTGCGCCCTTCATCCATAAAGGATTTTCCCTTCTAAAAAAAAAAAAAAAAAAAAAAAAAAAAAAAAAAAAAAATTATTATTATTATTATTATTATTATTATTATTATTATTATTATTATTATTATTATTATTATTATTATTATTATTATTATTATTATTATTATTATTATTATTATTATTATTATTATTATTATTATTATTATTATTATTATTATTATTATTATTATTATTATTATTATTATTATTATTATTATTATTATTATTATTATTATTATTATTATTATTATTATTATTATTATTATTATTATTATTATTATTATTATTATTATTATTATTATTATTATTATTATTATTATTATTATTATTATTATTATTATTATTATTATTATTATTATTATTATTATTATTATTATTATTATTATTATTATTATTATTATTATTATTATTATTATTATTATTATTATTATTATTATTATTATTATTATTATTATTATTATTATTATTATTATTATTATTATTATTATTATTATTATTATTATTATTATTATTATTATTATTATTATTATTATTATTATTATTATTATTATTATTATTATTATTATTATTATTATTATTATTATTATTATTATTATTATTATTATTATTATTATTATTATTATTATTATTATTATTATTATTATTATTATTATTATTATTATTATTATTATTATTATTATTATTATTATTATTATTATTATTATTATTATTATTATTATTATTATTATTATTATTATTATTATTATTATTATTATTATTATTATTATTATTATTATTATTATTATTATTATTATTATTATTATTATTATTATTATTATTATTATTATTATTATTATTATTATTATTATTATTATTATTATTATTATTATTATTATTATTATTATTATTATTATTATTATTATTATTATTATTATTATTATTATTATTATTATTATTATTATTATTATTATTATTATTATTATTATTATTATTATTATTATTATTATTATTATTATTATTATTATTATTATTATTATTATTATTCCTCTGCACGATTGCCTACCTCGTCGCGGTGCAGAGGCCGAGTATGGGCAAAGAGTCTTGGGACCCTGTTCAAAGATGAGACCTGAAACCAAATGGCAATCAACAGGGCCGGATTAAGGTGTCATACGTACCGTGCCGATAATCAGCTAGGCTGGGGGCCCTGTATAAAAACTAGCCCAGTCGCAAACGGTGTCCTCAGATATCTGGCAGCCTCTGAGTGTAAAAGCCTTACCCCCGTATGGGAGCTCTGCGGGGGCGGACCGATTTTCTCGCCTTACTCGTGGGAACAAAATATGAATGAAAGAAAAAAAAACCATACTGAGACGATGAAGAAGATGGAGAAGGATGAAGGTACTTCAAGAAGGGGATTTGAGGAGAGCCCATCAAATAGTCCTTTTAGACGGTGCCCGGTATTACTGCGTACACCTCCAACTGCAGCTCGCTCAAATTCCTCACCACCGGCGGTGGTAAGGGAAAATGAGCAAGAAGGCAGCATGGAGGCTAATGTCGGAGAAATATTCCAGAAGACTGATGGTGTTCTGGCCAAAATGAGAGCTGCAACTCTCAGGCAAACGAACGTCAGCTCGGAAATAAAAGATGGCATGGCGGTGCTCCAGGATGCCCTGGACACGTTAAAAAGCTTGTGGAGCCGGAAAACATGCACAAAAAGAATGGACAGCGGAACTCAAACGGAGATCCCAAGAAAAATGAGAGACTGTGCTGTCCAGACAGGCGAAAAGAGGGCATTTGATACCACGAAAGCCCAAAAAACGATGACTGTGATGCTGCCAGAAATAGTCACAAGTGGAATGCTGAAAAGAGGAGCTACTAGCCCGGCGGAAAAAGCGGCCATACCTAAAAAGAAGAAAGAGAAGGAAATGACTCCTCCACTTTCCGCCAACGTACAGCAGTGGACAGAAGTAAAGAGGAAAAAGAGGAGGGCCAGGCGAAGAACAAAAAATCTTACAGCCGAAGAGCCTAAGACAAAAGTACCTGAAGCTTCCCAAGATAAAGTAGCGGTAAATGCCAAAAAATTAAGAACCAAAGGACGTTGGCCCGCCGTTACCATCAAGCCAGCGGAGGGTAAATCATATGCGGATGTCCTAAGAAGCATCAAGGCGAAAGTTAAACCGGAGGAAACAGGTGCGGAAATAAAGGCAATCCGGCAAACACGGGATGGCAAGGTTCTTCTTGAAATCACCGGCCAGAAAAGCTTGGGAAGTTTCACAAAGGCCCTAGAAGATGCAGTGGGCACTCTAGGTAGCGTGAAGAGCATCGTACAGATGAGGTCCGTAGCAGTGAACGATTTGGACTGCCTTACTGAGCGGACTGAAGTGGAGCAGGCACTGAGGAGGGATCTCGGAGATGTCGCAGTAATGAGGGTTGGTCTTACAGCGCCAAATTCGAGGTCACAACTGACAGCCATCGTTGAACTTCCTGAGCAAGCTGCCGAAAAGCTGCTGAAGCAGGGAAGGCTCAAAGTAGGATGGGTTTCTTGCAGGGTTACGTCACGGACCGATGTTAAACGCTGCTACAGGTGTCTAAATTACGGTCACGTGGCTGGTTCTTGCAGGGGACCTGACCGAAGCAAAGCCTGCTACCGCTGCGGAAAGGAGGGTCATGTTGCTAAGGCCTGTAAAGAAAAGGCACACTGCATACTCTGTGCCGAAGCGGGTGTGCAACAGGAAAGTCTAGGCCACACTCT
Organism: Argyra leucocephala; assembly: GCA_963942445.1. Lineage (NCBI taxonomy): Eukaryota > Metazoa > Arthropoda > Insecta > Diptera > Dolichopodidae > Argyra > Argyra leucocephala. Next base: position 393,411 of record CAWWDO010000002.1, read on the forward strand.
AGGCACAGGGTTATGCAAGGTGTTCAGAGACGCTCTGAGAAAGGCCAAAGAGACTGGAAAATGATCAGCGTCCTCCAGGCAAACTTAAATCGTAGCCGAGTGGCAGATGACCTCCTGCATCAGCTTGCTCGGGAGAAGAGTTCCGACATACTGCTCATTAGTGAGCAGTATATGGACAGAACCACTTCTTGGTTCTCGGACGAGCTTGGTACGGCGGCCATTTGGATACCTGATGCAGCGAAAATCCCGGTACGAGAGCATGGGCGCGGGCGTGGGTTCGTCTGGGTTAAATACGCGGATATCACATTTATAAGCGTCTATCTGACACCCAACGAAGTCATAGCGGATTTCCGAGCGAAATTGGCGAACCTTGAGGATACGGTTTTGAACACGACGGGTCGCGTAGTGATTGGTGGCGATTTCAACGCTAAGGCAACCGAGTGGGGAATGCCCTACCCTGACTCAAGGGGAAGCGAGGTGTTAGGGTTGGCATCCAGAACCGGTTTACTTGTGCTGAATGTCGGCTCGACATCTACTTTTCGTCGACCGGGGTATTCAGAAACCATTCCCGACGTATCCTTTGCCTGTGAGCGCTTGGCCGCTTTGGTCGAAGGCTGGCATGTGATCGAGGACTACACGGGAAGTGACCATCAGTACATTGTATTCGTGGTCCGTGAGAGGCGGCAACTCCAAAGAACAATAAATAGCAGACCACAGCGCTGGAACATGGTGAGAATTGACGAAGCGGTATTTGCAGCGATCATCCGGGGAGGTGTCCAAATGCAGGTCGAGGGGCAGCCTGCAACCCCTCACCAGGCAGGGCCGTTGGTGGATGCCACTCTACGTCAAATCACCCTAGCCTGCGACCGCTCAATGCCTCGGAGGCGAATTCCTCATGGAAAACAGCCAATGTACTGGTGGACAGCCGAGATAGCTGACCTCCGGAGAGATTGTCTCCGACTGCGGAGAAAGGCTCAGAGAGCTAGAACGGAGGAGGAGGTTAGGATCAGGTCCTCGGACCACAAGGAGAAAAAGCGCCAGTTGCGACGTGCAATCAATCACAGCAAGGCGAGATGCTGGGAAGCACTGAGAGAGGATATAAACTCAGATCCATGGGGCTTAGGTTACAAAATTGTAACCCAGAAAATTGGGGCACTGAAAACCCCTCCGCCCATGGACATGCGGACCACAACGCGCCTAGTTAAAGCCCTCTTTCCAGTGCATCTCCAGCGAGCTGCTAGAGTATACAACCGGGATGGCGCTTCCCCGTTTACAATGGAGGAGCTGGAAGTGGCCATCCAATCTCTCAAGGTCAAGAAGGCCCCAGGTCCAGACGGTATCCAAGGAGAGATATTAAAGCTGGTTTTTCGGTATAATCCGAATATTCTGTTGAGTATGTACAATGCCTGTCTCTCAGCGGGAATTTTCCCCAAGTGTTGGAAGACAGCTAGGCTGGTACTAATCAGCAAGGAGAAAGGAGACCCGGAGCTGCCTTCCTCATACCGTCCGCTCTGCATGCTGGACACTGCGGGAAAGGTTCTTGAGAAGTTACTCAAGCCAAGGCTGTTGTCTGCCATCGAGGCAGCTGGA
>CAWWDO010000002.1:400000-437500 GCA_963942445.1 Argyra leucocephala
TACCTTGGACGTGAAAAACGCCTTCAACTCGGCAAGATGGGAAGACATGATTGATGCCCTGGAAAAAAATTTCAGCATTCCAGCATATCTGCTCAGGATGGTAAAAGACTACCTGAGAGAACGCAGCCTTCAGTATGAAACCAAGATCGGCAGTGTAATCAAAAGCGTAACATCCGGCGCAGCACAAGGATCGATCCTAGGACCGGACCTGTGGAATATATTATACAATAGCTTGCTGGAGGCAGAAATGCCAGATGATATAACTCTAGTAGGCTTTGCAGACGACCTAGGTGCAATAATATCAGCTCGGACCATGGAAGATGCGCAAATCAGGTTGAATCAAGTCATGAGAAGAGTGAGTAGCTGGATGAACAGACACGGCTTAGAGCTTGCGGAAGCAAAAACCGAAATTGTCCTACTCACAAAAAAGAGGATGAGAACCATTGTGCCAATGGAAGTGGGGCCTGTGGTCATTCAAACTAAGGAAGCTTCGAGGTATCTTGGTGTCATGTTGGATACCAAACTAAATTTTTGGAGGCATATCAAAAAAGCTACAGACAAGGCGGCCGTGATAACCAAGAATTTGAGCAGATTAATGGCGAACATCGGTGGACCTTCACCGTGCAAAAGGAGGCTGTTAATGTCCACGACACATTCAGTGCTCCTGTACGGTGCGGAGATTTGGGCAGATGCCCTAAATAGAGAGTATTGCCGGAAGCCCATGGAAGCGGTACAACGAAGAGGGGCTCTGCGGGTAGCGTGCTCCTACCGGACGGTCTCATACCCAGCTGTAAATGTTATTGCAGGCGTGATACCGATAACATTGTTAGCCCGAGAGAGGAAACAGATATATAATAGGGCTGCGGGAAGAGACAGAAAAGAAGTGTCAGGAGACGCGAGGAGACAAAGCCTAGAAAAATGGCAAGAACAATGGAATGGGGAACACAGAGGACGCTGGACCGCAAGATTGATACCACAACTAGCGGTTTGGGTTAACCGGAGGCACGGCGAAGTGAACTTCTATACCACGCAAATGCTCTCGGGGCATGGATACTTTCGAGCTTATTTATTCAGAATGAATAAAGTAAACAGTCCGCGATGTCGCCACTGCGACACAGCGGAAGATACGGTCGAGCATACTTTTTTCGAGTGCGACGTCGCAGCGGAGGAAAGAAGCGTTCTAACTCGAATCGTAGGGGATGTTACGCCGGATAATATAACCACCATAATGATAGACACGGAAGAAAATTGGAACGCCGTGTCAGTCTACGTCGAGGCGGTATTACGAAAGAAGAAGAGACTGGGCTACTTAGAAGACTCGGAATAGATCTTCTAAGTTAGGAAATAGACCCCAGTGTAGTCTGGTTTCTGCTTTTGAGTCTGGCGTGGTCTGCTTGGCACCAATGGCATACAGGCTTACTGGTACCGCAGTTTTGTTTGTGTTAAATTAACAACAAATTTAACTCTGCGACACTAGTTACTGCTGATGCTGTCGGCGTGTGGTAGATCTCGGTAGACTTATGAGCGAAATTAGATAAAACGTGTCGCTGTTTTGTTATGTAGCACAGTAGTACTGTTTTTTGGTTATTTTTGTTACATATGGAAGTAGATAGTAACTCGCCAAATAGTTGGGCCTACGCAAAACGACTTTGGGAGCCAAGTAGCTATTTGTAGAATAGATGTAGAACAGAAATAACCTAGTCCAGCATCTTGAGGCAGCTTGACATGCTGGAAGCTGCTTCAAGACAGCACTTCTAGGAACTATGTAGCTCTGTATAGAATAGTTTTTAGTTTTCTAGTTATTTGTAGAATAGATGTAAACAGAAAGAACCTAGTCCAGCGTTTTGAGGCAGCTTGACATGTTGGAAGCTACTTCAAGACAGCACCTCTAGGGATTATATAGCTCTGTTTAGAATAGTTTTGTTTTGTAAATGGGAAATAACCTAGCCATAATAGAAAAGGCTTAGAAAAGTAATATTGTCTTAGTAATAATATTAGAAGAGGGACAGTAGATTTTATTTTTCTGTCTGCCGCTGTCGATAGATATATGCAGAGAAGAGCGAACGGGATAATTCACACGGAAACACCGAAGTCAGCACTTTTTCGCCAGTTTGAAGAAATGCTAACGCGGTTCCAAACTGGGATATACATCGTGGGTCAAGGGAACAGATGGTGGGGGTTTTTAGCCGGTCGGTTGGTTCCTTTTTTGCAGTGCGTCTTAGTGTAATGCAAAAAGAAACCGACCAACCCGGCACTCGGTAGTCTGTTAAGCAGATTTTCCCCGCGACACCATCTATAACCGTAAAAAAGCAAAAAAAAAAAAAAAAAAAAAAATTATTATTATTATTATTATTATTATTATTATTATTATTATTATTATTATTATTATTATTATTATTATTATTATTATTATTATTATTATTATTATTATTATTATTATTATTATTATTATTATTATTATTATTATTATTATTATTATTATTATTATTATTATTATTATTATTATTATTATTATTATTATTATTATTATTATTATTATTATTATTATTATTATTATTATTATTATTATTATTATTATTATTATTATTATTATTATTATTATTATTATTATTATTATTATTATTATTATTATTATTATTATTATTATTATTATTATTATTATTATTATTATTATTATTATTATTATTATTATTATTATTATTATTATTATTATTATTATTATTATTATTATTATTATTATTATTATTATTATTATTATTATTATTATTATTATTATTATTATTATTATTATTATTATTATTATTATTATTATTATTATTATTATTATTATTATTATTATTATTATTATTATTATTATTATTATTATTATTATTATTATTATTATTATTATTATTATTATTATTATTATTATTATTATTATTATTATTATTATTATTATTATTATTATTATTATTATTATTATTATTATTATTATTATTATTATTATTATTATTATTATTATTATTATTATTATTATTATTATTATTATTATTATTATTATTATTATTATTATTATTATTATTATTATTATTATTATTATTATTATTATTATTATTATTATTATTATTATTATTATTATTATTATTATTATTATTATTATTATTATTATTATTATTATTATTATTATTATTATTATTATTATTATTATTATTATTATTATTATTATTATTATTATTATTATTATTATTATTATTATTATTATTATTATTATTATTATTATTATTATTATTATTATTATTATTATTATTATTATTATTATTATTATTATTATTATTATTATTATTATTATTATTATTATTATTATTATTATTATTATTATTATTATTATTATTATTATTATTATTATTATTATTATTATTATTATTATTATTATTATTATTATTATTATTATTATTATTATTATTATTATTATTATTATTATTATTATTATTATTATTATTATTATTATTATTATTATTATTATTATTATTATTATTATTATTATTATTATTATTATTATTATTATTATTATTATTATTATTATTATTATTATTATTATTATTATTATTATTATTATTATTATTATTATTATTATTATTATTATTATTATTATTATTATTATTATTATTATTATTATTATTATTATTATTATTATTATTATTATTATTATTATTATTATTATTATTATTATTATTATTATTATTATTATTATTATTATTATTATTATTATTATTATTATTATTATTATTATTATTATTATTATTATTATTATTATTATTATTATTATTATTATTATTATTATTATTATTATTATTATTATTATTATTATTATTATTATTATTATTATTATTATTATTATTATTATTATTATTATTATTATTATTATTATTATTATTATTATTATTATTATTATTATTATTATTATTATTATTATTATTATTATTATTATTATTATTATTATTATTATTATTATTATTATTATTATTATTATTATTATTATTATTATTATTATTATTATTATTATTATTATTATTATTATTATTATTATTATTATTATTATTATTATTATTATTATTATTATTATTATTATTATTATTATTATTATTATTATTATTATTATTATTATTATTATTATTATTATTATTATTATTATTATTATTATTATTATTATTATTATTATTATTATTATTATTATTATTAATATTATTATTATTATTATTATTATTGTTATTGTTATTATTATTATTATTATTATTATTATTATTATTATTATTATTATTATTATTATTATTATTATTATTATTATTATTATTATTATTATTATTATTATTATTATTATTATTATTATTATTATTATTATTATTATTATTATTATTATTATTATTATTATTATTATTATTATTATTATTATTATTATTATTATTATTATTATTATTATTATTATTATTATTATTATTATTATTATTATTATTATTATTATTATTATTATTATTATTATTATTATTATTATTATTATTATTATTATTATTATTATTATTATTATTATTATTATTATTATTATTATTATTATTATTATTATTATTATTATTATTATTATTATTATTATTATTATTATTATTATTATTATTATTATTATTATTATTATTATTATTATTATTATTATTATTATTATTATTATTATTATTATTATTATTATTATTATTATTATTATTATTATTATTATTATTATTATTATTATTATTATTATTATTATTATTATTATTATTATTATTATTATTATTATTATTATTATTATTATTATTATTATTATTATTATTATTATTATTATTATTATTATTATTATTATTATTATTATTATTATTATTATTATTATTATTATTATTATTATTATTATTATTATTATTATTATTATTATTATTATTATTATTATTATTATTATTATTATTATTATTATTATTATTATTATTATTATTATTATTATTATTATTATTATTATTATTATTATTATTATTATTATTATTATTATTATTATTATTATTATTATTATTATTATTATTATTATTATTATTATTATTATTATTATTATTATTATTATTATTATTATTATTATTATTATTATTATTATTATTATTATTATTATTATTATTATTATTATTATTATTATTATTATTATTATTATTATTATTATTATTATTATTATTATTATTATTATTATTATTATTATTATTATTATTATTATTATTATTATTATTATTATTATTATTATTATTATTATTATTATTATTATTATTATTATTATTATTATTATTATTATTATTATTATTATTATTATTATTATTATTATTATTATTATTATTATTATTATTATTATTATTATTATTATTATTATTATTATTATTATTATTATTATTATTATTATTATTATTATTATTATTATTATTATTATTATTATTATTATTATTATTATTATTATTATTATTATTATTATTATTATTATTATTATTATTATTATTATTATTATTATTATTATTATTATTATTATTATTATTATTATTATTATTATTATTATTATTATTATTATTATTATTATTATTATTATTATTATTATTATTATTATTATTATTATTATTATTATTATTATTATTATTATTATTATTATTATTATTATTATTATTATTATTATTATTATTATTATTATTATTATTATTATTATTATTATTATTATTATTATTATTATTATTATTATTATTATTATTATTATTATTATTATTATTATTATTATTATTATTATTATTATTATTATTATTATTATTATTATTATTATTATTATTATTATTATTATTATTATTATTATTATTATATAGCTCTGTTTAGAATAGTTTTGTTTTGTAAATGGGAAATAACCTAGCCATAATAGAAAAGGCTTAGAAAATTAATATTGTCTTAGTAATAATATTAGAAGAGGGACAGTAGATTTTATTTTTCTGTCTGCCGCTGTCGATAGATATATGCAGAGAAGAGCGAACGGGATAATTCACACGGAAACACCGAAGTCAGCACTTTTTCGCCAGTTTGAAGAAATGCTAACGCGGTTCCAAACTGGGATATACATCGTGGGTCAAGGGAACAGATGGTGGGGGTTTTTAGCCGGTCGGTTGGTTCCTTTTTTGCAGTGCGTCTTAGTGTAATGCAAAAAGAAACCGACCAACCCGGCACTCGGTAGTCTGTTAAGCAGATTTTCCCCGCGACACCATCTATAACCGTAAAAAAGCAAAAAAAAAAAAAAAAAATTATTATTATTATTATTATTATTATTATTATTATTATTATTATTATTATTATTATTATTATTATTATTATTATTATTATTATTATTATTATTATTATTATTATTATTATTATTATTATTATTATTATTATTATTATTATTATTATTATTATTATTATTATTATTATTATTATTATTATTATTATTATTATTATTATTATTATTATTATTATTATTATTATTATTATTATTATTATTATTATTATTATTATTATTATTATTATTATTATTATTATTATTATTATTATTATTATTATTATTATTATTATTATTATTATTATTATTATTATTATTATTATTATTATTATTATTATTATTATTATTATTATTATTATTATTATTATTATTATTATTATTATTATTATTATTATTATTATTATTATTATTATTATTATTATTATTATTATTATTATTATTATTATTATTATTATTATTATTATTATTATTATTATTATTATTATTATTATTATTATTATTATTATTATTATTATTATTATTATTATTATTATTATTATTATTATTATTATTATTATTATTATTATTATTATTATTATTATTATTATTATTATTATTATTATTATTATTATTATTATTATTATTATTATTATTATTATTATTATTATTATTATTATTATTATTATTATTATTATTATTATTATTATTATTATTATTATTATTATTATTATTATTATTATTATTATTATTATTATTATTATTATTATTATTATTATTATTATTATTATTATTATTATTATTATTATTATTATTATTATTATTATTATTATTATTATTATTATTATTATTATTATTATTATTATTATTATTATTATTATTATTATTATTATTATTATTATTATTATTATTATTATTATTATTATTATTATTATTATTATTATTATTATTATTATTATTATTATTATTATTATTATTATTATTATTATTATTATTATTATTATTATTATTATTATTATTATTATTATTATTATTATTATTATTATTATTATTATTATTATTATTATTATTATTATTATTATTATTATTATTATTATTATTATTATTATTATTATTATTATTATTATTATTATTATTATTATTATTATTATTATTATTATTATTATTATTATTATTATTATTATTATTATTATTATTATTATTATTATTATTATTATTATTATTATTATTATTATTATTATTATTATTATTATTATTATTATTATTATTATTATTATTATTATTATTATTATTATTATTATTATTATTATTATTATTATTATTATTATTATTATTATTATTATTATTATTATTATTATTATTATTATTATTATTATTATTATTATTATTATTATTATTATTATTATTATTATTATTATTATTATTATTATTATTATTATTATTATTATTATTATTATTATTATTATTATTATTATTATTATTATTATTATTATTATTATTATTATTATTATTATTATTATTATTATTATTATTATTATTATTATTATTATTATTATTATTATTATTATTATTATTATTATTATTATTATTATTATTATTATTATTATTATTATTATTATTATTATTATTATTATTATTATTATTATTATTATTATTATTATTATTATTATTATTATTATTATTATTATTATTATTATTATTATTATTATTATTATTATTATTATTATTATTATTATTATTATTATTATTATTATTATTATTATTATTATTATTATTATTATTATTATTATTATTATTATTATTATTATTATTATTATTATTATTATTATTATTATTATTATTATTATTATTATTATTATTATTATTATTATTATTATTATTATTATTATTATTATTATTATTATTATTATTATTATTATTATTATTATTATTATTATTATTATTATTATTATTATTATTATTATTATTATTATTATTATTATTATTATTATTATTATTATTATTATTATTATTATTATTATTATTATTATTATTATTATTATTATTATTATTATTATTATTATTATTATTATTATTATTATTATTATTATTATTATTATTATTATTATTATTATTATTATTATTATTATTATTATTATTATTATTATTATTATTATTATTATTATTATTCCTCTGCACGATTGCCTACCTCGTCGCGGTGCAGAGGCCGAGTATGGGCAAAGAGTCTTGGGACCCTGTTCAAAGATGAGACCTGAAACCAAATGGCAATCAACAGGGCCGGATTAAGGTGTCATACGTACCGTGCCGATAATCAGCTAGGCTGGGGGCCCTGTATAAAAACTAGCCCAGTCGCAAACGGTGTCCTCAGATATCTGGCAGCCTCTGAGTGTAAAAGCCTTACCCCCGTATGGGAGCTCTGCGGGGGCGGACCGATTTTCTCGCCTTACTCGTGGGAACAAAATATGAATGAAAGAAAAAAAAACCATACTGAGACGATGAAGAAGATGGAGAAGGATGAAGGTACTTCAAGAAGGGGATTTGAGGAGAGCCCATCAAATAGTCCTTTTAGACGGTGCCCGGTATTACTGCGTACACCTCCAACTGCAGCTCGCTCAAATTCCTCACCACCGGCGGTGGTAAGAAGGGAAAATGAGCAAGAAGGCAGCATGGAGGCTAATGTCGGAGAAATATTCCAGAAGACTGATGGTGTTCTGGCCAAAATGAGAGCTGCAACTCTCAGGCAAACGAACGTCAGCTCGGAAATAAAAGATGGCATGGCGGTGCTCCAGGATGCCCTGGACACGTTAAAAAGCTTGTGGAGCCGGAAAACATGCACAAAAAGAATGGACAGCGGAACTCAAACGGAGATCCCAAGAAAAATGAGAGACTGTGCTGTCCAGACAGGCGAAAAGAGGGCATTTGATACCACGAAAGCCCAAAAAACGATGACTGTGATGCTGCCAGAAATAGTCACAAGTGGAATGCTGAAAAGAGGAGCTACTAGCCCGGCGGAAAAAGCGGCCATATCTAAAAAGAAGAAAGAGAAGGAAATGACTCCTCCACTTTCCGCCAACGTACAGCAGTGGACAGAAGTAAAGAGGAAAAAGAGGAGGGCCAGGCGAAGAACAAAAAATCTTACAGCCGAAGAGCCTAAGACAAAAGTACCTGAAGCTTCCCAAGATAAAGTAGCGGTAAATGCCAAAAAATTAAGAACCAAAGGACGTCGGCCCGCCGTTACCATCAAGCCAGCGGAGGGTAAATCATATGCGGATGTCCTAAGAAGCATCAAGGCGAAAGTTAAACCGGAGGAAACAGGTGCGGAAATAAAGGCAATCCGGCAAACACGGGATGGCAAGGTTCTTCTTGAAATCACCGGCCAGAAAAGCTTGGGAAGTTTCACAAAGGCCCTAGAAGATGCAGTGGGCACTCTAGGTAGCGTGAAGAGCATCGTACAGATGAGGTCCGTAGCAGTGAACGATTTGGACTGCCTTACTGAGCGGACTGAAGTGGAGCAGGCACTGAGGAGGGATCTCGGAGATGTCGCAGTAATGAGGGTTGGTCTTACAGCGCCAAATTCGAGGTCACAACTGACAGCCATCGTTGAACTTCCTCAGCAAGCTGCCGAAAAGCTGCTGAAGCAGGGAAGGCTCAAAGTAGGATGGGTTTCTTGCAGGGTTACGTCACGGACCGATGTCAAACGCTGCTACAGGTGTCTAAATTACGGTCACGTGGCTGGTTCTTGCAGGGGACCTGACCGAAGCAAAGCCTGCTACCGCTGCGGAAAGGAGGGTCATGTTGCTAAGGCCTGTAAAGAAAAGGCACACTGCATACTCTGTGCCGAAGCGGGTGTGCAACAGGAAAGTCTAGGCCACACTCTAGGCACAGGGTTATGCAAGGTGTTCAGAGACGCTCTGAGAAAGGCCAAAGAGACTGGAAAATGATCAGCGTCCTCCAGGCAAACTTAAATCGTAGCCGAGTGGCAGATGACCTCCTGCATCAGCTTGCTCGGGAGAAGAGTTCCGACATACTGCTCATTAGTGAGCAGTATATGGACAGAACCACTTCTTGGTTCTCGGACGAGCTTGGTACGGCGGCCATTTGGATACCTGATGCAGCGAAAATCCCGGTACGAGAGCATGGGCGCGGGCGTGGGTTCGTCTGGGTTAAATACGCGGATATCACATTTATAAGCGTCTATCTGACACCCAACGAAGTCATAGCGGATTTCCGAGCGAAATTGGCGAACCTTGAGGATACGGTTTTGAACACGACGGGTCGCGTAGTGATTGGTGGCGATTTCAACGCTAAGGCAACCGAGTGGGGAATGCCCTACCCTGACTCAAGGGGAAGCGAGGTGTTAGGGTTGGCATCCAGAACCGGTTTACTTGTGCTGAATGTCGGCTCGACATCTACTTTTCGTCGACCGGGGTATTCAGAAACCATTCCCGACGTATCCTTTGCCTGTGAGCGCTTGGCCGCTTTGGTCGAAGGCTGGCATGTGATCGAGGACTACACGGGCAGTGACCATCAGTACATTGTATTCGTGGTCCGTGAGAGGCGGCAACTCCAAAGAACAATAAATAGCAGACCACAGCGCTGGAACATGGGGAGAATTGACGAAGCGGTATTTGCAGCGATCATCCGGGGAGGTGTCCAAATGCAGGTCGAGGGGCAGCCTGCAACCCCTCACCAGGCAGGGCCGTTGGTGGATGCCACTCTACGTCAAATCACCCTAGCCTGCGACCGCTCAATGCCTCGGAGGCGAATTCCTCATGGAAAACAGCCAATGTACTGGTGGACAGCCGAGATAGCTGACCTCCGGAGAGATTGTCTCCGACTGCGGAGAAAGGCTCAGAGAGCTAGAACGGAGGAGGAGGTTAGGATCAGGTCCTCGGACCACAAGGAGAAAAAGCGCCAGTTGCGACGTGCAATCAATCACAGCAAGGCGAGATGCTGGGAAGCACTGAGAGAGGATATAAACTCAGATCCATGGGGCTTAGGTTACAAAATTGTAACCCAGAAAATTGGGGCACTGAAAACCCCTCCGCCCATGGACATGCGGACCACAACGCGCCTAGTTAAAGCCCTCTTTCCAGTGCATCTCCAGCGAGCTGCTAGAGTATACAACCGGGATGGCGCTTCCCCGTTTACAATGGAGGAGCTGGAAGTGGCCATCCAATCTCTCAAGGTCAAGAAGGCCCCAGGTCCAGACGGTATCCAAGGAGAGATATTAAAGCTGGTTTTTCGGTATAATCCGAATATTCTGTTGAGTATGTACAATGCCTGTCTCTCAGCGGGAATTTTCCCCAAGTGTTGGAAGACAGCTAGGCTGGTACTAATCAGCAAGGAGAAAGGAGACCCGGAGCTGCCTTCCTCATACCGTCCGCTCTGCATGCTGGACACTGCGGGAAAGGTTCTTGAGAAGTTACTCAAGCCAAGGCTGTTGTCTGCCATCGAGGCAGCTGGAGGTTTGTCTCCGCGTCAGTACGGTTTCAGGGCTGGTCGTTCCACAGCAGATGCCATTGTGGAAGTCACATCTGCGATGAGCAGGGCCGAGGACCACAACCATTTCTCACGTCGTATAGTCCTCCTTGTGACTTTAGACGTGAAAAATGCGTTTAATTCGGCCAGATGGAGCGACATGCTCCAAGCTCTAGAGCAGGAATTTCGTGTTCCGGAATATCTGCTAGGAATGATCAGCGACTACCTTGACGACCGTACAGTACTCTTCGATACGACTGAAGGACAAGGGAGTATCACTGTCTCTGGAGGTGCAGCACAAGGTTCAATCCTCGGTCCCGACCTTTGGAATGCCGCATACGACAGTCTGTTGCGATTAAACATGCCGGATGAGTCAATGCTGGTCGGATATGCGGACGACGTTGCCGTGCTGATAGCAGCGCGAAACGTGGAGCTCGCCCAATTGAAGCTCAATCAGACCATGCGGTCCATCCTTTCTTGGATGGACAGCCGCGGACTGTCGTTGGCATTGAGCAAGACGGAGGTCGTAGTGCTGACAAAAAGGAGGATGAACCTTGAGCTCCAGATGCGCATCGGCGAAGAAGAGGTGCAGACAAGACGGGCGGTAAAATATCTCGGCATCATGATTGACAGCAGGCTAAATTACTTTGAGCAGATCAAGAAGACTGCTGACAGGGCCGCAAATGGTGTCATGGCGCTGGCTCGATTGATGGCCAACATAGGTGGACCAAGATCGAGTCGGAGGCGGCTACTGATGTCCGCGGTCCAATCAGTCTTGCTGTATGGTGCCGAGATATGGGGTCATGCTATCGCAAAGGAGTGCTATCGGATAAGGCTGGGTCGGGTCCAAAGGCTGGCGGCGTTGCGAGTGGCGTCTGCTTACAGAACTGTCTCGGAGCCAGCTGTCCTGGTTATCGCTGGCGTCATTCCAATTGCCCTACTCGCAAGGGAGCGTCAGGCGATATACCGGAGAAAGGCCGAAGGAAATATAGAGTCAGTGCAGAAGGAAGAGCGGAATCGCACGCTTCGACAATGGCAGGAGAACTGGGAACTGGAGGAACGAGGGATATGGACGAGGCGGCTCATCGGGGAGGTTACCCCATGGGTAGAAAGACGACATGGAGAGGTAGATTACTACTTCACTCAGCTGCTGAGTGGACATGGATACTTTCGGGCCTATCTGCACAAGATGGGGAAGGCACGTTCAGCGGAGTGCATATATTGCCACATGCACGATGATGCTGAGCACACTTTTTTCATCTGTGAAAGGTGGGCTCGAGAGCGTGTGCAGCTAAGGGAAGTTGTACCGCGGTTCTCTCCGGACACAGTGGTGGGCCACATTTTACAGGGTAGGGGAGCGTGGGACAGTTTGTCACTCTTTGCGCAGAAAATACTGCGGAAAAAGAAGGTGGACCTAGACACCACAGAGGTCCAACCTACAGACTTTGGCTAGGCAGCAGCCTTCAAGGCGATGGCATTGGACCTAGCCCGAAGTAATGTGACAAACGGTTCCAGGCTAGTGTCCGTGGAGAGCGGGAGGTTTTTTAGTCGGTATGCCCAATATGGGAGACTCCGACATTTGTTGGACGCACGTGCGCCCTTCATCCATAAAGGATTTTCCCTTCTAAAAAAAAAAAAAAAAAATTATTATTATTATTATTATTATTATTATTATTATTATTATTATTATTATTATTATTATTATTATTATTATTATTATTATTATTATTATTATTATTATTATTATTATTATTATTATTATTATTATTATTATTATTATTATTATTATTATTATTATTATTATTATTATTATTATTATTATTATTATTATTATTATTATTATTATTATTATTATTATTATTATTATTATTATTATTATTATTATTATTATTATTATTATTATTATTATTATTATTATTATTATTATTATTATTATTATTATTATTATTATTATTATTATTATTATTATTATTATTATTATTATTATTATTATTATTATTATTATTATTATTATTATTATTATTATTATTATTAAACTTGGGGGCTAGGATACAAGATAGTCATGAAGAAGTTGAAAATAGCTACAGCAACAAATTCAATCGAAGAGAGCTCGATGGAAAATATAGTAGATATTTTATTCCCAGCGCACCCGATAAGAAACTGGAGTGATGTGATGGTTTCACCAGAGGAAGTACCAGCTTTCACGCAGGAGGAACTTGTGGAAGCAACAAAAACTATGAAGAATAAGAAAGCTCCAGGCCCTGATGGGATTCCAGCGGAAGTCATCAAAGCCGTGGTGGAAACTTGCCCGCAAATGATGCTGAATATGTACAACACATGTCTAAAAGAAGGCGTTTTCAGCAAAAGATGGAAGGTAGCTCGACTTGTCTTAATCGACAAAGGGAAAGGCGGCAGAGTCTCACCGTCCTCGTTCAGACCACTGTGTATGCTGGACACGGCTGGAAAGCTCCTCGAAAGGCTATTGAAACCCAGAATAGAAGAGGCGATACGAACGACCGGTGGTCTGTCAGATATGCAATTCGGATTCAGACAAGGAAGATCAACAATAGATGCAATACGAGTTGTAATGGAAAAGGTAGAAGCGGCGGAAGCAAGGAACCATTTCTCAAGAAGAATAGTTGTCTTTGTTACCTTGGACGTGAAAAACGCCTTCAACTCGGCAAGATGGGAAGACATGATTGATGCCCTGGAAAAAAATTTCAGCATTCCAGCATATCTGCTCAGGATGGTAAAACACTACCTGAGAGAACGCAGCCTTCAGTATGAAACCAAGATCGGCAGTGTAATCAAAAGCGTAACATCCGGCGCAGCACAAGGATCGATCCTAGGACCGGACCTGTGGAATATATTATACAATAGCTTGCTGGAGGCAGAAATGCCAGATGATATAACTCTAGTAGGCTTTGCAGACGACCTAGGTGCAATAATATCAGCTCGGACCATGGAAGATGCGCAAATCAGGTTGAATCAAGTCATGAGAAGAGTGAGTAGCTGGATGAACAGACACGGCTTAGAGCTTGCGGAAGCAAAAACCGAAATTGTCCTACTCACAAAAAAGAGGATGAGAACCATTGTGCCAATGGAAGTGGGGCCTGTGGTCATTCAAACTAAGGAAGCTTCGAGGTATCTTGGTGTCATGTTGGATACCAAACTAAATTTTTGGAGGCATATCAAAAAAGCTACAGACAAGGCGGCCGTGATAACCAAGAATTTGAGCAGATTAATGGCGAACATCGGTGGACCTTCACCGTGCAAAAGGAGGCTGTTAATGTCCACGACACATTCAGTGCTCCTGTACGGTGCGGAGATTTGGGCAGATGCCCTAAATAGAGAGTATTGCCGGAAGCCCATGGAAGCGGTACAACGAAGAGGGGCTCTGCGGGTAGCGTGCTCCTACCGGACGGTCTCATACCCAGCTGTAAATGTTATTGCAGGCGTGATACCGATAACATTGTTAGCCCGAGAGAGGAAACAGATATATAATAGGGCTGCGGGAAGAGACAGAAAAGAAGTGTCAGGAGACGCGAGGAGACAAAGCCTAGAAAAATGGCAAGAACAATGGAATGGGGAACACAGAGGACGCTGGACCGCAAGATTGATACCACAACTAGCGGTTTGGGTTAACCGGAGGCACGGCGAAGTGAACTTCTATACCACGCAAATGCTCTCGGGGCATGGATACTTTCGAGCTTATTTATTCAGAATGAATAAAGTAAACAGTCCGCGATGTCGCCACTGCGACACAGCGGAAGATACGGTCGAGCATACTTTTTTCGAGTGCGACGTCGCAGCGGAGGAAAGAAGCGTTCTAACTCGAATCGTAGGGGATGTTACGCCGGATAATATAACCACCATAATGATAGACACGGAAGAAAATTGGAACGCCGTGTCAGTCTACGTCGAGGCGGTATTACGAAAGAAGAAGAGACTGGGCTACTTAGAAGACTCGGAATAGATCTTCTAAGTTAGGAAATAGACCCCAGTGTAGTCTGGTTTCTGCTTTTGAGTCTGGCGTGGTCTGCTTGGCACCAATGGCATACAGGCTTACTGGTGCCGCAGTTTTGTTTGTGTTAAATTAACAACAAATTTAACTCTGCGACACTAGTTACTGCTGATGCTGTCGGCGTGTGGTAGATCTCGGTAGACTTATGAGCGAAATTAGATAAAACGTGTCGCTGTTTTGTTATGTAGCACAGTAGTACTGTTTTTTGTTATTTTTGTTACATATGGAAGTAGATAGTAACTCGCCAAATAGTTGGGCCTACGCAAAACGACTTTGGGAGCCAAGTAGCTATTTGTAGAATAGATGTAGAACAGAAATAACCTAGTCCAGCATCTTGAGGCAGCTTGACATGCTGGAAGCTGCTTCAAGACAGCACTTCTAGGAACTATGTAGCTCTGTATAGAATAGTTTTTAGTTTTCTAGTTATTTGTAGAATAGATGTAAACAGAAAGAACCTAGTCCAGCGTTTTGAGGCAGCTTGACATGTTGGAAGCTACTTCAAGACAGCACCTCTAGGGATTATATAGCTCTGTTTAGAATAGTTTTGTTTTGTAAATGGGAAATAACCTAGCCATAATAGAAAAGGCTTAGAAAATTAATATTGTCTTAGTAATAATATTAGAAGAGGGACAGTAGATTTTATTTTTCTGTCTGCCGCTGTCGATAGATATATGCAGAGAAGAGCGAACGGGATAATTCACACGGAAACACCGAAGTCAGCACTTTTTCGCCAGTTTGAAGAAATGCTAACGTGGTTCCAAACTGGGATATACATCGTGGGTCAAGGGAACAGATGGTGGGGGTTTTTAGCCGGTCGGTTGGTTCCTTTTTTGCAGTGCGTCTTAGTGTAATGCAAAAAGAAACCGACCAACCCGGCACTCGGTAGTCTGTTAAGCAGATTTTCCCCGCGACACCATCTATAACCGTAAAAAAGCAAAAAAAAAAAAAAAAAAAATTATTATTATTATTATTATTATTATTATTATTATTATTATTATTATTATTATTATTATTATTATTATTATTATTATTATTATTATTATTATTATTATTATTCCTTCAACTCGGCAAGATGGGAAGACATGATTGATGCCCTGGAAAAAAATTTCAGCATCCCAGCATATCTGCTCAGGATGGTAAAAGACTACCTGAGAGAACGCAGCCTTCAGTATGAAACCAAGATCGGCAGTGTAATCAAAAGCGTAACATCCGGCGCAGCACAAGGATCGATCCTAGGACCGGACCTGTGGAATATATTATACAATAGCTTGCTGGAGGCAGAAATGCCAGATGATATAACTCTAGTAGGCTTTGCAGACGACCTAGGTGCAATAATATCAGCTCGGACCATGGAAGATGCGCAAATCAGGTTGAATCAAGTCATGAGAAGAGTGAGTAGCTGGATGAACAGACACGGCTTAGAGCTTGCGGAAGCAAAAACCGAAATTGTCCTACTCACAAAAAAGAGGATGAGAACCATTGTGCCAATGGAAGTGGGGCCTGTGGTCATTCAAACTAAGGAAGCTTCGAGGTATCTTGGTGTCATGTTGGATACCAAACTAAATTTTTGGAGGCATATCAAAAAAGCTACAGACAAGGCGGCCGTGATAACCAAGAATTTGAGCAGATTAATGGCGAACATCGGTGGACCTTCACCGTGCAAAAGGAGGCTGTTAATGTCCACGACACATTCAGTGCTCCTGTACGGTGCGGAGATTTGGGCAGATGCCCTAAATAGAGAGTATTGCCGGAAGCCCATGGAAGCGGTACAACGAAGAGGGGCTCTGCGGGTAGCGTGCTCCTACCGGACGGTCTCATACCCAGCTGTAAATGTTATTGCAGGCGTGATACCGATAACATTGTTAGCCCGAGAGAGGAAGCAGATATATAATAGGGCTGCGGGAAGAGACAGAAAAGAAGTGTCAGGAGACGCGAGGAGACAAAGCCTAGAAAAATGGCAAGAACAATGGAATGGGGAACACAGAGGACGCTGGACCGCAAGATTGATACCACAACTAGCGGTTTGGGTTAACCGGAGGCACGGCGAAGTGAACTTCTATACCACGCAAATGCTCTCGGGGCATGGATACTTTCGAGCTTATTTATTCAGAATGAATAAAGTAAACAGTCCGCGATGTCGCCACTGCGACACAGCGGAAGATACGGTCGAGCATACTTTTTTCGAGTGCGACGTCGCAGCGGAGGAAAGAAGCGTTCTAACTCGAATCGTAGGGGATGTTACGCCGGATAATATAACCACCATAATGATAGACACGGAAGAAAATTGGAACGCCGTGTCAGTCTACGTCGAGGCGGTATTACGAAAGAAGAAGAGACTGGGCTACTTAGAAGACTCGGAATAGATCTTCTAAGTTAGGAAATAGACCTCAGTGTAGTCTGGTTTCTGCTTTTGAGTCTGGCGTGGTCTGCTTGGCACCAATGGCATACAGGCTTACTGGTGCCGCAGTTTTGTTTGTGTTAAATTAACAACAAATTTAACTCTGCGACACTAGTTACTGCTGATGCTGTCGGCGTGTGGTAGATCTCGGTAGACTTATGAGCGAAATTAGATAAAACGTGTCGCTGTTTTGTTATGTAGCACAGTAGTACTGTTTTTTTGTTATTTTTGTTACATATGGAAGTAGATAGTAACTCGCCAAATAGTTGGGCCTACGCAAAACGACTTTGGGAGCCAAGTAGCTATTTGTAGAATAGATGTAGAACAGAAATAACCTAGTCCAGCGTTTTGAGGCAGCTTGACATGTTGGAAGCTACTTCAAGACAGCACCTCTAGGGATTATATAGCTCTGTTTAGAATAGTTTTGTTTTGTAAATGGGAAATAACCTAGCCATAATAGAAAAGGCTTAGAAAATTAATATTGTCTTAGTAATAATATTAGAAGAGGGACAGTAGATTTTATTTTTCTGTCTGCCGCTGTCGATAGATATATGCAGAGAAGAGCGAACGGGATAATTCACACGGAAACACCGAAGTCAGCACTTTTTCGCCAGTTTGAAGAAATGCTAACGCGGTTCCAAACTGGGATATACATCGTGGGTCAAGGGAACAGATGGTGGGGGTTTTTAGCCGGTCGGTTGGTTCCTTTTTTGCAGTGCGTCTTAGTGTAATGCAAAAAGAAACCGACCAACCCGGCACTCGGTAGTCTGTTAAGCAGATTTTCCCCGCGACACCATCTA
Source organism: Argyra leucocephala (assembly GCA_963942445.1). Classification (NCBI taxonomy): domain Eukaryota; kingdom Metazoa; phylum Arthropoda; class Insecta; order Diptera; family Dolichopodidae; genus Argyra; species Argyra leucocephala. The sequence continues at coordinate 419,002 of CAWWDO010000002.1, forward strand.
TAACCGTAAAAAAGCAAAAAAAAAAAAAAAAAAAAAATTATTATTATTATTATTATTATTATTATTATTATTATTATTATTATTATTATTATTATTATTATTATTATTATTATTATTATTATTATTATTATTATTATTATTATTATTATTATTATTATTATTATTATTATTATTATTATTATTATTATTATTATTATTATTATTATTATTATTATTATTATTATTATTATTATTATTATTATTATTATTATTATTATTATTATTATTATTATTATTATTATTATTATTATTATTATTATTATTATTATTATTATTATTATTATTATTATTATTATTATTATTATTATTATTATTATTATTATTATTATTATTAAACTTGGGGGCTAGGATACAAGATAGTCATGAAGAAGTTGAAAATAGCTACAGCAACAAATTCAATCGAAGAGAGCTCGATGGAAAATATAGTAGATATTTTATTCCCAGCGCATTCGATAAGAAACTGGAGTGATGTGATGGTTTCACCAGAGGAAGTACCAGCTTTCACGCAGGAGGAACTTGTGGAAGCAACAAAAACTATGAAGAATAAGAAAGCTCCAGGCCCTGATGGGATTCCAGCGGAAGTCATCAAAGCCGTGGTGGAAACTTGCCCGCAAATGATGCTGAATATGTACAACACATGTCTAAAAGAAGGCGTTTTCAGCAAAAGATGGAAGGTAGCTCGACTTGTCTTAATCGACAAAGGGAAAGGCGGCAGAGTCTCACCGTCCTCGTTCAGACCACTGTGTATGCTGGACACGGCTGGAAAGCTCCTCGAAAGGCTATTGAAACCCAGAATAGAAGAGGCGATACGAACGACCGGTGGTCTGTCAGATATGCAATTCGGATTCAGACAAGGAAGATCAACAATAGATGCAATACGAGTTGTAATGGAAAAGGTAGAAGCGGCGGAAGCAAGGAACCATTTCTCAAGAAGAATAGTTGTCTTTGTTACCTTGGACGTGAAAAACGCCTTCAACTCGGCAAGATGGGAAGACATGATTGATGCCCTGGAAAAAAATTTCAGCATTCCAGCATATCTGCTCAGGATGGTAAAACACTACCTGAGAGAACGCAGCCTTCAGTATGAAACCAAGATCGGCAGTGTAATCAAAAGCGTAACATCCGGCGCAGCACAAGGATCGATCCTAGGACCGGACCTGTGGAATATATTATACAATAGCTTGCTGGAGGCAGAAATGCCAGATGATATAACTCTAGTAGGCTTTGCAGACGACCTAGGTGCAATAATATCAGCTCGGACCATGGAAGATGCGCAAATCAGGTTGAATCAAGTCATGAGAAGAGTGAGTAGCTGGATGAACAGACACGGCTTAGAGCTTGCGGAAGCAAAAACCGAAATTGTCCTACTCACAAAAAAGAGGATGAGAACCATTGTGCCAATGGAAGTGGGGCCTGTGGTCATTCAAACTAAGGAAGCTTCGAGGTATCTTGGTGTCATGTTGGATACCAAACTAAATTTTTGGAGGCATATCAAAAAAGCTACAGACAAGGCGGCCGTGATAACCAAGAATTTGAGCAGATTAATGGCGAACATCGGTGGACCTTCACCGTGCAAAAGGAGGCTGTTAATGTCCACGACACATTCAGTGCTCCTGTACGGTGCGGAGATTTGGGCAGATGCCCTAAATAGAGAGTATTGCCGGAAGCCCATGGAAGCGGTACAACGAAGAGGGGCTCTGCGGGTAGCGTGCTCCTACCGGACGGTCTCATACCCAGCTGTAAATGTTATTGCAGGCGTGATACCGATAACATTGTTAGCCCGAGAGAGGAAACAGATATATAATAGGGCTGCGGGAAGAGACAGAAAAGAAGTGTCAGGAGACGCGAGGAGACAAAGCCTAGAAAAATGGCAAGAACAATGGAATGGGGAACACAGAGGACGCTGGACCGCAAGATTGATACCACAACTAGCGGTTTGGGTTAACCGGAGGCACGGCGAAGTGAACTTCTATACCACGCAAATGCTCTCGGGGCATGGATACTTTCGAGCTTATTTATTCAGAATGAATAAAGTAAACAGTCCGCGATGTCGCCACTGCGACACAGCGGAAGATACGGTCGAGCATACTTTTTTCGAGTGCGACGTCGCAGCGGAGGAAAGAAGCGTTCTAACTCGAATCGTAGGGGATGTTACGCCGGATAATATAACCACCATAATGATAGACACGGAAGAAAATTGGAACGCCGTGTCAGTCTACGTCGAGGCGGTATTACGAAAGAAGAAGAGACTGGGCTACTTAGAAGACTCGGAATAGATCTTCTAAGTTAGGAAATAGACCCCAGTGTAGTCTGGTTTCTGCTTTTGAGTCTGGCGTGGTCTGCTTGGCACCAATGGCATACAGGCTTACTGGTGCCGCAGTTTTGTTTGTGTTAAATTAACAACAAATTTAACTCTGCGACACTAGTTACTGCTGATGCTGTCGGCGTGTGGTAGATCTCGGTAGACTTATGAGCGAAATTAGATAAAACGTGTCGCTGTTTTGTTATGTAGCACAGTAGTACTGTTTTTTGTTATTTTTGTTACATATGGAAGTAGATAGTAACTCGCCAAATAGTTGGGCCTACGCAAAACGACTTTGGGAGCCAAGTAGCTATTTGTAGAATAGATGTAGAACAGAAATAACCTAGTCCAGCATCTTGAGGCAGCTTGACATGCTGGAAGCTGCTTCAAGACAGCACTTCTAGGAACTATGTAGCTCTGTATAGAATAGTTTTTAGTTTTCTAGTTATTTGTAGAATAGATGTAAACAGAAAGAACCTAGTCCAGCGTTTTGAGGCAGCTTGACATGTTGGAAGCTACTTCAAGACAGCACCTCTAGGGATTATATAGCTCTGTTTAGAATAGTTTTGTTTTGTAAATGGGAAATAACCTAGCCATAATAGAAAAGGCTTAGAAAATTAATATTGTCTTAGTAATAATATTAGAAGAGGGACAGTAGATTTTATTTTTCTGTCTGCCGCTGTCGATAGATATATGCAGAGAAGAGCGAACGGGATAATTCACACGGAAACACCGAAGTCAGCACTTTTTCGCCAGTTTGAAGAAATGCTAACGTGGTTCCAAACTGGGATATACATCGTGGGTCAAGGGAACAGATGGTGGGGGTTTTTAGCCGGTCGGTTGGTTCCTTTTTTGCAGTGCGTCTTAGTGTAATGCAAAAAGAAACCGACCAACCCGGCACTCGGTAGTCTGTTAAGCAGATTTTCCCCGCGACACCATCTATAACCGTAAAAAAGCAAAAAAAAAAAAAAAAAAAATTATTATTATTATTATTATTATTATTATTATTATTATTATTATTATTATTATTATTATTATTATTATTATTCCTTCAACTCGGCAAGATGGGAAGACATGATTGATGCCCTGGAAAAAAATTTCAGCATCCCAGCATATCTGCTCAGGATGGTAAAAGACTACCTGAGAGAACGCAGCCTTCAGTATGAAACCAAGATCGGCAGTGTAATCAAAAGCGTAACATCCGGCGCAGCACAAGGATCGATCCTAGGACCGGACCTGTGGATATACAATAGCTTGCTGGAGGCAGAAATGCCAGATGATATAACTCTAGTAGGCTTTGCAGACGACCTAGGTGCAATAATATCAGCTCGGACCATGGAAGATGCGCAAATCAGGTTGAATCAAGTCATGAGAAGAGTGAGTAGCTGGATGAACAGACACGGCTTAGAGCTTGCGGAAGCAAAAACCGAAATTGTCCTACTCACAAAAAAGAGGATGAGAACCATTGTGCCAATGGAAGTGGGGCCTGTGGTCATTCAAACTAAGGAAGCTTCGAGGTATCTTGGTGTCATGTTGGATACCAAACTAAATTTTTGGAGGCATATCAAAAAAGCTACAGACAAGGCGGCCGTGATAACCAAGAATTTGAGCAGATTAATGGCGAACATCGGTGGACCTTCACCGTGCAAAAGGAGGCTGTTAATGTCCACGACACATTCAGTGCTCCTGTACGGTGCGGAGATTTGGGCAGATGCCCTAAATAGAGAGTATTGCCGGAAGCCCATGGAAGCGGTACAACGAAGAGGGGCTCTGCGGGTAGCGTGCTCCTACCGGACGGTCTCATACCCAGCTGTAAATGTTATTGCAGGCGTGATACCGATAACATTGTTAGCCCGAGAGAGGAAGCAGATATATAATAGGGCTGCGGGAAGAGACAGAAAAGAAGTGTCAGGAGACGCGAGGAGACAAAGCCTAGAAAAATGGCAAGAACAATGGAATGGGGAACACAGAGGACGCTGGACCGCAAGATTGATACCACAACTAGCGGTTTGGGTTAACCGGAGGCACGGCGAAGTGAACTTCTATACCACGCAAATGCTCTCGGGGCATGGATACTTTCGAGCTTATTTATTCAGAATGAATAAAGTAAACAGTCCGCGATGTCGCCACTGCGACACAGCGGAAGATACGGTCGAGCATACTTTTTTCGAGTGCGACGTCGCAGCGGAGGAAAGAAGCGTTCTAACTCGAATCGTAGGGGATGTTACGCCGGATAATATAACCACCATAATGATAGACACGGAAGAAAATTGGAACGCCGTGTCAGTCTACGTCGAGGCGGTATTACGAAAGAAGAAGAGACTGGGCTACTTAGAAGACTCGGAATAGATCTTCTAAGTTAGGAAATAGACCTCAGTGTAGTCTGGTTTCTGCTTTTGAGTCTGGCGTGGTCTGCTTGGCACCAATGGCATACAGGCTTACTGGTGCCGCAGTTTTGTTTGTGTTAAATTAACAACAAATTTAACTCTGCGACACTAGTTACTGCTGATGCTGTCGGCGTGTGGTAGATCTCGGTAGACTTATGAGCGAAATTAGATAAAACGTGTCGCTGTTTTGTTATGTAGCACAGTAGTACTGTTTTTTTGTTATTTTTGTTACATATGGAAGTAGATAGTAACTCGCCAAATAGTTGGGCCTACGCAAAACGACTTTGGGAGCCAAGTAGCTATTTGTAGAATAGATGTAGAACAGAAATAACCTAGTCCAGCATCTTGAGGCAGCTTGACATGCTGGAAGCTGCTTCAAGACAGCACTTCTAGGAACTATGTAGCTCTGTATAGAATAGTTTTTAGTTTTCTAGTTATTTGTAGAATAGATGTAAACAGAAAGAACCTAGTCCAGCGTTTTGAGGCAGCTTGACATGTTGGAAGCTACTTCAAGACAGCACCTCTAGGGATTATATAGCTCTGTTTAGAATAGTTTTGTTTTGTAAATGGGAAATAACCTAGCCATAATAGAAAAGGCTTAGAAAATTAATATTGTCTTAGTAATAATATTAGAAGAGGGACAGTAGATTTTATTTTTCTGTCTGCCGCTGTCGATAGATATATGCAGAGAAGAGCGAACGGGATAATTCACACGGAAACACCGAAGTCAGCACTTTTTCGCCAGTTTGAAGAAATGCTAACGCGGTTCCAAACTGGGATATACATCGTGGGTCAAGGGAACAGATGGTGGGGGTTTTTAGCCGGTCGGTTGGTTCCTTTTTTGCAGTGCGTCTTAGTGTAATGCAAAAAGAAACCGACCAACCCGGCACTCGGTAGTCTGTTAAGCAGATTTTCCCCGCGACACCATCTATAACCGTAAAAAAGCAAAAAAAAAAAAAAAAAAAAAAAATTATTATTATTATTATTATTATTATTATTATTATTATTATTATTATTATTATTATTATTATTATTATTATTATTATTATTATTATTATTATCATTATTATTATTATTATTATTATTATTATTATTATTATTATTATTATTATTATTATTATTATTATTATTATTATTATTATTATTATTATTATTATTATTATTATTATTATTATTATTATTATTATTATTATTATTATTATTATTATTATTATTATTATTATTATTATTATTATTATTATTATTATTATTATTATTATTATTATTATTATTATTATTATTATTATTACTATTATTATTATTACTATTATTATTATTATTATTATTATTATTATTATTATTATTATTATTATTATTATTATTATTATTATTATTATTATTATTATTATTATTATTATTATTATTATTATTATTATTATTATTATTATTATTATTATTATTATTATTATTATTATTATTATTATTATTATTATTATTATTATTATTATTATTATTATTATTATTATTATTATTATTATTATTATTATTATTATTATTATTATTATTATTATTATTATTATTATTATTATTATTATTATTATTATTATTATTATTATTATTATTATTATTATTATTATTATTATTATTATTATTATTATTATTATTATTATTATTATTATTATTATTATTATTATTATTATTATTATTATTATTATTATGATTATTATGATTATTATGATTATTATTATTATTATTATTATTATTATTATTATTATTATTATTATTATTATTATTATTATTATTATTATTATTATTATTATTATTATTATTATTATTATTATTATTATTATTATTATTATTATTATTATTATTATTATTATTATTATTATTATTATTATTATTATTATTATTATTATTATTATTATTATTATTATTATTATTATTATTATTATTATTATTATTATTATTATTATTATTATTATTATTATTATTATTATTATTATTATTATTATTATTATTATTATTATTATTATTATTATTATTATTATTATTATTATTATTATTATTATTATTATTATTATTATTATTATTATTATTATTATTATTATTATTATTATTATTATTATTATTATTATTATTAAGGCAATCCGGCAAACACGGGATGGCAAGGTTCTTCTTGAAATCACCGGCCAGAAAAGCTTGGGAAGTTTCACAAAGGCCCTAGAAGATGCAGTGGGCACTCTAGGTAGCGTGAAGAGCATCGTACAGATGAGGTCCGTAGCAGTGAACGATTTGGACTGCCTTACTGAGCGGACTGAAGTGGAGCAGGCACTGAGGAGGGATCTCGGAGATGTCGCAGTAATGAGGGTTGGTCTTACAGCGCCAAATTCGAGGTCACAACTGACAGCCATCGTTAAACTTCCTGAGCAAGCTGCCGAAAAGCTGCTGAAGCAGGGAAGGCTCAAAGTAGGATGGGTTTCTTGCAGGGTTACGTCACGGACCGATGTCAAACGCTGCTACAGGTGTCTAAATTACGGTCACGTGGCTGGTTCTTGCAGGGGACCTGACCGAAGCAAAGCCTGCTACCGCTGCGGAAAGGAGGGTCATGTTGCTAAGGCCTGTAAAGAAAAGGCACACTGCATACTCTGTGCCGAAGCGGGTGTGCAACAGGAAAGTCTAGGCCACACTCTAGGCACAGGGTTATGCAAGGTGTTCAGAGACGCTCTGAGAAAGGCCAAAGAGACTGGAAAATGATCAGCGTCCTCCAGGCAAACTTAAATCGTAGCCGAGTGGCAGATGACCTCCTGCATCAGCTTGCTCGGGAGAAGAGTTCCGACATACTGCTCATTAGTGAGCAGTATATGGACAGAACCACTTCTTGGTTCTCGGACGAGCTTGGTACGGCGGCCATTTGGATACCTGATGCAGCGAAAATCCCGGTACGAGAGCATGGGCGCGGGCGTGGGTTCGTCTGGGTTAAATACGCGGATATCACATTTATAAGCGTCTATCTGACACCCAACGAAGTCATAGCGGATTTCCGAGCGAAATTGGCGAACCTTGAGGATACGGTTTTGAACACGACGGGTCGCGTAGTGATTGGTGGCGATTTCAACGCTAAGGCAACCGAGTGGGGAATGCCCTACCCTGACTCAAGGGGAAGCGAGGTGTTAGGGTTGGCATCCAGAACCGGTTTACTTGTGCTGAATGTCGGCTCGACATCTACTTTTCGTCGACCGGGGTATTCAGAAACCATTCCCGACGTATCCTTTGCCTGTGAGCGCTTGGCCGCTTTGGTCGAAGGCTGGCATGTGATCGAGGACTACACGGGCAGTGACCATCAGTACATTGTATTCGTGGTCCGTGAGAGGCGGCAACTCCAAAGAACAATAAATAGCAGACCACAGCGCTGGAACATGGGGAGAATTGACGAAGCGGTATTTGCAGCGATCATCCGGGGAGGTGTCCAAATGCAGGTCGAGGGGCAGCCTGCAACCCCTCACCAGGCAGGGCCGTTGGTGGATGCCACTCTACGTCAAATCACCCTAGCCTGCGACCGCTCAATGCCTCGGAGGCGAATTCCTCATGGAAAACAGCCAATGTACTGGTGGACAGCCGAGATAGCTGACCTCCGGAGAGATTGTCTCCGACTGCGGAGAAAGGCTCAGAGAGCTAGAACGGAGGAGGAGGTTAGGATCAGGTCCTCGGACCACAAGGAGAAAAAGCGCCAGTTGCGACGTGCAATCAATCACAGCAAGGCGAGATGCTGGGAAGCACTGAGAGAGGATATAAACTCAGATCCATGGGGCTTAGGTTACAAAATTGTAACCCAGAAAATTGGGGCACTGAAAACCCCTCCGCCCATGGACATGCGGACCACAACGCGCCTAGTTAAAGCCCTCTTTCCAGTGCATCTCCAGCGAGCTGCTAGAGTATACAACCGGGATGGCGCTTCCCCGTTTACAATGGAGGAGCTGGAAGTGGCCATCCAATCTCTCAAGGTCAAGAAGGCCCCAGGTCCAGACGGTATCCAAGGAGAGATATTAAAGCTGGTTTTTCGGTATAATCCGAATATTCTGTTGAGTATGTACAATGCCTGTCTCTCAGCGGGAATTTTCCCCAAGTGTTGGAAGACAGCTAGGCTGGTACTAATCAGCAAGGAGAAAGGAGACCCGGAGCTGCCTTCCTCATACCGTCCGCTCTGCATGCTGGACACTGCGGGAAAGGTTCTTGAGAAGTTACTCAAGCCAAGGCTGTTGTCTGCCATCGAGGCAGCTGGAGGTTTGTCTCCGCGTCAGTACGGTTTCAGGGCTGGTCGTTCCACAGCAGATGCCATTGTGGAAGTCACATCTGCGATGAGCAGGGCCGAGGACCACAACCATTTCTCACGTCGTATAGTCCTCCTTGTGACTTTAGACGTGAAAAATGCGTTTAATTCGGCCAGATGGAGCGACATGCTCCAAGCTCTAGAGCAGGAATTTCGTATTCCGGAATATCTGCTAGGAATGATCAGCGACTACCTTGACGACCGTACAGTACTCTTCGATACGACTGAAGGACAAGGGAGTATCACTGTCTCTGGAGGTGCAGCACAAGGTTCAATCCTCGGTCCCGACCTTTGGAATGCCGCATACGACAGTCTGTTGCGATTAAACATGCCGGATGAGTCAATGCTGGTCGGATATGCGGACGACGTTGCCGTGCTGATAGCAGCGCGAAACGTGGAGCTCGCCCAATTGAAGCTCAATCAGACCATGCGGTCCATCCTTTCTTGGATGGACAGCCGCGGACTGTCGTTGGCATTGAGCAAGACGGAGGTCGTAGTGCTGACAAAAAGGAGGATGAACCTTGAGCTCCAGATGCGCATCGGCGAAGAAGAGGTGCAGACAAGACGGGCGGTAAAATATCTCGGCATCATGATTGACAGCAGGCTAAATTACTTTGAGCAGATCAAGAAGACTGCTGACAGGGCCGCAAATGGCGTCATGGCGCTGGCTCGATTGATGGCCAACATAGGTGGACCAAGATCGAGTCGGAGGCGGCTACTGATGTCCGCGGTCCAATCAGTCTTGCTGTACGGTGCCGAGATATGGGGTCATGCTATCGCAAAGGAGTGCTATCGGATAAGGCTGGGTCGGGTCCAAAGGCTGGCGGCGTTGCGAGTGGCGTCTGCTTACAGAACTGTCTCGGAGCCAGCTGTCCTGGTTATCGCTGGCGTCATTCCAATTGCCCTACTCGCAAGGGAGCGTCAGGCGATATACCGGAGAAAGGCCGAAGGAAATATAGAGTCAGTGCAGAAGGAAGAGCGGAATCGCACGCTTCGGCAATGGCAGGAGAACTGGGAACTGGAGGAACGAGGGATATGGACGAGGCGGCTCATCGGGGAGGTTACCCCATGGGTAGAAAGACGACATGGAGAGGTAGATTACTACTTCACTCAGCTGCTGAGTGGACATGGATACTTTCGGGCCTATCTGCACAAGATGGGGAAGGCACGTTCAGCGGAGTGCATATATTGCCACATGCACGATGATGCTGAGCACACTTTTTTCATCTGTGAAAGGTGGGCTCGAGAGCGTGTGCAGCTAAGGGAAGTTGTACCGCGGTTCTCTCCGGACACAGTGGTGGGCCACATTTTACAGGGTAGGGGAGCGTGGGACAGTTTGTCACTCTTTGCGCAGAAAATACTGCGGAAAAAGAAGGTGGACCTAGACACCACAGAGGTCCAACCTACAGACTTTGGCTAGGCAGCAGCCTTCAAGGCGATGGCATTGGACCTAGCCCGAAGTAATGTGACAAACGGTTCCAGGCTAGTGTCCGTGGAGAGCGGGAGGTTTTTTAGTCGGTATGCCCAATATGGGAGACTCCGACATTTGTTGGACGCACGTGCGCCCTTCATCCATAAAGGATTTTCCCTTCTAAAAAAAAAAAAAAAAAAAAAAAAAAAAAATTATTATTATTATTATTATTATTATTATTATTATTATTATTATTATTATTATTATTATTATTATTATTATTATTATTATTATTATTATTATTATTATTATTATTATTATTATTATTATTATTATTATTATTATTATTATTATTATTATTATTATTATTATTATTATTATTATTATTATTATTATTATTATTATTATTATTATTATTATTATTATTATTATTATTATTATTATTATTATTATTATTATTATTATTATTATTATTATTATTATTATTATTATTATTATTATTATTATTATTATTATTATTATTATTATTATTATTATTATTATTATTATTATTATTATTATTATTATTATTATTATTATTATTATTATTATTATTATTATTATTATTATTATTATTATTATTATTATTATTATTATTATTATTATTATTATTATTATTATTATTATTATTATTATTATTATTATTATTATTATTATTATTATTATTATTATTATTATTATTATTATTATTATTATTATTATTATTATTATTATTATTATTATTATTATTATTATTATTATTATTATTATTATTATTATTATTATTATTATTATTATTATTATTATTATTATTATTATTATTATTATTATTATTATTATTATTATTATTATTATTATTATTATTATTATTATTATTATTATTATTATTATTATTATTATTATTATTATTATTATTATTATTATTATTATTATTATTATTATTATTATTATTATTATTATTATTATTATTATTATTATTATTATTATTATTATTATTATTATTATTATTATTATTATTATTATTATTATTATTATTATTATTATTATTATTATTATTATTATTATTATTATTATTATTATTATTATTATTATTATTATTATTATTATTATTATTATTATTATTATTATTATTATTATTATTATTATTATTATTATTATTATTATTATTATTATTATTATTATTATTATTATTATTATTATTATTATTATTATTATTATTATTATTATTATTATTATTATTATTATTATTATTATTATTATTATTATTATTATTATTATTATTATTATTATTATTATTATTATTATTATTATTATTATTATTATTATTATTATTATTATTATTATTATTATTATTATTATTATTATTATTATTATTATTATTATTATTATTATTATTATTATTATTATTATTATTATTATTATTATTATTATTATTATTATTATTATTATTATTATTATTATTATTATTATTATTATTATTATTATTATTATTATTATTATTATTATTATTATTATTATTATTATTATTATTATTATTATTATTATTATTATTATTATTATTATTATTATTATTATTATTATTATTATTATTATTATTATTATTATTATTATTATTATTATTATTATTATTATTATTATTATTATTATTATTATTATTATTATTATTATTATTATTATTATTATTATTATTATTATTATTATTATTATTATTATTATTATTATTATTATTATTATTATTATTATTATTATTATTATTATTATTATTATTATTATTATTATTATTATTATTATTATTATTATTATTATTATTATTATTATTATTATTATTATTATTATTATTATTATTATTATTATTATTATTATTATTATTATTATTATTATTATTATTATTATTATTATTATTATTATTATTATTATTATTATTATTATTATTATTATTATTATTATTATTATTATTATTATTATTATTATTATTATTATTATTATTATTATTATTATTATTATTATTATTATTATTATTATTATTATTATTATTATTATTATTATTATTATTATTATTATTATTATTATTATTATTATTATTATTATTATTATTATTATTATTATTATTATTATTATTATTATTATTATTATTATTATTATTATTATTATTATTATTATTATTATTATTATTATTATTATTATTATTATTATTATTATTATTATTATTATTATTATTATTATTATTATTATTATTATTATTATTATTATTATTATTATTATTATTATTATTATTATTATTATTATTATTATTATTATTATTATTATTATTATTATTATTATTATTATTATTATTATTATTATTATTATTATTATTATTATTATTATTATTATTATTATTATTATTATTATTATTATTATTATTATTATTATTATTATTATTATTATTATTATTATTATTATTATTATTATTATTATTATTATTATTATTATTATTATTATTATTATTATTATTATTATTATTATTATTATTATTATTATTATTATTATTATTATTATTATTATTATTATTATTATTATTATTATTATTATTATTATTATTATTATTATTATTATTATTATTATTATTATTATTATTATTATTATTATTATTATTATTATTATTATTATTATTATTATTATTATTATTATTATTATTATTATTATTATTATTATTATTATTATTATTATTATTATTATTATTATTATTATTATTATTATTATTATTATTATTATTATTATTATTATTATTATTATTATTATTATTATTATTATTATTATTATTATTATTATTATTATTATTATTATTATTATTATTATTATTATTATTATTATTATTATTATTATTATTATTATTATTATTATTATTATTATTATTATTATTATTATTATTATTATTATTATTATTATTATTATTATTATTATTATTATTATTATTATTATTATTATTATTATTATTATTATTATTATTATTATTATTATTATTATTATTATTATTATTATTATTATTATTATTATTATTATTATTATTATTATTATTATTATTATTATTATTATTATTATTATTATTATTATTATTATTATTATTATTATTATTATTATTATTATTATTATTATTATTATTATTATTATTATTATTATTATTATTATTATTATTATTATTATTATTATTATTATTATTATTATTATTATTATTATTATTATTATTATTATTATTATTATTATTATTATTATTATTATTATTATTATTATTATTATTATTATTATTATTATTATTATTATTATTATTATTATTATTATTATTATTATTATTATTATTATTATTATTATTATTATTATTATTATTATTATTATTATTATTATTATTATTATTATTATTATTATTATTATTATTATTATTATTATTATTATTATTATTATTATTATTATTATTATTATTATTATTATTATTATTATTATTATTATTATTATTATTATTATTATTATTATTATTATTATTATTATTATTATTATTATTATTATTATTATTATTATTATTATTATTATTATTATTATTATTATTATTATTATTATTATTATTATTATTATTATTATTATTATTATTATTATTATTATTATTATTATTATTATTATTATTATTATTATTATTATTATTATTATTATTATTATTATTATTATTATTATTATTATTATTATTATTATTATTATTATTATTATTATTATTATTATTATTATTATTATTATTATTATTATTATTATTATTATTATTATTATTATTATTATTATTATTATTATTATTATTATTATTATTATTATTATTATTATTATTATTATTATTATTATTATTATTATTATTATTATTATTATTATTATTATTATTATTATTATTATTATTATTATTATTATTATTATTATTATTATTATTATTATTATTATTATTATTATTATTATTATTATTATTATTATTATTATTATTATTATTATTATTATTATTATTATTATTATTATTATTATTATTATTATTATTATTATTATTATTATTATTATTATTATTATTATTATTATTATTATTATTATTATTATTATTATTATTATTATTATTATTATTATTATTATTATTATTATTATTATTATTATTATTATTATTATTATTATTATTATTATTATTATTATTATTATTATTATTATTATTATTATTATTATTATTATTATTATTATTATTATTATTATTATTATTATTATTATTATTATTATTATTATTATTATTATTATTATTATTATTATTATTATTATTATTATTATTATTATTATTATTATTATTATTATTATTATTATTATTATTATTATTATTATTATTATTATTATTATTATTATTATTATTATTATTATTATTATTATTATTATTATTATTATTATTATTATTATTATTATTATTATTATTATTATTATTATTATTATTATTATTATTATTATTATTATTATTATTATTATTATTATTATTATTATTATTATTATTATTATTATTATTATTATTATTATTATTATTATTATTATTATTATTATTATTATTATTATTATTATTATTATTATTATTATTATTATTATTATTATTATTATTATTATTATTATTATTATTATTATTATTATTATTATTATTATTATTATTATTATTATTATTATTATTATTATTATTATTATTATTATTATTATTATTATTATTATTATTATTATTATTATTATTATTATTATTATTATTATTATTATTATTATTATTATTATTATTATTATTATTATTATTATTATTATTATTATTATTATTATTATTATTATTATTATTATTATTATTATTATTATTATTATTATTATTATTATTATTATTATTATTATTATTATTATTATTATTATTATTATTATTATTATTATTATTATTATTATTATTATTATTATTATTATTATTATTATTATTATTATTATTATTATTATTATTATTATTATTATTATTATTATTATTATTATTATTATTATTATTATTATTATTATTATTATTATTATTATTATTATTATTATTATTATTATTATTATTATTATTATTATTATTATTATTATTATTATTATTATTATTATTATTATTATTATTATTATTATTAGGGGCAACGGACAGCCAAAGTGCTGGGAAAAAAGAAAACGGCGAAGGAAAGAGAAGGAGAAGGAGAAGAAGAAGGAGTAGGCAGTTTAAAAGGCCGCGACCAGAGGCCATTATAATTAAGCCCGCCGAAGGCAAAACATATGCTGAGATTCTGAGGGAAATACGGGAGCGAGTAAACCCAGACGTCTCCAAAGCCGACATAAAGGGAATCCGGAAGACACAAAACGGAGCGGTTCTGCTGGAACTAAACAATAAGGCAGAAGGAAAGGAGGAAATCAAGGAGGAACTCCGAAAGAGTTTGGGGAAAATGGCAGACGTTAAAGAACTAACGGCCAAAACAACATTGGAGATACGGGACTTGGATAGTCTCACTACAAGCGAAGAGGTGCAAGCAGCACTTAATAGAGACTTGGGAAAGGAAGTCCAATGTAGTTTCAGCCTAACTAAACCGAACAAGAGAGAGCAAATGCTGGCCATTATAGAAATGGAGGGAAAAGACGCCAGGGAACTCCTGAAGACAGCCAAGATCAGAATAGGGCTAATCAGATGTAGAATACGGGAAAGAACACCAGTAGTGCGCTGTTATAGGTGCATGAACTTTGGACACTTCAGAAGAGACTGCAAAGCGCCTAACCGAGAGGATACGTGCTATAAATGTGGACAGAAAGGTCACAAGATTAAAAGCTGCACGCAAGCTGCGAAATGCATCCTGTGTACGGAAATTAAGGCAAAGGCAACGAGCCATGTCTCAGGTACGAAAGACTGCAGTGCATTTCGGAAAGCTCTTGCGGAAGTTAGAAAAAATAGAAAAAATAGAAGATGATAAAAGTCCTTCAAGGAAATATGCATAGAAGTCGAGTAGCAGATGATCTCTTAACACAGATCACGCTTGAAAAAGAAATTGATGCTCTAATAATCAGCGAGCAGTACGTCCACCGGAGTAGAAACAACTGGTTCTCAGATGTCACCGACACGGCGGCAATCTGGATCCCAAACCCTGGGAAAATACACGCATTGGAACATGGGGCCGGAAATGGCTTCGTCTGGGTTAAGAGTAGCCAGTTCACCATCATAAGCTGCTACTTAACACCAAACCAAACGGCGCAGGAATATCAGGAGATGATCGAGAATCTAGAGGACGCAGTATCGGAACAAGAGGGGCAGAAAATTATTGGTGGCGATTTTAATGCAAAAGCAGTGGAATGGGGAATGCCCACAACGAACAGCAGAGGATCGCAGATTTTAGACATGGCAGCCAGACAAGGGCTGATAATCATAAACTCCGGAAGCACAAGAACGTTTCGGCGACCAGGGTACGCAGAAACAATACCGGACATCTCCTTGGCTACACAGAATATAGCGGGATTTATTACTGATTGGGTAGTTATGGAGGACTACACAGGGAGCGATCATCAGTACATTACATTCAATATAAATATTAAAGAAGAATTGATATCCGAGAGCACAACGGAAAGTTCTAGATATAACGTGAATAAACTCGATACTAGAAGATTGAGTGAATCACTTAGATATAGCCTAGGTGACACAATGCAGGCAGGTGTAGGGCTAGAAGGTAGGATAAAAGCTGAGGCAGTGGTAGAGCAGACAATGAGTGCACTCATACTAGCCTGCGAGGAATCAATGCCACGAAAGAGGAAATTTACAAAAAGAAAACCGGTATACTGGTGGAATGAAGAAATAGCGGAGCTACGAAGAAGGTGTCAGCATCTTCGAAGAATTGCACAGCGATCACGGAACAGAGCGGATGCAACGGAAAAAATGGCAGCATATAAAATAAGCCGTAAAGCACTCAGGACAACCATAAAATTGAGCAAAAAGGTTGAATGGAAAAAGCTTTGCGAAGATGTAAACAGTGACCCATGGGGGCTTGGATACAAGATAGTCATGAAGAAGTTGAAAATAGCTACAGCAACAAATTCAATCGAAGAGAGCTCGATGGAAAATATAGTAGATATTTTATTCCCAGCGCACCCGATAAGGAACTGGAGTGATGTGATGGTTTCACCAGAGGAAGTACCACCTTTCACGCAGGAAGAACTTGTGGAAGCAACAAAAGCTATGAAGAATAAGAAAGCTCCAGGCCCTGACGGGATTCCAACGGAAGTCATTAAAGCCGTGGTGGAAACTTGCCCGCAAATGATGCTGAATATGTACAACACATGTCTAAAAGAAGGCGTTTTCAGCAAAAGATGGAAGGTAGCTCGACTTGTCTTAATCGATAAAGGGAAAGGCGGCAGAGTCTCACCGTCCTCGTTCAGACCACTGTGTATGCTGGACACGGCTGGAAAGCTCCTCGAAAGGCTATTGAAACCCAGAATAGAAGAGGCGATACGAACGACCGGTGGTCTGTCAGATATGCAATTCGGATTCAGACAAGGAAGATCAACAATAGATGCAATACGAATAGTAATGGAAAAGGTAGAAGCGGCGGAAGCAAGGAACCATTTCTCAAGAAGAATAGTTGTCTTTGTTACCTTGGACGTGAAAAACGCCTTCAACTCGGCAAGATGGGAAGACATGATTGATGCCCTGGAAAAAAAGTTCAGCATTCCAGCATATCTGCTCAGGATGGTAAAAGACTACCTGAGAGAACGCAGCCTTCAGTATGAAACCAAGATCGGCAGTATAACCAAAAGCGTAACATCCGGCGCAGCACAAGGATCGATCCTAGGACCGGACCTGTGGAATATATTATATAATAGCTTGCTGGAGGCAGAAATGCCAGATGATATAACTCTAGTAGGCTTTGCAGACGACCTAGGTGCAATAATATCAGCTCGGACCATGGAAGATGCGCAAATCAGGTTGAATCAAGTCATGAGAAGAGTGAGTAGCTGGATGAACAGACACG
>CAWWDO010000002.1:442500-455000 GCA_963942445.1 Argyra leucocephala
TTATTATTATTCCTCTGCACGATTGCCTACCTCGTCGCGGTGCAGAGGCCGAGTATGGGCAAAGAGTCTTGGGACCCTGTTCAAAGATGAGACCTGAAACCAAATGGCAATCAACAGGGCCGGATTAAGGTGTCATACGTACCGTGCCGATAATCAGCTAGGCTGGGGGCCCTGTATAAAAACTAGCCCAGTCGCAAACGGTGTCCTCAGATATCTGGCAGCCTCTGAGTGTAAAAGCCTTACCCCCGTATGGGAGCTCTGCGGGGGCGGACCGATTTTCTCGCCTTAGTCGTGGGAACAAAATATGAATGAAAGAAAAAAAAACCATACTGAGACGATGAAGAAGATGGAGAAGGATGAAGGTACTTCAAGAAGGGGATTTGAGGAGAGCCCATCAAATAGTCCTTTTAGACGGTGCCCGGTATTACTGCGTACACCTCCAACTGCAGCTCGCTCAAATTCCTCACCACCGGCGGTGGTAAGGGAAAATGAGCAAGAAGGCAGCATGGAGGCTAATGTCGGAGAAATATTCCAGAAGACTGATGGTGTTCTGGCCAAAATGAGAGCTGCAACTCTCAGGCAAACGAACGTCAGCTCGGAAATAAAAGATGGCATGGCGGTGCTCCAGGATGCCCTGGACACGTTAAAAAGCTTGTGGAGCCGGAAAACATGCACAAAAAGAATGGACAGCGGAACTCAAACGGAGATCCCAAGAAAAATGAGAGACTGTGCTGTCCAGACAGGCGAAAAGAGGGCATTTGATACCACGAAAGCCCAAAAAACGATGACTGTGATGCTGCCAGAAATAGTCACAAGTGGAATGCTGAAAAGAGGAGCTACTAGCCCGGCGGAAAAAGCGGCCATACCTAAAAAGAAGAAAGAGAAGGAAATGACTCCTCCACTTTCCGCCAACGTACAGCAGTGGACAGAAGTAAAGAGGAAAAAGAGGAGGGCCAGGCGAAGAACAAAAAATCTTACAGCCGAAGAGCCTAAGACAAAAGTACCTGAAGCTTCCCAAGATAAAGTAGCGGTAAATGCCAAAAAATTAAGAACCAAAGGACGTCGGCCCGCCGTTACCATCAAGCCAGCGGAGGGTAAATCATATGCGGATGTCCTAAGAAGCATCAAGGCGAAAGTTAAACCGGAGGAAACAGGTGCGGAAATAAAGGCAATCCGGCAAACACGGGATGGCAAGGTTCTTCTTGAAATCACCGGCCAGAAAAGCTTGGGAAGTTTCACAAAGGCCCTAGAAGATGCAGTGGGCACTCTAGGTAGCGTGAAGAGCATCGTACAGATGAGGTCCGTAGCAGTGAACGATTTGGACTGCCTTACTGAGCGGACTGAAGTGGAGCAGGCACTGAGGAGGGATCTCGGAGATGTCGCAGTAATGAGGGTTGGTCTTACAGCGCTAAATTCGAGGTCACAACTGACAGCCATCGTTGAACTTCCTGAGCAAGCTGCCGAAAAGCTGCTGAAGCAGGGAAGGCTCAAAGTAGGATGGGTTTCTTGCAGGGTTACGTCACGGACCGATGTCAAACGCTGCTACAGGTGTCTAAATTACGGTCACGTGGCTGGTTCTTGCAGGGGACCTGACCGAAGCAAAGCCTGCTACCGCTGCGGAAAGGAGGGTCATGTTGCTAAGGCCTGTAAAGAAAAGGCACACTGCATACTCTGTGCCGAAGCGGGTGTGCAACAGGAAAGTCTAGGCCACACTCTAGGCACAGGGTTATGTAAGGTGTTCAGAGACGCTCTGAGAAAGGCCAAAGAGACTGGAAAATGATCAGCGTCCTCCAGGCAAACTTAAATCGTAGCCGAGTGGCAGATGACCTCCTGCATCAGCTTGCTCGGGAGAAGAGTTCCGACATACTGCTCATTAGTGAGCAGTATATGGACAGAACCACTTCTTGGTTCTCGGACGAGCTTGGTACGGCGGCCATTTGGATACCTGATGCAGCGAAAATCCCGGTACGAGAGCATGGGCGCGGGCGTGGGTTCGTCTGGGTTAAATACGCGGATATCACATTTATAAGCGTCTATCTGACACCCAAAGAAGTCATAGCTGATTTCCGAGCGAAATTGGCGAACCTTGAGGATACGGTTTTGAACACGACGGGTCGCGTAGTGATTGGTGGCGATTTCAACGCTAAGGCAACCGAGTGGGGAATGCCCTACCCTGACTCAAGGGGAAGCGAGGTGTTAGGATTGGCATCCAGAACCGGTTTACTTGTGCTGAATGTCGGCTCGACATCTACTTTTCGTCGACCGGGGTATTCAGAAACCATTCCCGACGTATCCTTTGCCTGTGAGCGCTTGGCCGCTTTGGTCGAAGGCTGGCATGTGATCGAGGACTACACGGGCAGTGACCATCAGTACATTGTATTCGTGGTCCGTGAGAGGCGGCAACTCCAAAGAACAATAAATAGCAGACCACAGCGCTGGAACATGGGGAGAATTGACGAAGCGGTATTTGCAGCGATCATCCGGGGAGGTGTCCAAATGCAGGTCGAGGGGCAGCCTGCAACCCCTCACCAGGCAGGGCCGTTGGTGGATGCCACTCTACGTCAAATCACCCTAGCCTGCGACCGCTCAATGCCTCGGAGGCGAATTCCTCATGGAAAACAGCCAATGTACTGGTGGACAGCCGAGATAGCTGACCTCCGGAGAGATTGTCTCCGACTGCGGAGAAAGGCTCAGAGAGCTAGAACGGAGGAGGAGGTTAGGATCAGGTCCTCGGACCACAAGGAGAAAAAGCGCCAGTTGCGACGTGCAATCAATCACAGCAAGGCGAGATGCTGGGAAGCACTGAGAGAGGATATAAACTCAGATCCATGGGGCTTAGGTTACAAAATTGTAACCCAGAAAATTGGGGCACTGAAAACCCCTCCGCCCATGGACATGCGGACCACAACGCGCCTAGTTAAAGCCCTCTTTCCAGTGCATCTCCAGCGAGCTGCTAGAGTATACAACCGGGATGGCGCTTCCCCGTTTACAATGGAGGAGCTGGAAGTGGCCATCCAATCTCTCAAGGTCAAGAAGGCCCCAGGTCCAGACGGTATCCAAGGAGAGATATTAAAGCTGGTTTTTCGGTATAATCCGAATATTCTGTTGAGTATGTACAATGCCTGTCTCTCAGCGGGAATTTTCCCCAAGTGTTGGAAGACAGCTAGGCTGGTACTAATCAGCAAGGAGAAAGGAGACCCGGAGCTACCTTCCTCATACCGTCCGCTCTGCATGCTGGACACTGCGGGAAAGGTTCTTGAGAAGTTACTCAAGCCAAGGCTGTTGTCTGCCATCGAGGCAGCTGGAGGTTTGTCTCCGCGTCAGTACGGTTTCAGGGCTGGTCGTTCCACAGCAGATGCCATTGTGGAAGTCACATCTGCGATGAGCAGGGCCGAGGACCACAACCATTTCTCACGTCGTATAGTCCTCCTTGTGACTTTAGACGTGAAAAATGCGTTTAATTCGGCCAGATGGAGCGACATGCTCCAAGCTCTAGAGCAGGAATTTCGTGTTCCGGAATATCTGCTAGGAATGATCAGCGACTACCTTGACGACCGTACAGTACTCTTCGATACGACTGAAGGACAAGGGAGTATCACTGTCTCTGGAGGTGCAGCACAAGGTTCAATCCTCGGTCCCGACCTTTGGAATGCCGCATACGACAGTCTGTTGCGATTAAACATGCCGGATGAGTCAATGCTGGTCGGATATGCGGACGACGTTGCCGTGCTGATAGCAGCGCGAAACGTGGAGCTCGCCCAATTGAAGCTCAATCAGACCATGTGGTCCATCCTTTCTTGGATGGACAGCCGCGGACTGTCGTTGGCATTGAGCAAGACGGAGGTCGTAGTGCTGACAAAAAGGAGGATGAACCTTGAGCTCCAGATGAGCATCGGCGAAGAAGAGGTGCAGACAAGACGGGCGGTAAAATATCTCGGCATCATGATTGACAGCAGGCTAAATTACTTTGAGCAGATCAAGAAGACTGCTGACAGGGCCGCAAATGGTGTCATGGCGCTGGCTCGATTGATGGCCAACATAGGTGGACCAAGATCGAGTCGGAGGCGGCTACTGATGTCCGCGGTCCAATCAGTCTTGCTGTATGGTGCCGAGATATGGGGTCATGCTATCGCAAAGGAGTGCTATCGGATAAGGCTGGGTCGGGTCCAAAGGCTGGCGGCGTTGCGAGTGGCGTCTGCTTACAGAACTGTCTCGGAGCCAGCTGTCCTGTTTATCGCTGGCGTCATTCCAATTGCCCTACTCGCAAGGGAGCGTCAGGCGATATACCGGAGAAAGGCCGAAGGAAATATAGAGTCAGTGCAGAAGGAAGAGCGGAATCGCACGCTTCGGCAATGGCAGGAGAACTGGGAACTGGAGGAACGAGGGATATGGACGAGGCGGCTCATCGGGGAGGTTACCCCATGGGTAGAAAGACGACATGGAGAGATAGATTACTACTTCACTCAGCTGCTGAGTGGACATGGATACTTTCGGGCCTATCTGCACAAGATGGGGAAGGCACGTTCAGCGGAGTGCATATATTGCCACATGCACGATGATGCTGAGCACACTTTTTTCATCTGTGAAAGGTGGGCTCGAGAGCGTGTGCAGCTAAGGGAAGTTGTACCGCGGTTCTCTCCGGACACAGTGGTGGGCCACATTTTACAGGGTAGGGGAGCGTGGGACAGTTTGTCACTCTTTGCGCAGAAAATACTGCGGGAAAAAGAAGGTGGACCTAGACACCACAGAGGTCCAACCTACAGACTTTGGCTAGGCAGCAGCCTTCAAGGCGATGGCATTGGACCTAGCCCGAAGTAATGTGACAAACGGTTCCAGGCTAGTGTCCGTGGAGAGCGGGAGGTTTTTTAGTCGGTATGCCCAATATGGGAGACTCCGACATTTGTTGGACGCACGTGCGCCCTTCATCCATAAAGGATTTTCCCTCCTAAAAAAAAAAAAAAAAAAAAAAAAAAAAAAAAATTATTATTATTATTATTATTATTATTATTATTTTTATTATTATTATTATTATTATTATTATTATTATTATTATTATTATTATTATTATTATTATTATTATTATTATTATTATTATTATTATTATTATTATTATTATTATTATTATTATTATTATTATTATTATTATTATTATATTATTATTATTATTATTATTATTATTATTATTATTATTATTATTATTATTATTATTATTATTATTATTATTATTATTATTATTATTATTATTATTATTATATTATTATTATTATTATTATTATTATTATTATTATTATTATTATTATTATTATTATTATTATTATTATTATTATTATTATTATTATTATTATTATTATTATTATTATTATTATTATTATTATTATTATTATTATTATTATTATTATTATTATTATTATTATTATTATTATTATTATTATTATTATTATTATTATTATTATTATTATTATTATTATTATTATTATTATTATTATTATTATTATTATTATTATTATTATTATTATTATTATTATTATTATTATTATTATTATTATTATTATTATTATTATTATTATTATTATTATTATTATTATTATTATTATTATTATTATTATTATTATTATTATTATTATTATTATTATTATTATTATTATTATTATTATTATTATTATTATTATTATTATTATTATTATTATTATTATTATTATTATTATTATTATTATTATTATTATTATTATTATTATTATTATTATTATTATTATTATTATTATTATTATTATTATTATTATTATTATTATTATTATTATTATTATTATTATTATTATTATTATTATTATTATTATTATTATTATTATTATTATTATTATTATTATTATTATTATTATTATTATTATTATTATTATTATTATTATTATTATTATTATTATTATTATTATTATTATTATTATTATTATTATTATTATTATTATTATTATTATTATTATTATTATTATTATTATTATTATTATTATTATTATTATTATTATTATTATTATTATTATTATTATTATTATTATTACGACGACCTCCGTCTTGCTCAATGCCGCGGACTGTCGTTGGCATTGAGCAAGACGGAGGTCGTAGTGCTGACAAAAAGGAGGATGAACCTTGAGCTCCAGATGCGCATCGGCGAAGAAGAGGTGCAGACAAGACGGGCGGTAAAATATCTCGGCATCATGATTGACAGCAGGCTAAATTACTTTGAGCAGATCAAGAAGACTGCTGACAGGGCCGCAAATGGTGTCATGGCGCTGGCTCGATTGATGGCCAACATAGGTGGACCAAGATCGAGTCGGAGGCGGCTACTGATGTCCGCGGTCCAATCAGTCTTGCTGTATGGTGCCGAGATATGGGGTCATGCTATCGCAAAGGAGTGCTATCGGATAAGGCTGGGTCGGGTCCAAAGGCTGGCGGCGTTGCGAGTGGCGTCTGCTTACAGAACTGTCTCGGAGCCAGCTGTCCTGGTTATCGCTGGCGTCATTCCAATTGCCCTACTCGCAAGGGAGCGTCAGGCGATATACCGGAGAAAGGCCGAAGGAAATATAGAGTCAGTGCAGAAGGAAGAGCGGAATCGCACGCTTCGACAATGGCAGGAGAACTGGGAACTGGAGGAACGAGGGATATGGACGAGGCGGCTCATCGGGGAGGTTACCCCATGGGTAGAAAGACGACATGGAGAGGTAGATTACTACTTCACTCAGCTGCTGAGTGGACATGGATACTTTCGGGCCTATCTGCACAAGATGGGGAAGGCACGTTCAGCGGAGTGCATATATTGCCACATGCACGATGATGCTGAGCACACTTTTTTCATCTGTGAAAGGTGGGCTCGAGAGCGTGTGCAGCTAAGGGAAGTTGTACCGCGGTTCTCTCCGGACACAGTGGTGGGCCACATTTTACAGGGTAGGGGAGCGTGGGACAGTTTGTCACTCTTTGCGCAGAAAATACTGCGGAAAAAGAAGGTGGACCTAGACACCACAGAGGTCCAACCTACAGACTTTGGCTAGGCAGCAGCCTTCAAGGCGATGGCATTGGACCTAGCCCGAAGTAATGTGACAAACGGTTCCAGGCTAGTGTCCGTGGAGAGCGGGAGGTTTTTTAGTCGGTATGCCCAATATGGGAGACTCCGACATTTGTTGGACGCACGTGCGCCCTTCATCCATAAAGGATTTTCCCTTCTAAAAAAAAAAAAAAAAAAAAAAAAAAAAAAAATTATTATTATTATTATTATTATTATTATTATTATTATTATTATTATTATTATTATTATTATTATTATTATTATTATTATTATTATTATTATTATTATTATTATTATTATTATTATTATTATTATTATTATTATTATTATTATTATTATTATTATTATTATTATTATTATTATTATTATTATTATTATTATTATTATTATTATTATTATTATTATTATTATTATTATTATTATTATTATTATTATTATTATTATTATTATTATTATTATTATTATTATTATTATTATTATTATTATTATTATTATTATTATTATTATTATTATTATTATTATTATTATTATTATTATTATTATTATTATTATTATTATTATTATTATTATTATTATTATTATTATTATTATTATTATTATTATTATTATTATTATTATTATTATTATTATTATTATTATTATTATTATTATTATTATTATTATTATTATTATTATTATTATTATTATTATTATTATTATTATTATTATTATTATTATTATTATTATTATTATTATTATTATTATTATTATTATTATTATTATTATTATTATTATTATTATTATTATTATTATTATTATTATTATTATTATTATTATTATTATTATTATTATTATTATTATTATTATTATTATTATTATTATTATTATTATTATTATTATTATTATTATTATTATTATTATTATTATTATTATTATTATTATTATTATTATTATTATTATTATTATTATTATTATTATTATTATTATTATTATTATTATTATTATTATTATTATTATTATTATTATTATTATTATTATTATTATTATTATTATTATTATTATTATTATTATTATTATTATTATTATTATTATTATTATTATTATTATTATTATTATTATTATTATTATTATTATTATTATTATTATTATTATTATTATTATTATTATTATTATTATTATTATTATTATTATTATTATTATTATTATTATTATTATTATTATTATTATTATTATTATTATTATTATTATTATTATTATTATTATTATTATTATTATTATTATTATTATTATTATTATTATTATTATTATTATTATTATTATTATTATTATTATTATTATTATTATTATTATTATTATTATTATTATTATTATTATTATTATTATTATTATTATTATTATTATTATTATTATTATTATTATTATTATTATTATTATTATTATTATTATTATTATTATTATTATTATTATTATTATTATTATTATTATTATTATTATTATTATTATTATTATTATTATTATTATTATTATTATTATTATTATTATTATTATTATTATTATTATTATTATTATTATTATTATTATTATTATTATTATTATTATTATTATTATTATTATTATTATTATTATTATTATTATTATTATTATTATTATTATTATTATTATTATTATTATTATTATTATTATTATTATTATTATTATTATTATTATTATTATTATTATTATTATTATTATTATTATTATTATTATTATTATTATTATTATTATTATTATTATTATTATTATTATTATTATTATTATTATTATTATTATTATTATTATTATTATTATTATTATTATTATTATTATTATTATTATTATTATTATTATTATTATTATTATTATTATTATTATTATTATTATTATTATTATTATTATTATTATTATTATTATTATTATTATTATTATTATTATTATTATTATTATTATTATTATTATTATTATTATTATTATTATTATTATTATTATTATTATTATTATTATTATTATTATTATTATTATTATTATTATTATTATTATTATTATTATTATTATTATTATTATTATTATTATTATTATTATTATATATATATAACCATACTGAGACGATGAAGAAGATGGAGAAGGATGAAGGTACTTCAAGAAGGGGATTTGAGGAGAGCCCATCAAATAGTCCTTTTAGACGGTGCCCGGTATTACTGCGTACACCTCCAACTGCAGCTCGCTCAAATTCCTCACCACCGGCGGTGGTAAGGGAAAATGAGCACGAAGGCAGCATGGAGGCTAATGTCGGAGAAATATTCCAGAAGACTGATGGTGTTCTGGCCAAAATGAGAGCTGCAACTCTCAGGCAAACGAACGTCAGCTCGGAAATAAAAGATGGCATGGCGGTGCTCCAGGATGCCCTGGACACGTTAAAAAGCTTGTGGAGCCGGAAAACATGCACAAAAAGAATGGACAGCGGAACTCAAACGGAGATCCCAAGAAAAATGAGAGACTGTGCTGTCCAGACAGGCGAAAAGAGGGCATTTGATACCACGAAAGCCCAAAAAACGATGACTGTGATGCTGCCAGAAATAGTCACAAGTGGAATGCTGAAAAGAGGAGCTACTAGCCCGGCGGAAAAAGCGGCCATACCTAAAAAGAAGAAAGAGAAGGAAATGACTCCTCCACTTTCCGCCAACGTACAGCAGTGGACAGAAGTAAAGAGGAAAAAGAGGAGGGCCAGGCGAAGAACAAAAAATCTTACAGCCGAAGAGCCTAAGACAAAAGTACCTGAAGCTTCCCAAGATAAAGTAGCGGTAAATGCCAAAAAATTAAGAACCAAAGGACGTCGGCCCGCCGTTACCATCAAGCCAGCGGAGGGTAAATCATATGCGGATGTCCTAAGAAGCATCAAGGCGAAAGTTAAACCGGAGGAAACAGGTGCGGAAATAAAGGCAATCCGGCAAACACGGGATGGCAAGGTTCTTCTTGAAATCACCGGCCAGAAAAGCTTGGGAAGTTTCACAAAGGCCCTAGAAGATGCAGTGGGCACTCTAGGTAGCGTGAAGAGCATCGTACAGATGAGGTCCGTAGCAGTGAACGATTTAGACTGCCTTACTGAGCGGACTGAAGTGGAGCAGGCACTGAGGAGGGATCTCGGAGATGTCGCAGTAATGAGGGTTGGTCTTACAGCGCCAAATTCGAGGTCACAACTGACAGCCATCGTTGAACTTCCTGAGCAAGCTGCCGAAAAGCTGCTGAAGCAGGGAAGGCTCAAAGTAGGATGGGTTTCTTGCAGGGTTACGTCACGGACCGATGTCAAACGCTGCTACAGGTGTCTAAATTACGGTCACGTGGCTGGTTCTTGCAGGGGACCTGACCGAAGCAAAGCCTGCTACCGCTGCGGAAAGGAGGGTCATGTTGCTAAGGCCTGTAAAGAAAAGGCACACTGCATACTCTGTGCCGAAGCGGGTGTGCAACAGGAAAGTCTAGGCCACACTCTAGGCACAGGGTTATGCAAGGTGTTCAGAGACGCTCTGAGAAAGGCCAAAGAGACTGGAAAATGATCAGCGTCCTCCAGGCAAACTTAAATCGTAGCCGAGTGGCAGATGACCTCCTGCATCAGCTTGCTCGGGAGAAGAGTTCCGACATACTGCTCATTAGTGAGCAGTATATGGACAGAACCACTTCTTGGTTCTCGGACGAGCTTGGTACGGCGGCCATTTGGATACCTGATGCAGCGAAAATCCCGGTACAAGAGCATGGGCGCGGGCGTGGGTTCGTCTGGGTTAAATACGCGGATATCACATTTATAAGCGTCTATCTGACACCCAACGAAGTCATAGCGGATTTCCGAGCGAAATTGGCGAACCTTGAGGATACGGTTTTGAACACGACGGGTCGCGTAGTGATTGGTGGCGATTTCAACGCTAAGGCAACCGAGTGGGGAATGCCCTACCCTGACTCAAGGGGAAGCGAGGTGTTAGGGTTGGCATCCAGAACCGGTTTACTTGTGCTGAATGTCGGCTCGACATCTACTTTTCGTCGACCGGGGTATTCAGAAACCATTCCCGACGTATCCTTTGCCTGTGAGCGCTTGGCCGCTTTGGTCGAAGGCTGGCATGTGATCGAGGACTACACGGGCAGTGACCATCAGTACATTGTATTCGTGGTCCGTGAGAGGCGGCAACTCCAAAGAACAATAAATAGCAGACCACAGCGCTGGAACATGGGGAGAATTGACGAAGCGGTATTTGCAGCGATCATCCGGGGAGGTGTCCAAATGCAGGTCGAGGGGCAGCCTGCA
Organism: Argyra leucocephala; assembly: GCA_963942445.1. Taxonomy (NCBI): domain Eukaryota; kingdom Metazoa; phylum Arthropoda; class Insecta; order Diptera; family Dolichopodidae; genus Argyra; species Argyra leucocephala. The sequence goes on from CAWWDO010000002.1 coordinate 453,837, forward strand.
ACCCCTCACCAGGCAGGGCCGTTGGTGGATGCCACTCTACGTCAAATCACCCTAGCCTGCGACCGCTCAATGCCTCGGAGGCGAATTCCTCATGGAAAACAGCCAATGTACTGGTGGACAGCCGAGATAGCTGACCTCCGGAGAGATTGTCTCCGACTGCGGAGAAAGGCTCAGAGAGCTAGAACGGAGGAGGAGGTTAGGATCAGGTCCTCGGACCACAAGGAGAAAAAGCGCCAGTTGCGACGTGCAATCAATCACAGCAAGGCGAGATGCTGGGAAGCACTGAGAGAGGATATAAACTCAGATCCATGGGGCTTAAGTTACAAAATTGTAACCCAGAAAATTGGGGCACTGAAAACCCCTCCGCCCATGGACATGCGGACCACAACGCGCCTAGTTAAAGCCCTCTTTCCAGTGCATCTCCAGCGAGCTGCTAGAGTATACAACCGGGATGGCGCTTCCCCGTTTACAATGGAGGAGCTGGAAGTGGCCATCCAATCTCTCAAGGTCAAGAAGGCCCCAGGTCCAGACGGTATCCAAGGAGAGATATTAAAGCTGGTTTTTCGGTATAATCCGAATATTCTGTTGAGTATGTACAATGCCTGTCTCTCAGCGGGAATTTTCCCCAAGTGTTGGAAGACAGCTAGGCTGGTACTAATCAGCAAGGAGAAAGGAGACCCGGAGCTACCTTCCTCATACCGTCCGCTCTGCATGCTGGACACTGCGGGAAAGGTTCTTGAGAAGTTACTCAAGCCAAGGCTGTTGTCTGCCATCGAGGCAGCTGGAGGTTTGTCTCCGCGTCAGTACGGTTTCAGGGCTGGTCGTTCCACAGCAGATGCCATTGTGGAAGTCACATCTGCGATGAGCAGGGCCGAGGACCACAACCATTTCTCACGTCGTATAGTCCTCCTTGTGACTTTAGACGTGAAAAATGCGTTTAATTCGGCCAGATGGAGCGACATGCTCCAAGCTCTAGAGCAGGAATTTCGTGTTCCGGAATATCTGCTAGGAATGATCAGCGACTACCTTGACGACCGTACAGTACTCTTCGATACGACTGAAGGACAAGGGAGTATCACTGTCTCTGGAGGTGCAGCACAAGGTTCAATCCTCGGTCCCGACCTTTGGAATGCCGCATACGACAGTCTGTTGCGATTAAACATG
>CAWWDO010000002.1:460000-465000 GCA_963942445.1 Argyra leucocephala
ATTATTATTATTATTATTATTATTATTATTATTATTATTATTATTATTTATTATTATTATTATTATTATTATATTATTATTATTATTATTATTATTATTATTATTATTATTATTATTATTATTATTATTATTATTATTATTATTATTATTATTATTATTATTATTATTATTATTATTATTATTATTATTATTATTATTATTATTATTATTATTATTATTATTATTATTATTATTATTATTATTATTATTATTATTATTATTATTATTATTATTATTATTATTATTATTATTATTATTATTATTATTATTATTATTATATTATTATTATTATTATTATTATTATTATTATTATTATTATTATTATTATTATTATTATTATTATATTATTATTATTATTATTATTATTATTATTATTATTATTATTATTATTATTAGTATTATTATTATTATTATTATTATTATTATTATTATTATTATTATTATTATTATTATTATTATTTTATTATTTATTATTATTATTATTATTATTATTATTATTATTATTATTATTATTATTATTATTATTATTATTATTATTATTATTATTATTATTATTATTATTATTATTATTATTATTATTATTATTATTATTATTATTATTATTATTATTATTATTATTATTATTATTATTATTATTATTATTATTATTATTATTATTATTATTATTATTATTATTATTATTATTATTATTATTATTATTATTATTATTATTATTATTATTATTATTATTATTATTATTATTATTATTATTATTATTATTATTATTATTATTATTATTATTATTATTATTATTATTATTATTATTATTATTATTATTATTATTATTATTATTATTATTATTATTATTATTATTTTTATTATTATTATTATTATTATTATTATTATTATTATTATTATTATTATTATTATTATTATTATTATTATTATTATTATTATTATTATTATTATTATTATTATTATTATTATTATTATTATTATTATTATTATTATTATTATTATTATTATTATTATTATTATTATTATTATTATTATTATTATTATTATTATTATTATTATATTATTATTATTATTATTATTATTATTATTATTATTATTATTATTATTATTATTATTATTATTATTATTATTATTATTATTATTATTATTATTATTATTATTATTATTATTATTATTATTATTATTATTATTATTATTATTATTATTATTATTATTATTATTATTATTATTATTATTATTATTATTATTATTATTATTATTATTATTATTATTATTATTATTATTATTATTATTATTATTATTATTATTATTATTATTATTATTATTATTATTATTATTATTATTATTATTATTATTATTATTATTATTATTATTATTATTATTATTATTATTATTATTATTATTATTATTATTATTATTATTATTATTATTATTATTATTATTATTATTATTATTCCTCTGCACGATTGCCTACCTCGTCGCGGTGCAGAGGCCGAGTATGGGCAAAGAGTCTTGGGACCCTGTTCAAAGATGAGACCTGAAACCAAATGGCAATCAACAGGGCCGGATTAAGGTGTCATACGTACCGTGCCGATAATCAGCTAGGCTGGGGGCCCTGTATAAAAACTAGCCCAGTCGCAAACGGTGTCCTCAGATATCTGGCAGCCTCTGAGTGTAAAAGCCTTACCCCCGTATGGGAGCTCTGCGGGGGCGGACCGATTTTCTCGCCTTACTCGTGGGAACAAAATATGAATGAAAGAAAAAAAAACCATACTGAGACGATGAAGAAGATGGAGAAGGATGAAGGTACTTCAAGAAGGGGATTTGAGGAGAGCCCATCAAATAGTCCTTTTAGACGGTGCCCGGTATTACTGCGTACACCTCCAACTGCAGCTCGCTCAAATTCCTCACCACCGGCGGTGGTAAGGGAAAATGAGCACGAAGGCAGCATGGAGGCTAATGTCGGAGAAATATTCCAGAAGACTGATGGTGTTCTGGCCAAAATGAGAGCTGCAACTCTCAGGCAAACGAACGTCAGCTCGGAAATAAAAGATGGCATGGCGGTGCTCCAGGATGCCCTGGACACGTTAAAAAGCTTGTGGAGCCGGAAAACATGCACAAAAAGAATGGACAGCGGAACTCAAACGGAGATCCCAAGAAAAATGAGAGACTGTGCTGTCCAGACAGGCGAAAAGAGGGCATTTGATACCACGAAAGCCCAAAAAACGATGACTGTGATGCTGCTAGAAATAGTCACAAGTGGAATGCTGAAAAGAGGAGCTACTAGCCCGGCGGAAAAAGCGGCCATACCTAAAAAGAAGAAAGAGAAGGAAATGACTCCTCCACTTTCCGCCAACGTACAGCAGTGGACAGAAGTAAAGAGGAAAAAGAGGAGGGCCAGGCGAAGAACAAAAAATCTTACAGCCGAAGAGCCTAAGACAAAAGTACCTGAAGCTTCCCAAGATAAAGTAGCGGTAAATGCCAAAAAATTAAGAACCAAAGGACGTCGGCCCGCCGTTACCATCAAGCCAGCGGAGGGTAAATCATATGCGGATGTCCTAAGAAGCATCAAGGCGAAAGTTAAACCGGAGGAAACAGGTGCGGAAATAAAGGCAATCCGGCAAACACGGGATGGCAAGGTTCTTCTTGAAATCACCGCCCAGAAAAGCTTGGGAAGTTTCACAAAGGCCCTAGAAGATGCAGTGGGCACTCTAGGTAGCGTGAAGAGCATCGTATAGATGAGGTCCGTAGCAGTGAACGATTTGGACTGCCTTACTGAGCGGACTGAAGTGGAGCAGGCACTGAGGAGGGATCTCGGAGATGTCGCAGTAATGAGGGTTGGTCTTACAGCGCCAAATTCGAGGTCACAACTGACAGCCATCGTTGAACTTCCTGAGCAAGCTGCCGAAAAGCTGCTGAAGCAGGGAAGGCTCAAAGTAGGATGGGTTTCTTGCAGGGTTACGTCACGGACCGATGTCAAACGCTGCTACAGGTGTCTAAATTACGGTCACGTGGCTGGTTCTTGCAGGGGACCTGACCGAAGCAAAGCCTGCTACCGCTGCGGAAAGGAGGGTCATGTTGCTAAGGCCTGTAAAGAAAAGGCACACTGCATACTCTGTGCCGAAGCGGGTGTGCAACAGGAAAGTCTAGGCCACACTCTAGGCACAGGGTTATGCAAGGTGTTCAGAGACGCTCTGAGAAAGGCCAAAGAGACTGGAAAATGATCAGCGTCCTCCAGGCAAACTTAAATCGTAGCCGAGTGGCAGATGACCTCCTGCATCAGCTTGCTCGGGAGAAGAGTTCCGACATACTGCTCATTAGTGAGCAGTATATGGACAGAACCACTTCTTGGTTCTCGGACGAGCTTGGTACGGCGGCCATTTGGATACCTGATGCAGCGAAAATCCCGGTACGAGAGCATGGGCGCGGGCGTGGGTTCGTCTGGGTTAAATACGCGGATATCACATTTATAAGCGTCTATCTGACACCCAACGAAGTCATAGCGGATTTCCGAGCGAAATTGGCGAACCTTGAGGATACGGTTTTGAACACGACGGGTCGCGTAGTGATTGGTGGCGATTTCAACGCTAAGGCAACCGAGTGGGGAATGCCCTACCCTGACTCAAGGGGAAGCGAGGTGTTAGGGTTGGCATCCAGAACCGGTTTACTTGTGCTGAATGTCGGCTCGACATCTACTTTTCGTCGACCGGGGTATTCAGAAACCATTCCCGACGTATCCTTTGCCTGTGAGCGCTTGGCCGCTTTGGTCGAAGGCTGGCATGTGATCGAGGACTACACGGGCAGTGACCATCAGTACATTGTATTCGTGGTCCGTGAGAGGCGGCAACTCCAAAGAACAATAAATAGCAGACCACAGCGCTGGAACATGGGGAGAATTGACGAAGCGGTATTTGCAGCGATCATCCGGGGAGGTGTCCAAATGCAGGTCGAGGGGCAGCCTGCAACCCCTCACCAGGCAGGGCCGTTGGTGGATGCCACTCTACGTCAAATCACCCTAGCCTGCGACCGCTCAATGCCTCGGAGGCGAATTCCTCATGGAAAACAGCCAATGTACTGGTGGACAGCCGAGATAGCTGACCTCCGGAGAGATTGTCTCCGACTGCGGAGAAAGGCTCAGAGAGCTAGAACGGAGGAGGAGGTTAGGATCAGGTCCTCGGACCACAAGGAGAAAAAGCGCCAGTTGCGACGTGCAATCAATCACAGCAAGGCGAGATGCTGGGAAGCACTGAGAGAGGATATAAACTCAGATCCATGGGGCTTAGGTTACAAAATTGTAACCCAGAAAATTGGGGCACTGAAAACCCCTCCGCCCATGGACATGCGGACCACAACGCGCCTAGTTAAAGCCCTCTTTCCAGTGCATCTCCAGCGAGCTGCTAGAGTATACAACCGGGATGGCGCTTCCCCGTTTACAATGGAGGAGCTGGAAGTGGCCATCCAATCTCTCAAGGTCAAGAAGGCCCCAGGTCCAGACGGTATCCAAGGAGAGATATTAAAGCTGGTTTTTCGGTATAATCCGAATATTCTGTTGAGTATGTACAATGCCTGTCTCTCAGCGGGAATTTTCCCCAAGTGTTGGAAGACAGCTAGGCTGGTACTAATCAGCAAGGAGAAAGTAGACCCGGAGCTGCCTTCCTCATACCGTCCGCTCTGCATGCTGGACACTGCGGGAAAGGTTCTTGAGAAGTTACTCAAGCCAAGGCTGTTGTCTGCCATCGAGGCAGCTGGAGGTTTGTCTCCGCGTCAGTACGGTTTCAGGGCTGGTCGTTCCACAGCAGATGCCATTGTGGAAGTCACATCTGCGATGAACAGGGCCGAGGACCACAACCATTTCTCACGTCGTATAGTCCTCCTTGTGACTTTAGACGTGAAAAATGCGTTTAATTCGGCCAGATGGAGCGACATGCTCCAAGCTCTAGAGCAGGAATTTCGTGTTCCGGAAT